>OLKM01000068.1:240984-323484 GCA_900291075.1 Melanogrammus aeglefinus
AACTAGTGCTACCACAACAAACAGTACTATTTAACACAGTGCTAGTTAACACAGTACTATTCAACAAAGTGCTAGTCAACACAGTGCTTAGATCGTTTTTAAAACAATTCTACTAAGAGAGTTCTTCCTGATGAGAGAACATAGCACAGTTATTCTTGAAATAAAACAGTCCTGTGGGAATGAACCAAACACAGTACTTCTTAACGATAAGCTGATAAGCTTCACTTCAAAGACACATAACACTCAAACATAGAAGTTGTTAATGACTAGACTCATGGATGGCTGAGGTGATTTCCTCTAATACAGGACAATCATCTGTTCATTTAGGATCCTTTTGATAGGTCAAGAGTAGGTTAATCCCACTGGAAACACTCTCAGTACTGTAGCTCCCCACATTAGAAGACATGCCTATGACGTCTGAGGTGTGATTTCTCTCTTTTTCAATCTGAATTCAAGACCTTCACTGGATCGACCATGCAGAAACAGCAGCATGAATATTAACATGCTAATACATAGCATTTATCCTTCTGGTCTCATTGATTATCTGGTGTAAGAGACTGTGGGTAGGTAGCCCTGGTGTGTTCATAAAGGATAGAAACCGAAAACTCAGAATATTACCATTTTGAGCCATTTAATTCGTGTCCGAATTCTTACTCGAAATTGGCATGAATATTAAGTCCCTGCTCGTAATGTCTTTGGCATTATGAGCAGAGGACAACATAACATATATTTACCATGAGGCTTTGTGGAAAATTAACGCTGGTAAGTGCACAGATGGTCGAACATAAGTCTGCAGAAAGACAAGAATAACTTTTTGGGGAGCAGTGATTGTGGAGGGGCCTCATATCGTGAGAGAGTGGGCTTCATATGGCCTGTCTTGTGTTTGTTTGTTAATCCACCACCTTGAATCACAAAGCCCAGCATCAGGCCAGGAACCGGGGGGCAGGTTGTACACCTCCAGGCTCCAGGGCCGTGGTTTTTGGGGAATCGCCGGGTAATTCGATCTGGCAGCTATTTGGAAAAAACCTGAACCGCTGTCGATTTTCTGCCACAATGAAAACGGATCATAGTTCAAGGGCTGCATCTCAAAACGGGGCATGCAGTCAATTTGGGTTTCGTTCTTGAAATACCAAAGCTCAAAAGGTCTCTGGCAGCCCTACTGTGGGGAAACCACGGGAAAATGTCAGGTAACATTTGGGGTGAATTGATAATAAACAGCATACGCATTAAATGCTTGATAATTACATACTCATATGCTGTGATCGCTGGGCACATAAATAACACAGCAGAATGAACACGCCACCCTTTACGGCTTTAGCAAGGTAATAAAATAAGTAAATAGCAGTTATGAGATGTGATGATGTTGAGGGAAACTGAGCTGGCCGACCCTCACAAAACGATTGCGAAATGCCACTTCAGCCGGTCTGAGTCCCGGGTGCCACAATGTGATGTACGCTGTCCACCTCAGCATGTTTGATATTGACTCGCACAGTCGATAGCAGTGGCAGTAGCACAAAACCTCACTCCAGACCACGCAGAGAGAACAATGCTGAATATTTCATTGAGCAGCGCGTTGTTTTGGTGCGGGGATACGGCCACAGGCTCAGGGCCCCTCCTGTCCGTTGGATTAGCAAAGGGTTCATTTCAGAACAAATATGTATTTGGTCAAATCCAAAAACATCTTTTTATTTTGTGCGTAAGTGTTCAGAAAATGGAACTTGAATGAGGAACATCTTTCAGTGTATCTGAGCAGAAATTAAAATCGAAAACATTAGCACACCGTTAAAACTCAATTTTGAACATATGGTTGCTCTAAATTCTGACAGCGCTCATCAGATGAACCATTTCCCCTTGCATACAAATGTGCAGGGAGACGGAGCAGCACAGTGCCATGTTCCCAGACTTAATTCACAGCCAAGTCCTCGCGCTGCTTTAAATTGATTGATTAACACATCCAGACGCATAGGACGATTAAATAGTGTTGACAAGATTTGATCACTTTCCTATCTCTTGATTGGTTGGCCAGGAAAGCATGTACCATTTCCTGTAGATAAACAGCTCACTGTTTATTATTAAGATATTTAGAAATAAAACTGGGTTTTTTCCTGGGTTTTTACTAATCGATTGTCCGCCCATGGTCATCACCTGGTTCTTTTCTCCACTCCCCGTTGACCTTCCACCCCTCCTCTCATTCGGAGACACATGAGTTAAAGCGAATCAATATGCTGCCAGTCCACCTAATGACCAAACACACAAGAAAATGGCTGTTCACAGACTTTCAAGCCACGGCGAATGAGGGGAGAGAGTTACTCCAGTGCCTGGAGAGATGAATAGAGGAAGCGAATAGACAGGCCGACCGCCGGGGACTGCGACTTACATAATCCGCAAACGGCTAAACATAAATCTGCTTCAAAAAGTGACGGTTCGATAAAACGCGGGGGGACGAGGCGGGACGGAGGGACGATCTTCAATCGCTACGGCGACCCCTGACCAAAGCAGATCGTCCCACGCGGTTTGGAAAGGACAACTGCCGCGGCCTACCTCGCCAAACTGGGCGTGTACTCAAGGGCTCCCACGCCTCGGTGTTTATGCTTTAAAAGCTCCCTTCAGAGCTCTCGCCAGGGCCAGGATAGGAGGTCAATCTGAGCAGTTAAAATAGGATGAAGGAAACACAGGAATAGCGTCACGGTGGAGCGCTCTGTTCATGGCAAGCAGCGTTCTACCTGAGCCGTAGTCAGGCTGGCGAGGAAAGGAGGAGAGGAGGAAGGAGAGGAGGAGAGGGGAAGAGAAGAGGAAGGGAGAGGAAGTGGAGGAGAGGGGAAGTAACTGGGAAGATTATATGATGGGGGGGAGAGAGAGGAGGGGAGGTCAGAAGGAGGAGCAGCGAAGAGATGGGGAGGATTATATGATGGAGAGGAAGAGGAGGGTAGTATGTGAGAAGGAGACGAGGGTGAGGGGAGGTTAAGGGAAAAGGAGGAGAAACGGAGCGAGAAAAGCAAACAAGAGGGGTGCAGTGGAGAAAAGGGGGAGAGGGCGGGAGGAGGAGACCCGGGTGAGGTGAGGAGAGAATTCTCAAGGGAGTAAGATCAGAGAGCTACTTCCGCATGCTGCCTTCAAAGTCTTGACTGAAAAAAGGCGCTCAAGTAGGAGTTCAGAGACTCTGAATTTCAAAACAAAGAGAGAGGGAGCGTGCGAGAGAGAGAGGGGTAGACGTACAGAGAGAGCTGGAGAGACCAACAGGGAGGGAGAGAAGGTCCCGAAGGAACATGTTTGGAGCCAGAGAACATGACCAGCGGGATGAATATAGAAAAAGAACCAGATGAAAAAAATGAGTGTGCCTTGCTTGCTGATGAACTCTGCTTAGTCTCTCTCTCCCTCTCTCTCTCCCCCCCTCTCTCCCTCTCTCTCTCCCCCCTCCCTCCCCTCTCTCTCTCCCCCCCTCCCCCTCTCTCTCTCTCTCTCTCCTCTCTCTCTCTCTCCTCTCTCTCTCTCTCTCTCTCTCTCTCTCTCTCTCTCTCCTCTCTCTCTCTCTCTCCTCTCTCTCTCTCTCTCTCTCTCTCTCTCTCTCTCCTCTCTCTCTCTCTCTCTCTCTCTCTCTCTCTCTCTCTCCTCTCTCTCTCTCTCTCTCTCTCCCTCTCTCTCCTCTCTCTCTCTCCCTCTCTCTCCTCTCCTCTCTCTCTCTCTCTCTCTCTCTCTCTCTCTCTCTCTCTCTCTCTCTCTCTCTCTCTCTCTCTCTCTCTCTCTCTCTCTCTCTCTCTCTCTCTCTCTCTCTCTCACACTCTCTCTACGTTTCTTTCCCACCTCTCTCCTTTGCCCTCTCATCTCCCTCCCTCCCTTCCTCCCTCCCCCTCCAGCGCTCTCTCTCTATTCCTTTTAGTCTCTCTCCTTCACTCTCCCCTTTTTTATCTCCCTCTCTCCCCCCGTATCTTTCCATCTTCTCTAGCTCCCTCTTTCCCCGCCTCTCTCTCTCTCTCCCCTTCTCATGTTTTACCTGCGAGCCATGACAGCGTTGTGAGTTGCCAAGCAGAGCTTCGATGAAGAGCAGTCTGAGGCGTAAACCAGTGGATTTCTGGGATTCTGTCACACAGGGTAAATAAAACGGTGGTACAGTCGGTCGTCAGAAGTCCAGGCCTAGTAGCTAGGGGCCAGCGTGACAACAGAATACACTCTCTCCTGCAGGATGCTACGTCAATAGCATTGTGTACTTTGCTTTCTATGTAGCAGAAGGCCCACGTGTTTTGTGTTTGTGGTCGGTAGTCGTTCTTGGAAAATATCACCATGTATATATGTATATGTACAACAAACAGATTATTGAATTAATAAAAAACTGATGAAACAGAATGACATGCATGGACTCCAGCAGTCACAGTTGCCATGAATCCTTGAAACCTTGACCGCTCAGGACAACTTCAGGGTCAAAGTACTCACCACTTCGGTAAAAGCATGTCTGGAGGTGCTTAATAAAGTTCTAAAATGTTTTTGGATAGCCGTTGATCACCGCCGACTTATGGTGCTTATTATACACCCCAACCCATGAGCCCCCTGAAGGGATAGTAAAACGTCCCCCAGATCCTGGTGAAGAAGGAACACTTGAGGAGGAACACATAAGGGGGGGGTCCTCTTCCTTGGACCGTTAAGAGTGCAGTTGGGGGCAGAATTGGCGGACATGTCACAATAACACAAAAAAGTCTGGACAAATGATGCTGAGCTTGTTTTTTCACAGGTCACGGCACAGTTTAAATGGGCAAAAATATCTCAATTTCGGTGTGGTCAAACCTCGACTCGTGGAAGTGCTTTGAAAAGTAGCCTATTCGACAAGAGTCACAAAGTGTAAACCACAAAGGATATTCTCATAATGGCTACGACTACAGTTCTCATTTTTGTACGCCTAAGCCGTACAGGTTAATATGAACTATTGGTGAAAGCACATTCTTATGAAGAGGTATGTAAGTCACTGAAGGCAGTTCTAACCAGAATGGGAGCTTGACATCGTTTTGTGAAAGGCGCTTCTTTTCTGAGAACCAAAACCACGGCCAACCGCATCGCTCGCTGAAATCATAAACAACAGGGCAACAATCTTCAACAGCTCACTTCCACTACGAAACCCTGCGAGAAAACACAGAGAATTAAGGCTACGCTTCTCAACCCTCGTGTCAAACAAGGCGGTCAACGGAAGCTGTTGAAAGTGAATCCAAACAAGACGGGGACGGCTTGGATCAGCGTTCTCCTAGGTCGGAGAGCCTGGGAATGAGGGCAGGGTCTGACAAAGAGTGGGGAAACTGACAGAACCGACCCGTCTCGCTTCACACCGGGTGATAAATACCCTCCATTCGTCATGCTGGAAGAGAGAGAGGAACGGGAGAACGAGGAGAACGAGTCGGGAGAGGAGATGCACTCCTGCATGTTAAAAGCATGGCTGCAGGATGAGTCTCCTTAACTCTCCAACTACACCTCCCAAGGGGGCATTTGAAGGATATGTAGAGAGACTATTAAACCACTGCTGCTGTTCAATATGCAGCAGCGTTTAAATAATTAAGATTATGTTGATAGATATTGCAGTATCTGTACCGCGGCCATGTCACTGGTGAGCAATACGGGGTAGTTTACTTCAGGGAATGGGAGCTAATCCAAGCCTGATAGGCTGACATTGGCATTTTGCAGCTATTGATCATAACTAATATCACAGCGTCCGTGTGATGGAGTATTATCGACACACACTTTTGGAAACAATACATTTCCATTTATTGGGCGCATGGAAACTTAATGCCTACGTTTGCTCTCACACTATAAATATATATATGGAAGTTAATGGACATGCCATCAACATATTGTGTAGCCCGCGGTGGGGCCATTAAAGAACAATTTAAAAAAGTATTGAGTATTGTTTAGTTCTGGTTTAGAGAGAGTATTGAGGTAAGTTTGACGCCCAGCCAAAAGCCAGCCTATCCTGTAGATATTATCAGACAGGACGCCCAAATCCCTACCTGCACATTAAGGAAAATTAATTCACTGTGAAGTCACTTTGGATAAAAGTGGCTCCAAACTCTGTGATTCCAACCAGAAGTTGGTGAGCAGGTTCCAGGAGGTACTTTAGGTGCTTTGCTATAACAACAACGATTTTTACCTACAATTCCAATTAGCTGAATATCACGTTGATGTTGCTGAACAATAAAGAACCAGAAAAAACAAGTGCGCCTCAGCTTGTTCCATTTTAAATGACGACACTATTAGTAATGATTGCTAAACGTTCACTGTAAAATATTTATTCAAATGAAAAACACGTCTGCATTAGACTCATCAAAGTGCTACCCCAGCCGCATGGATGGGGCGAAGGCGGTTCACTAGACTAAACAGGGTTGAAAACGATTACCTCCAAAAAAGCTAAACAGCACAACAAAAAGAAAAAGATGTCAGTGTTAGGCGGATGAGAGGAGTGTGACGGCGTAGCGGCGCGTAGCAGCTACTAAACACACGGTGCGGATCAAAGAGAGACCCGGAGAGACAAGAGGGGCGGGCAGGACCAGACGGGCCCTCTAGTCAGGGCTTAGAAGGGCTCAGCGGGGAGCTCCGGCTATTGATCTGGGTGAGGGGGACGCTGGAGCAGTTATCAGGGTATCATCCACTACAAACAGCACGCGCACGCACACGCACACGCACACGCACGCGCACACGCGCACGCACGCGCGCACACGCGCACACACACACACACACACACACACACACACACACACACACACACACACACACACACACACACACACACACACACACACACACACACACACACACACACAGGGCTCTGTGCTGTCTCAATAACTATCATGAGGGGAGGTGGGAGGAATGGTTAGCATATTGGCTAGAGGGTCTGACTGCCACCCTAAAGGTTCCGGGTTCGATACCCATAGGTGACATTGGGCAGGTTGCCCTCTACTTGCACCTTATTGACGGGACCTTTATCCACAGTAAATCCCTTTGGATAAAAAAAAATATTGATTGTAATCTTTAGTCTGTAGTCTTAATCTTGTGAATAACAGTTCAGTCACAGCAGTTCACCTTATCTACCAGTGTCGGGGACGGCTACTGCTTAGATGTTATAAGTTACATTAAACTTTCTTTCTGTAAAAGTTGTGCTGGAAGTTACGCTGCTTTACTACTGGCTGTGGAAAGTTAAGACGTTAAGCTATATTAGTTATTTTCAGAAAGCACTCAAATAAGATACCCTTTTAAGTCAAAGCCTTTCTGTATAAGAAAAATAAAAGTAGTAATAGGGTGACTTCAATTGCAAAACCAACATGTTACACTGCAATATAGTAGCACTACACTGTGATCCAGAAAACGACATGTTGGGCCGTTCATTAGGGGTTAGTATTCTTCTTGGCTGAGGAGTTTTCAAACAGGCTGAGGGCATTGGGAGTCGCACCTGCCACTTATAGGCTGGACACTACCGTTCGAGAGCGAGATTCTGGTCCCCTCGGTGTGGCCATGGATTTCCATCTTGTTCTCTCCTGACAAGGCTGCCAAGGCCAGAAAGTAAGCCGTCTCCATACTTACAACCAATCAAATCACTTCAGGGAGAACCAAGCATGAAGCATTTTTGTTCTAAAAAAAAAAAGAAATCGATGTGTGCCCGCGAGTTTCTGAGGCCTGGTTCTCCCTGGGAAGGTTTGACAGGAGTTTAAGATCCTGCGTGAGTGGTTGGTAGAGCAGTCTGGGTGGGAGTATGGGATTACTTTACAGACCGTGGTACCCTAACATTCACCGGACACCATGATTAGGAAGACAGAGGCTATACCCAGAGAGATATGGCATGCATTAAAATACTTTATCTTAATAACTTTATCCTACATTTTGTAGGACGACAATTAATTAATTTAGCAGACACAGACCTAAAGGGAAATCACACACACATGCACACACACACACACACACACGTTCACACTTTTGTGTGCCGTTTCTGTAAAAGCGTAAGAGGTAGGGGAATTGTTTCATGCATAATCTAAGCCACTGAAATACACGTTTGTGACTCAAAATCACCCTATTATGCTAGCCTATCCCATTAAACACACAACAAACAACAAGAGCCAAAAACAGCCATGAATTCCAATCATGGATCTGTGAAAATACAATACATCTTTAATTCCTTCTCCCTGGCCAGTCCACCATTCACCAACAAAAGAAATGCGTTTGTTCCAATAACAACACCATGAAGCATCCTCTACACTGGTAGCCGACGCCGTCCACCGAGTTAGCATACCGACCAGATAGCCTCTCTCAAGCATATCAATCAGGCTATTACGGCCCTGGCTCCCAGGGAATCAAGCGCCCTGGTCCGGGGGACTGCCCGCGTCTGCTTCCGTCGACGGTATACCGGGAAGATCTACGCCGAGTGGGTATTCAGGGACGACTGTGCTTTTTTTTTTTGCTCTCAATTACCACCGAGACCGGGAGTTCGAGAGCTAGCGGCGCGGCTAGCTGAGAGGATCAACAGCTACACCAGGCAGCAGCAGCAGCCCGGGGAGGAGCAGAGCGAAGGCAGCGGGCGTGGCACCACTTCAGAGGGTACCGGTACATATTTTATACACCCCAACCCCCCCCCCCCCACCCCCACCCCCACCACCACACACACTACCCCCCTGAAACCAAACACGACTATTTCAAGTCAAACGGGTCGAAGAGCCCCGAGGCAAAATACAAAAAGTTCATCAAGGCCGGCACTGTTTTTTTTTATCATCGTATAATTTGTGTTGTGTGCTGGAGGCACCTGGAAACACATCTCCCTCCGGGATTGGAGCTCGACAGTCGTGTCAACGTAGGGGTTCCATAGCAGACACCGGCTGGACGGAGAAGGCCGTACTCACAGGCAAACTGCAGCAGGGCGTCACGGCTCACGGCGGTCCCCAGGCCGTTGGTCGCACGGCACTGGTACTTCCCGTAGTCGGCGGTCTCGCTGGCGTTGCTGATGATCAGGTTCCCGTCGACGAGGCTGTAGCGGTCGTCGTCCTCGGGGTCCACCTCGGTGCCGTTGATGAACCAGCTGGGAGGAGAGGAGGCGAGGTGTCAGAGGGATTCAGACCCCCGGGCTCGTTGAACGGGGGGGGGACATTGAATCGTGCCGAAGTCTTGTGTGTGCGTAACGGATGTATCAAGCGGCAGAATTGTAACACGGGGTCAATAATGTAACAATACAATTAATAACGAAGAGGCAGCTATGGTTCTCTCGGGTTTGGGGAGCATTAAATGTAAAATACAGTCTCTTTTTGATTGGAGTTCAGTTAAGGTTTTGTTAGACAGGAGTATGTGTGTATCAGATCAAAGGTTATAAAGGCTTCCTGTATCAGATAGACAGGTATATAGGCTACTTGAGTGTGTTAGAGAGACAGGTATACAGCATGCTATGAGAAGGGCAGCCTCACTTTTAAAGCAGCCTCACCTAGCGAGTCAGACTGGACTCTGGAGCTGAGTGAGGCTGCGTAACTGATGCACATTGAGTAATCAATGGACACTGATGAAACTAGCCATCGCCACACATGGGGCTCCATGTTGCATGGCAACCTAGGAGCACCAGTGTCATTACCTACAAACTTCTAGAATATAGGGTATTCCAACCCCACGTCAAGTGTTGGGTGGAGCCCAGTGAAAGATATCTAGGTGGAGTGTGGCAGGCACCTAGGAGGAGTGCACAGTGTTACACATACCTGTGTCCGACAGACGGGTATAACGCCTATCAGACAGATAGACAGGTGTATCGCCTACCTGAGTGTATCAGACAGACAGGTATATAGCCCTCCCAGTTCAGACAGACGGGTATATAGCCTACCAGTATTAGACAGAGAGGGATATGGCCTACTTGAGTGTGTCAGACAGACAGGTATATGGCCCTCTGAGTATCAGACAGATGGGTATATATCCTACCGGTATCAGACAGACAGGGCTATAGCCTAACTGAGTGTACCAGACAGACGGGTATATAGCCTACCAGTGTCAGACAGAAAGGTCTACAGCCTACCTGAATGTATCAGACAGACGGGTATATAGCCTACCACTATCAGACAGATGGGTATATAGCCTACCTGTATCAGACAGATGGGTATAAAGTCTACCAGTATCAGACAGATGGGTATATAGTCTACCTGTATCAGACAGATGGGTATAAAGTCTACCTGAATGTATCAGACAGACGGGTATATAGCCTACCAGTAACAGACAGACAGGTCTACAGCCTACCTGAGTGTATCAGACAGACAGCCTACCTGAGTGAAACAGACAGACGGGTGTACAGCCTACCAGTATCAGACAGACAGGTCTACAGCCCACCTGAGTATGGGTGGGGGGTTTCCTCTCGCTTCGCAGCTCAGCAACACTTTCTTGTCCTCGGAGTTCAAGGGGTAGATGACGTCATCGGGCTCCTGGACGAACACAGGGCCGTACACGTCGCTCTCTACCGCAAAAGAGAGGAGTTTGAGTCCTAGTAATAATCCAAGGTTGTATAACCAGCCTGCATTCAGAAGCATTCTGGAGCCTTTATGGTCGGATCAGGCATAAGGAGTGAAGACAGGAACATGTACAGATGTAGGAATAGACATACTTCATATATTACATTTGATTTTGATGATGAATATATTTCTGTTTTTTGGTGAGGGGAAGGCTTTGGTAAAATCCAGCTCAGCCAAATACATATTTCAGCGATCGGGATTTCTTTAAACAATCTTCCAAAAATCGGTGTTCCATAAATAATAATTGAGGAAGTGCCAATGGTGTACATTGATAACCCTTTGCATAACTGTCTCCGGTTTCAAATTCTTTGGGAGGGGAAAAAAAAAAAATCCATATTCTAGTATTTCCCACCGTTTGTATGAGAAATGATACGGTTTTTGAGGTTCAAAAATAATTCCCTTTCATGGCCAACTTAAGCAGATTCATGGCACGCTCGCATCCAATTCTCACACGTTGCAATATGAACCCTTGATTTGAATAAGAGACGTTTCACACATCTCACCCCGGCAGCTACTCAATTAAAGCTATCAGATTGGCTGAGATCGCAGCTGGTTGATCCCACCCTGCTGTTCGCACGGTTTCATGCTGGGTATGCTAACCTGGGAACCAGACGGATCTGCAGGCTTTTAATTGCTCTGGCATATGCGTCGGACGGACCCCCCTCCTGTTCAGACAGTTTTCCAGCAGCCCTGGCCGGTTTGACTCAATCACAGCCATTTATCTGATATGCGGTTTGATACAATGACTTTACAGAGAAGTGCCCCATGGGACGGCTGTTGAAGCACTCTCATGAATAACCAGGACGGCTTCCCCTGATGTGGCACCTGTTTCATTGCTCTGATTGGTTGGAGGTCTATCCTATCCTGTCCTAGATTGGGCGATGCTGATTGATGACGCCCCTTGAAAATCAAACAAAGAACTTTTAGGTTTTGGACGTACACATGCACACGTGCACTCACACATGCACACGTGCACTCACACATGCACTATCTCGGACACACACACACACACACACACACAGCGTATTGTTAAGCGCTACATCCGAGCGTCTTGTTAGCATGCGCGCGTTCTGTGTAATTGCATGCAGGTGGCCACCGAGACATCACATCATTAAATTATATAGTAGATAATATCCCACCACTGTGACCCCAACCGTGGTGCTGCCCTGAGCTCTCTGTTCAGAGATCTCTAGGGCCCTTGGGGGCCAATCTGTAATTCCACAGAGCCAAGGTCAAGCATGGCATGTTTCATCCATTTAGAGACTCCGCCATTACCATTTATATACCACAGGCATAGGCAACTCCCTATATTTCACTGTTGGGGCCATTATCAAAGAGAAATTGAAGCATTAAAATTAACTTGGTCCTTGAGCAGGGGTTTTACCAAAGCGATTGTTATTTGCCATTGTGTATTGTTGGTGTCATTAATGATGAAATATATTTTTTAATGGAAGAAACAAGCACTTTGATAAATAACAGATTGCTCGACTGGGTTTCTACAGTTTTAATATCCATCAAAGGTTAGTTTAAAATATATTGACTTGCCTTCCCTTTCAATTAGTATTCAGTTATTCCCTTTTCACTGCAGAACCCTATATTTTACATATTTAATCTTGAAGCCATCGGTATGTATACGATACATATTTCATGATGGCTAGCTCTGCTATTCCTAGCATGTTGTTAAAAAGCGCTACATGTTTTTGGCATCCTCCAGCCCAGTAATTTCCAACCAGGGCTCAAATCTCAAGCCAAGATTTAAGCCCTGAAATCAACGTAGGCCTACGATTCATCATCATAAACCATTAGGATTCATATACAGTATATATGTTGTTATGTATAATATTGCTTCATGCAACTCCTATTATTTAATTTCAAGTGATGGACAACAGGATCTTAAAATGTATAGCCTAATAACCATACGATATCACAGAGGGATGTATCCACGACACACCTACCGAATACCTTCTATGGAAATTGTCCGGAAGCACATTATTAATACATATGTCAAAGTCAGCTAATGAACTCAGGATTGGTAAATGCCATCGCTCCATTCAGCCGGCCTGCTGCAGGAATGTGACTGTCTTTGCCCACGTCAATGTGCGGTAATTGGTCCCCCACTTGACTGTAGCCAGGAGGAATAACACGCTCCGACCATTAAACCGGCTCGCAAAAAAAGACGGGAACGGATCAGCTGAAATAACAACGTCTCTCAGCACGTTTCACGGAGCGTCATTTTACGACGCCTAGCGCACACCCCGTTAACCCTTAAAAAACATATCGAGAGGCAACTGACGGATTTCTTTTGTCCATCACTACACGCGGGGTTGTATTTATAACTCTTTATGAGGTGTTTTATCACTATGGCGGAGGAGCCTCACAGCGGGCACAGCGAGATCATCAGCAGTACATCAGCAGTATCTCCCCCCACCTGCCGCGTCCGAGTGGGAGGGCGGGGAGGAGGCTGACGACCCACCGACGGCCTGCCCGGCCGGGACGCGGTTCGGCTCAGAGGGCCTGAGCGTGTTCATGTTTATATGTCAATATATATATAATGTTCTCTACCGTTGATGCTCCAATGATTTATTGTGAAAAACATTCACGCAAACACACTTTTTCGGAAAAGGCAAGAAACTGAATTTGGCCTTGTGTCCTCAGTCAGGGAATCGCTATCTTCCTTTCATACAATACATGTGCAGACATGCCCACAACAACATGTCCTCTGTGACACAACAACGTGCTGTGATTTCACAGTCTGTTTTCACCGTCCGTCAATACACTCCCATAGCAATCGCCTGGGAATGACTTTTGTGTTGAAAGTCAGGGAGCAATGGACGACAGAAGGATACTGAATGTAAATACAGGCAGACTGAGAGAGAGACAGACATACTGAATGAGAGAAAGAAAGAATGGGTGAAAAATGAAAGAAAGATATGGAAAGTAAATACGGACAGACAGACACACACCATGAGAGAAAGAAAGAAATAATTAAACAATGGAAGAAGGAAACAAAGTAAATACAAACAGACACAAGACATGAGAGATAGAAATAATGAATTCAACAATTGAAGAAAAATAGAGAAGAGTAACTCTGCTATAAACTGACAAATTGAACGAAAGATTGTAAGACAAAAAGCAAGAACAGATTGAAAGAAAGAATGAATGAAAGGCCTACTTATTCATTCATTGTATGTGTGGCCACAAACAGCGACTCTAGGGAGACGGAGACCATGAAAAGAAAAAAAAGAGTAAAAATTAAGAAAGAAACAAAGAAATGATACAGAAAGATATATGATAAGGGTAAACATAGAAAGACAAAATAAGAACAAAAGTAAGATCGACTGCTGAGTCAATTAAAGATAGACTTTATGAAATAAATAAAGGAAGCATAAATTATTTCAGTCGAAACCCAGATAGGAGAAATCCACACAAAACAAGAGCAAAACAGAAAGAAAGAAAAATGACAGAAAACTCATTGTGGGGATCAATTAAGAGTTTCCCTGATGTCTTAATATATTCTACACATCCTATCTGCCAGGCCATCTAGTAAGCAATGTAGATAAACGTCTGTCCGTCTCCCCGTTGTGTTGCAGGGTATTACATCTTTAACTCCTGACAAACATATCCATCATTGTAGAGGCATGACAGCAGCCAAGACAGGGAGAGAGAGAGAGAAAGAGGGTGCGAGACAGGAAGGAGATGGAGACGGCGAGAGAGACTGCGAGAGAAAGAGGGTGAGAGAGAGGGAGAGAGCGTGACAGAGAGAGAGAGAGATACGGTGAGAGGGAGAGGGAGAGGGGGAGAGACAGCGCGGGAGAAAGAGACAGCGAGAGAGATGCGAGAGGGAGCGAGAGAGAGAGAAGCGATGAGAGAGAGAGAGAGAGAGAGAGAGGCGGAGAGTCTAAGAGAGAGAGAGAAAAAAGGCAGAGAGAGCCAGAGCCAGAGTGAGAGTGAGAGTGAGAGTGAGAGAGAGAGAGAGAAGCAATGAGAGAGACAGAAAGAGAGAGAGACGACGGAGATCGCAGCAATCCCACTTCAATTTCACAGAGGCCAGCACCCTGGTCACTCTAGAGAGGGAGCGGTGATGATGGATTGGTGAGACCCATTCATTCTTCCCCCGACCAGCCAGACGCCAACAGATGGGGGTGTGGCAGCCCGACGTGAGTGAGCGCGTGTTTTGGGGGAGTCGGTCTCACCTTGGCTGAGGGAGTCCTCCTCCAGTGAGCTGGGTGCTGACAGCTGGAGGGGGTGGCGGGGATGGTGACTGGAGGTGAAGGAGGACCAGTCCCCTCCTCTCCTCCTCCTCCTCCTCCTCTGTAGTCCTGTCTACGTCTGGTCCGTGAGTGGAGTGATGGCGATGACGACGATGACGAAGAGGACCAGCCGAAGGCCCGGCCCGCGTCTGGAACAGAGAGAGTAGAGTAGAGTGGATCTTTAATTTACTCTGCACTGATCCTCACTTTTGTTCTTATTTTGTCTTTCTATGTTAACTAGGGAATAAAGCGTTGTGAGGAAGTTGCTCCTGTGGTCGGTTAAAGCAACAGTCGTCACCACCACTTATGTCCTCGATACCGTGACCGTAATAAGCTGAGTGGTCACAGGGGCTGACAACTTTGATGGTCCATTTCGATTAAACATCTTGAAAGGTTAATGGGCCTTATATATGAACAGATGCCTAATTATTCACAAACTAATACAGACTACTTCATCGGGACGATGATAGTATGGGCAGATGTTGATTGAGTTCAAACATTGCTTTGGGAATCAGATAGACAACTATTGAAGATGAAGAATATTTTTCTGACCAATAAATTTGGGTAGGAAAAGGAACCAATCTATATCATGAACAAAGTTGAATCATATTCTTGCACTTCCTGGCCAACGTATCAACACAGGCTTAAAGGTGACATATTATACCACCAGTGTTATTAGCCGTTACAAACCGTTTTGAAAATCTCCCTGTTCTGACATCACAAGTGGGCGTGTCCACCTAGATGTAGGCTTGATAGATCAGTCTACCAGCCTACCCAGTGGACTGTAGCAAACGTTGCTCATCTATCCGTCATACACCTAGCTGGACACGCCCATTAGTGATGTCAGAAGAGGCAGATTTTCAAAATGCCTTGTAATGTCCAAAGCGCTCCTCTGTTGACCAACAAGTGACCTCCTGTGGTGGTCACACTTGAGGGGAACACAAGGGGAAGATAGAAACACAAACAGCGCAAAACTGCTTCATGAAGGAGAGGAAGCTGCAGAATTTATTAGGATGTCGTATTAGTCCTAATAGCTTTCTAAAGGCGAGTGCCAAAGGACTATTACGAGACTGTGGGGATATGGAACAATTTACCACCGCCATCGTTATCATGGGCACTTTCAAACTCTAACTTGTTATAAATCTCAATACCTTCCAATGACATCCAAATAATGTGTGTATATATATATATATATATATATATATATAAATATATATATATATATATATATAGAGATTCTCCCCGGATCGTATTCAATAATAATATATGAATTTAGCACGGTGTGGTAGGCGAAATGGAGTACGATATACACGGGGATAATTTAGTGTTGATACAATGAAAATGAAAGGCAACAGTGTAAGATTCAAATACGTCAGAGTCCGAGATAGAACACAAATGAGGATGAATGGGACCTGTTATGTTTATTAAACTGTGTTGCGCTTCACTCAAATCGAAAATGTACACATGATGCATGGTGTTTATTATCACTGGATCTGCGGCCTCAGATGCGGAACCCCATTGTTTGTTTTATGCTCGAGTCAAACAGATTTAAAATTGGAATTTGCATTAAATAAACATTTGGCACCGATGTTTAGGACAAGGCTTCCACATGCAGACATCATGCTGCTAAAACAAAACGAAAACACGTGAATGAATGGGAAAACACGTGTCAAGATTCAGACACATTTAGTATTTGAATCCAAAGCGGTGAACAGACAAAAAAATCAGATACAAGTTCTACGGGAGTGTATTAGGTGTTATTTCTGGATCTATTTCTTAAGGATATCATTGTGGTAGACTGCAGACATTGAGAATCGGATCCAGAACATTTCCTCTCGCGAATGGAACACCCTCAGTCCTGGTGGAGTAGCCCACAGAACACCTTTGAATGAACCACCAGATCACATTAGTTCCTATCCTCAGCCCCATCAGACACACAGAGGGTCAGCGCCCGCGAATCACTGTCCACGCAGACCCACCAAACCCGGCCGGTTGACAGAGGAGAAGGACAGGGAACAAGAGAGAGAGATTGAGACAGGAAAGGTCCATCGAGGTCCATAAAAACAACCCCGGAAAGAGGCTGGAACTATCCCAGAGCCTGTCCAAAGCCATCTCTCTCTCCCGGCTCCTCTGACGTGCTGTGCTGCAGTAGCCTGTCAACGGAGAAAATTGTTTTTGTTTTGATACCGCCGGAAAATATAATAACTTGTGATTGTGCGATTGCGGAGCGCTCATGTTCCCCCTGACGGTCGCCTGGTTCATACCCAAAGAATTTATTAAGGAGCCACCAAAGACAACGCCGTCCTCACGGGATGGGCTGCTTAATGCAAACATTCCAGATGAATAAAATGGAAGCGGAGACAGTGATGAAGAGGCCGGGACGGTCGGGGCTGACAACAGACCCCCAGGACCACAGAGAAATGGGATCAGGGGGCGGGAGGAGTGGGTTATCTTCAATTACATGATGAAGAGCCATGAAGAAACTAAATAAAGCTGAACAAATAATTATGTGTCTTGGGGGACTCGTCAGCAGCAAAAATATTGTTTTTCTGCAATTGGGTGAGTGGGCAATTACAGTATTTCACCCTCTCCTGGGAATACCGGAGACAGGGAATCCATTTTTGAATTAAAGGCACTGGGAGTTTTTCAATTGAAAAACGAAACCATTAGTTACCAGGAATGGGCTGAATATGTTACCCTGCTAAGAATCAGCCAGGGAGTGCTTTACAGGAGATTTAGAGAGCTGCTATGTCCTAATCGCCTGCAACCCTAACATATAGGCATCTGTTTCATTATCAAACATACCTTTAAATCAAACACCAAACGTTCTGCTGGAGACAAGGGAACGAGAGGAGAATTCATAATCCCTCTCATTGGATTTATATCACAACATCTCTCTCTTTTTTATGCATCACCATACTCTACATCTATTATTAACTAATATTCATTCAGGTAAGTCTAAATGTAGATAACAAATTGCAATTAATACATGTGTGAGAACATATGACATATCTTCCTCCAACTAAATTCTTGGTTGGACTCCGTTTGGATGAATTCTGGAAAGGATTATGAACCCCCCGATTAATTTAATTCAACACCTTTATCCACCTTGTGCTATTTCATCCGTTCCCTATTATGTGATATCAAGGAAAAAGAGAAAAAAGTATTCCTTTTTGCCAGATTGCTATGCTAAAAGAGCATGATATCACGAGGTGGAAGCGGCTGGAGAAAAGTCCCATTACAGGTTCAGAAAGGGGCTGAGTCCTGATGAATGCAGCGCATTACATACGGAAGGGGTCTTTTGTGGGTCTGAGTAGAGAAGTGAACAGTCTCTCTCTCTCTCCCTTTCTCTCTCTCTCTCTCTCTCTCTCTCTCTCGCTCTCTCTCTCTCAACACCTCTCTCTCTCGCTCTCCCTCCCTCTCTCTCTCCCTCCCTCTCTACACCTCTCCCTCCCTCTCCCTCTCTCTCTCTCTCCCTCTCTCTCTCTCTCAACACCTCTCCCTCTCCCTCCCTCTCTCTCCCTCTCCCTGCTCTTTCTTTACCCCTCTCTCCCTCTTTCTTTCCCATGCTCTCTTCCTGTCCCTTGCTCTCTCACTCTCCCTCCCTACACCACTTGCTCACTCCCTTTCTCACTTGCTATCTCTCTCCCTCCCTCCTGTCAGCCGTCTCCTTCATCAGATAGAGGAAATGACCCCAGCAGATAGCACTGATCCTTGTCTCCGCGGGAACGGGAGAAGGCGACTTGTTGAAAGGGGCCCGCTGCATTGGGCCACATTACCAGCGTGCTATGGAACAATGCATGACGGATCACTACCTGCCCTCCACCTCCAGATAGCATCAGGCCACAGAAAGAACCACAAAGGACTCTCCCTTTTTTAATTGCTTGAAAGAAAATGTTGTAGCCAGCGTTGTTGTAGCCACTTCCTCTGCCAAGGCGATTCCTTGGTGGTTGAGTCCATTTTAGTTTTTTAACAAAACATTTCAACAATACAACCAAACCTGGCAATAGGTATACAATCTTTCCTCACATAAAGCAGTTTCTCCATTGTATTGTATTATACATAGTGTGTTAATGGGACAATGTCTAGCATAGTGTTTAACATTTAAATACTATATACAACAAATACATACCTATATTGATGATGACGTTTTTGCCTGATATGCATTCACATCTGTGCATTGGTTTTCTTTTCACATCTCAGTAGATACAGCTGGAATGTCTCACACCGACACAACCTATTGACATGTAACCGTCAAAGGTGACTAGTTATTATACCACCAGGTGTGAGTGTGATTAGCCGTTAAAAGACGGAAATAAATAAATAAATAAAAACAAGCTTGTAACGGCAAATCACACTCACACCTTGTGATATTATCAACTTTAAAAACTTAAGACTGTTAGCACACCTTAGCTGTGTTCGAAATCGTTCCCTATTCACTCACTCACTATTCCCTATATAGTGTTTATGTCTGATATAGTGCACTACATACTATAGGGAACGAACTAACAGAGAATTCGGACACTACGCTGAACATTTCTGAACGTCATTTGCGTCAGTAAATGCGCCGGGTATTTGTGTGACGCAGACGGATGCGCCCACATCATGTAAACAAACTGGGCACTCACGAGGAGAGCTGGAGGTTGTATTGATGTTGAATGTTCATTTCCTTGATACGTATTTTTTAAATTAATTTTTAATGGTAAATTTTCTATGTTAAATCCCAAATAAATTGTTGGCATTTCTAAACGAAAGCTGGAGACTCCATCCTTAAATGTATTAGTTTTCGCGGTTATTCAGCTTCTTCTCCGGAAAATTACGACCGCATTGCATTGTGGTATACGGGAGTAACATGTAGGGAACATCGTATGTACACTCAAACTTTCGGTAATTTAAGTGCACTATATAGTGCATGAAATTAACCACTGATAATTCGAACACCACTACAAAATGGCGAGCACCCTATATAGTGCAATATATCCGTAATAGCGATTTCGAACACAGCTCTTGTGATGGGAGTCAAAATGGCGGAATCCCAAGCACAAGATGGAAGCCGAGAAGATGGCCACCGTTTAATATTTCTTTCCAAATCAAATTACGATCTAAAAACGCCTGCATGCCCGCGTGGCCATTTCCGTCGTCTAATACATAAACTGATCCTTGTCTCCTCCTCGGAAACCCCCTGGATTGTGCCGTCTAGACGCCGTGTGCTGCAGCACACACTGCCCCGATCACATTTAAATAAACCGGTAATTAATTAGGGTTGAATTCATCACACAGAATGGATGGGGATGCTCCGAGGATGGGAGTGGAAATGAAATTGCTGTGCGAGAAGGCTCCTTCCCCCCACGCAACCTTCAGTCACACGACAGATATGGAGGCAGAAGGGGGAGTCGGTAAACACGGGGGACAACAAGGTGTGTCTGGTGGGTGAGATAAGAGGGATAAAGTGCGCCAGAGATTGATAGATAGATATATTTATGTATATATAGAGGGAGAGAGATGGGGGGGATCAGAGAAGAGAGAGAGAGAGAGAGAGAGAGAGGGGGGGGGTTCAGAAGAGAGAGCGAGAGAGAGAGAGGGGGGGGTTCAGAGAGAGAGAGAGAGAGAGAGAAGAGAGAGAGAGAGAGAGAGAGAGAGAGAGAGAGAGAGAGAGAGAGAGAGAGAGAAGAGAGAGAGAGAGAGAGAGAGAGAGAGAGAGAGAGAGAGTAGAGCAGAGAGAGAGAGAGAGAGAGAGAGAGAGAGAGAGAGAGAGAGAGAGGCTCTCCCAGTAATCCATGGCTGGGCTGGTGGGGACTTGAGATGACCACATGTGTGTGAGCAGCCTAGGACCTCAGCCTCACCAGGGAGAAATTAATTAGAATAACACAAGTAGGTGAACGAGGGGAGGGGGGCTTAGGTAGATGGACCTGATTAGCATTAGCCCCGCGAGATTAATGAAGACTCTCACAGCCAGATGATATTGACTGAGGCTGATTATGCCCCATACCATTTACTCTGCAGAATATCATTACCGACCAGCCCATTCATATATCATAAGAACCCCCCCGCCCCTCCAGCCACCTGTCCTATCAGCCCGGGCTTCAGGTGTGAAAGACCAGAGTCTTTCTATGTCCTATGGGTTGTGAGTTGTATTGGTGCAGCGTGGGCGTGTGGGCAGTGAGGGTGTGGCGACCTTGCCCCGATCGACAGGGAGGGGCTCTGCCTTAACTGGAGGGCATCAGGCCCATTCAGGGTCGGGATCCATATTATGCTAAGTAATCACAATAAACCTGCTGAGGGACTCACACACGCATGCATGCACACACACAGACACACACTGAAATTATGATTTAGACACACTTAATGCATGGACAGTAGGGACGGGCAAAAGGATTATTTTCCGTGAATCAGTTCCTTTCACTATCATGATTCGTCCGTTTGATTCGTTTGTTTGATTCGTTGATTGATTCGTCCGTTAAAGGTTGGGTATGGAATTTGCGAAACGCCAGCAGATTTTGAAAACACTCAAATGGTCCTACCCCCTCTCCTTCAACAGCTGACTCCACCCATTCCAAGTACATGGACGCGCAATCATGCATGAGCGAACACAGATGTGCGAGAGCGAGCCATTAGCTAGTTAGCTAGCTCCAGTAGCTACCGCAGGATAACAACAAACAGAAGATTGCTCTGGGTCACGAGCTTTGAGTACGTGCACGAAGGGGTCACGCGCGGGGAGCGGGGGAGGAGGAGTGCAGTATGACCGTTCGATTGACGTACTTACCGTCCAATGACACTCGGTGGGTCTGGAAATCATTGGCTGGAGTTTTTCGAGCCCTGCCCGTTCCACAGATGATTGACTTGTTTAATTTTCATGTCAGTACTTCTTACTCAGTGGCTGTAAGTGGGTTATGATAAGGAGTGTAAGTAACTTTGCCAAAAAAGAGAATTCCATACCCAACCTTTAAGTCATTTGACAGGGAATCTCACAGGTGTCTGCCCCACCCTTGCTTATAAGTATTGGGTAGCCCGCCAATTAAGGCTTTTTCACAACCTGCCCTACCATAAGGGTAGAGTCGGTGGTCGAAACGCCAGCCGTTATTGAGCTGTGCCAAGCCACACCAAATCGAACCGCACCGCAAGGTGGAAACGAGGGGGAATAAAACAGAAACGAAGAAAAGTTTTCAATCACGGTGCTCTCGGAAAACCAAAAAGTGAATGTCTGTAGCATTGGCCTATACGACGCAGTTCGACCATTTCCATGGTAGGTAAAACAATACTTTATTAAAGCATGCAATCATGTTGTAGAACAAAATAAAAAGAAAACGTATAAAGTGCTTGCTTGATATTGAAGCCTACAGCGATCGTTAGTTAACTTGTGTGGCAACGTGATTGCTACCTCATGTAGTACTGTCAATGGCTGAATCTTTGAGAAAGTTTTAGACTCAATCAATATAAGATTGCGGGGAGACAGAGCTCTGTTCGTTTGTATATTTTAATTTACTTGTTTCATGTTAAAAAAAAAAGAATCAAAGAATCAGTTCTCTTGTTTTGGGAATCAGTTCTCGTCGTTCACCTTCGGGATTCATTTGTTGTGAACGAATCGTTCGCGACCGACCCATCCCTAATGGACACACACATGAACACGTACTCAAGGATACACATGTATACGTAGATATATATATACACATAGATACACGCACATATGCATGCACGATGCGAACCCGCAAACACACGCTCTTGAAGATATACAGGGACGTTCATGCATGATGCAAACACACGCACACACACACAGGGTACCAATTTTGACAGAGAAATGTCAAAACAGCCTTTACCGTGCGTTCACACCAAACGCGAAATTTGTCGCCCGTTCGCGTTGTCGCCGAAGTTTTGTCGCGCCACACATCATAATCTGTCGCTGTGCAAGTTTTGTCGAATCTGTCGCGCCACCGGTACGCCCGATCTCGTCTTGATCTCGGAAGCTAAGCAGGGTCGGGCCTGGTTAGGTACTTGGATGGGAGACCGCCTAGGAAAACCAGGTGCTGTATGCTATGAGTGCTCTGCGTCTGCGAGATACCGTCCCCAGCTATGGGTAAATAGTGGGTAGTTGGGACCCAGCCTTGAAAGGCAACCCATCTAGGAGAAGGCTACTTCAAACAATAAACCAAAGATGTTGCTCGGGTCTCTTCCGATCCTCACAAGGGAAACGAACAAAGGGCGGATAAGGCTATAATGACTGAAACGGCCGGAGTAGGATAGTGAGGAGTTGCGCCCCACAGTCCTTAATTAGCATTGTAAAGTCTACGGAGAAACCAGCTGGAGACAACGTTGGATGACTCGACATAGAGAGAGAGAGAGCGCCACAACTTGACTCCAGGTCCTCCATTTCACAACCATGTCCGACATTGCATGTCTTTACCTTTTTAAAGACAAAAGCATTTAAAGACAAGTTCTTAAAGACAAGCATTGCATGTCTTTAGCTTGAGCGGGAAGTGAACGCTACGTCACTCAATGAAGTGAACGCTGATTGGCTGTAATCACGTGTCATCACGCGAAATTCGCATCAAAGTTGAAAAATTTGAACTCGAGCGAATCTGTCGCGCCACAAATCCACGTGAACGCGCTCGCCAGAAGACGGCGAAAGTGTGGCGCGACAAATCAACATTTGTCGCCAGTTTTCTCTCGCGAAAATTTCGCCCGATACGCGTCTCTACGTTCACTTTGTATGGGATCTTGTCGCCCCGTCGCGTTTGGTGTGAACGCACGGTCAGACCATCTCAACAGGTAACAGGGGGTCCTGGATGGATTGCCTGAAAACAGTCTGCAAAAGTCACCTACAACACACCAACACCAATGGAACCAACCAGTCTTCTACTACAGTTGCTCCAGTGATTATATTGATTACATTGATTACAGTGTTTACAGTTTACCAGGGTGAGCAGGGTAAGCTTACGTGAGCAGGTTCCAGAGGTACCTGTACAGATCTTGATTTTGCTTTATTACACGTAAAAAACTAAAATGTGCACCTTAAATGGATATCTTTGGTTAATTGTTATTTATGTTGATTGTTTGCGATCAACACAGTTTGAAACAACATATAGTAATATGCCTCAGCTTCTTCCATATTAAACACCTAGGCCAGTATATAAATAATTACGATTCCCAGAGTAATAGTATAATGATAGATACGAAGGATACAAGTTCACAGTAAACATTCGCGATTTGGCGGTGAAGGGGTTCCTCAGCTGTGCTCAGCGGGCTGCGATGGGCTACCTCATGAGACTATTGCCTAATTTCACCAAGATGTGCAGTACGGTTCGGTTTGGTTCGGTACGGTTCGGTTCTCTGCGGCTCAGTCTGCTTACATTGGCGTTTCCACTGCCAAAAGTCGGGCAGGGTCATAAAATAAGCGTGCTGAGCCGCGCTGAGGCTATCCTATTTTTTTTCCCGGCACTTCTCCTTTCGGTACCAAGCAGTATGAAAGGGTGGCGAAAAGTTGGAGGTACACGGTCTGTCCACTGTTTGGAATCGTCACTTCCGTGCGACAGGGGGATAAAAACAACAATCGCCATCCGGCCTAAACCCCCACCCTACCATAATTGTACCGTCGGTCGGAGTTGGAAACGCGAGCCAGATTTAGCGTAACCGATCTGTCCCGCTCCAAGCTCCACCGTAACGCACCGCACAGCACCACTCTTTCGTAACGAGGCATAAAAAAGGGGTTTGGAAACCCTGTGCTATTAGAAACTTGGCCCTAGGCCCACCATGGAACCTCGCACTCTCCATGGCAGCCCGCTGATGGCACGTGCGATGAGGGCCGGGAGCGCCCCAGCACTGAAGCCTGCACCCCATCAACACACGTTTGTTTGTTTGTTCTTTGTATCATCACAGAAGTGAACCTGTCTAAATATAGGCCTGCCTGTCGGTAGTATGGCAGATGGTGGCTGGGGTTTGTTTTCTTTGGAAGAAGAGGAGGGAAGTGGCCTAGATGTTGCCGTTGTTTACCCAGACTGCAACAGGAGCAGACATGCGTTTAACGGGCTGCTGCGGCGGCTGCTGCGGCGGCTGCTGCGGCGGCTGCTGCGGCGGCTGCTGCGGCGGCTGCTGCGGCGGCTGCTGCGGCGGCGGCGGCGGCGGCGGCGGCGGCGGCGGCTGCAGAAGGCGCCTCACACACCACTTTGGGGCGCATTTTGTTCGGGTGAACACAGTGGTGTAACAAAGTGTTTCATCATCTCTCCGTGGCCGCGCCTGCCAAGTTTCAGGCCAGGGGCTCCGACGACGGAGGGGGGTTTCTCAGAGAGAGGGGGGTCTCGACTGAAGATTACACCTGGGTTGGAATTTGAGATACAGTCCAGTTTAAAGCGTGTCAGTGCTTGTTAAAAAGAAATCCCGCTCTGGTTAGTTTATCTGAGATAAGGTGCGATGTATTTCACTCATCATAATCGTTAGAAAAATGGGTCCCAGCAGAAGTGCTGGACCGTATTAGCAACGAGAATGAAATAGAAGTACGAAAATGTAAAGCAGCGTTTGAGCTCTTATGTTGAAACTCATGTACTGTGACTAACAGGAAGGTTGCAAGTGTGCTATTCACATCTGCCACCTGTAAAAGTAGATCCACAAGTAGTAGCCTACAGCTGTTGACAAGGGGCCCTAAGACCACTCTGTTTTGTTTACATTTCCTAGAAGGTGTTTAAAGCCTTTTTTGTTGGAAACATTTATTCTATAGTATTCATTTTGCCGGTGTGTGTGTGCGGGCGTGCGTGCGTGCGTGCGTGTGTGTCTCTGTGTGTCTGTGTGTGTGTGTGTGTGTGTGTGAGCGTCCGTGCCCGTATGTAAAGACTCTTATGCCTTTGGTCAAACCAACTTCATGAGTCACTGATGTAAGACAGCGGCTTGCGGAGGCATTCAGACCTCTTGACAAACTCACCCATTCCACTGAATTTCAATTGGCCCGCTGAAACATTCCGTGATGGCTTACGTTATATCACCGGGACTCAAGATTGAATTTCTAGGTAATAATGTTAATATTATGGGAAAGGGGGGGGGGGGGAAACACTAACTTAAATAATGATAATTTAATTGCATTCTGTGGGTCTACCAATCCTCTAGGAAGCGTTAAGTGAGAATAAGAGAATTATTCCTATTCCTTACTCCTCTTAGAGAGATGCTATCAATTGAATGGGTCATCTAATGATCTCACCGACTGAATCTTCTCCACGAGAGACCTCTGATCAGATCATCGCACCGGAGAATAATGATGAGAGCTGAGACTGAAGAGCATCCCATATAGATGTTTAACATGAGGCCAGACAAATATTCTAACAAGGTATACCGCACCGCCAATCAAAGTGTTTGGATGATAGTACTGCACCCTTCTTTTTGAGCCAAAGGGACTTCCAGTTGATCACCGATCCAATGCAGACATTTCGGTTTGTAACCCAGAACCTTTCAGCAGGGAGTCAAACAGAAGAACCACTAGACTACCTGGACCTTGTTTAAGTACCAGGACGGATAGAGTGGAGCCCAGCCATGTCTGACCTGGGGGAACCCGAACTCAGAAGTACATCAACCAGGTGACCTTTGACAAAGGCCAGTAATCATCTGCACATCAAAGGTTCACTATAGGAGGACATTCTACATTCTCTTATCTTGCTTCAGGTTATTTTACTATTAACTTTACACTTTGTCCATAGTACCTTTCAGGGAAATCAGATACTGCATGTCTTGTTCAAGCCTACATTGAGGTTTGAACCCAGAACCGTTTTCAACCAGTGTCAAAAACTCTGATCAAAAGACAAAAAACCCTTTGTAAGAAACTTCTTCTTCTTCATGTTTCATTTCTTCTGTTAACAGGGTCAGACCAAAGGAGCACTCTGCTCAGAAGCACCATTGCAAGGCTTCATCTGCAGGCTGACAGAATGCAGTAATTTCAGCCTTAGTTTGACCAAAAGAGCAAGAAAATGGGTTTTGGCAGAAGATTCACAGAGATACGTCTGGCTCCATTCAGATGAAGCTGATGTGGAAAACAGTTCTTTGCGGAGCGTCCATGGATGAGGAGAGTGGGGGATCTCTTATTCGAGGAAGGACAAGATATGTGAACAGCATCCTAAGCGATGACGCATGCATAATATCGTGATCTTAGTTTGCCCGCAGGACAGAGCAGATATATATGGTGCATTTTATTTCATGGATAAATGTGATTCCTGCGCAAATGCGGTTGTTTGCTGTTGAATTGCTTGTAACTGATGCCTTGAACTCGAACACTTGACTGCAATGGATGCATTTGTGTGGACTGCATAACGTGGCATTTGGTTTTATCATTTTACCCTCAATATTCATGTGTATAGAAAATGAGAAAGTGGAAGTTGACAGCATTTTAGGAAAAAAAAAAGAACTGGATGGAAATCATCTTTGAAGACATTAAATATGTATTATTTAATTTCAACGCACAAGTCAGAAAACAAAGTTTGCATCATCATTGAAACATTGTCCGGGCCTATTCCCCTAAAATCAAATCCAAGTAAACCGCACTTATTATTGTTTATACCGAGATATAGTGTCAGTGACACCTTATCCCACAATTTCCTATAGCATTACCTCTGGATAAACGGACACTGTGTCAGTATATAAAGAGTGTTTTAAGTATTCCTAATGTGGTATTTTTTTTGTCATTTTATACAGAAATAATGGTAATGATAATGATAATTGATGTGACAAAAAAAAGTTGAATAAAAGCACTCAGATTAAATAATTTCAGGGCAAAGTGTTGTTAGGCTGGGAGGGGGGGGGGGGGGGGGGGGTTGCACCGTGAATTCAGTCCAGTCCAATGAACGACCACACATTCAAGGTCACAGGACGATTATCTGGATTCATCTTCATAGAAAAATGGTGCAGATAATAAATAGAGGAAAAATCTATCCCCATAAAATTCTATATGTTTGATTAAAAAAGCCTTATATTGTATGCAAGTTGTGATGGATTACAGTAGGGGGGTTTCAAATCCGGTAGAGGGTTGGTAAATTACTGTAGAGGGTAAACAAATTATGTCAGCCGTAAGCAACCGTGATGTAATTTGATGTTAATATGAACCATCTCATAAAAACAGACAAACCAAGTGGGAACTTATCGATTGCTTCATGAATTCTGACATATTGAAGTAATGTTTAACGTTTTGAAAGGTGTCATGAAATAAATAAAGAGAATGTTTGGTAATTGTTTTCAGTCCAGGTAAATTGACTTAAACATCAGACTACATTTAGAGCCTGCATAGCCAACGGTGGACAGGCTCGTGCTAATGCTTTCTTCTTCAGGTTAATGGCACAATCTGCACATTGTTCAGACTGTAAACAGTTTCAATGCGAGGCATTCCCTGCTTTAAAATTAGCCACTTACTCAAGGAACTCACACAACGACTTAAAGGGACATAAAACACTCTCGCAAACACTTAAGCACCCTTTCCAGTACAAGCCCTAGAATGTGTCTTTATCTACGTTCTCTAGGCTCTTCTCGCCGACATAGTATATAATAAATAGGGAGGTCACGAAAGACAAACAGGAAGCGATTATAATAATAACAAGGATAACAGTTATTAAGATATCTCATTTCAAATGTATCAGAGTAGATCGTTCTCATAATTAAACTGTGAAGCATCTTAACAGTTTCACACTCAAAAAAGGCACTCGTTTGTCATTCGACTGGCATCAGCGCCGTCAGGGTGAGGGGTTCGATTCCCACTGAATGTATCGGAACGTGGTATTGCATGAAACTTTGGATAAAAGGTGTCCATGCATCTGGCCCTTCCACATTACATGAATTATATGTAGGGGCATTTGAACAGGCTGTATAATACCCTGAAATAATACCATGAGACGCATACATCTTGTGTATTTTTCTCTCGTTCGCGTAACCGTCATCCAGACCAAGTGACAGATGGAGAGTGTTCATCCGCTGGCAGAGTACCGCCCATATAACCCTCAGATCTGGGGGCCCCCTTCTCTAGAACATCACAGCTGAGCACAGCCTTTTCTATTCATCTGGAAACATACATACACCATGTATACTTTCCCATTACTGTGTGAGATGCAGAAATAAACAGCCCCTTTTTCCACAGCCAAGGTTGTCTCCCTCTCTCCTGAACAGACTCTTCTCCGCCATATTATTCCCTCACTTTTGAGGGGCGTGCATCTGAGAGGCGCCCCAGATAATCACTGCGTTTTGTGGTCACAATGTATGAATAAAGCCCTATTGGACATGACGTCCACGCTGCAGGAGAGAGGCTGAAAGGCTGACCAATATGTTGGATCCACAATCCCTTTCAGCACTGACTGGACCTTAACACCACCTATAATAGGGTATGTACTAATGTGTCTGTTTGTCTATGCTTTTTGTGTGCTTTTAAGAAGACGGAAGGAATAACATTAGGTGTTCTTATTCAAATGTGTGTTTCTGACTCACTGGAGGTTCAGCCATAGCTGCGGGCAACAGAAACCAGCCAAAATTGCTCCATACGCTGGTTTAAACCCCAACAAGCGCACGGATGGAGCATTGGCCAAGCTCAGAGGCAACATACACCATGTGGCAGGGCTAGTGCCCATGCAATTTCATGCATGTGGTGTTTAGACAACCTAGCCTGATTCACCATAACACGAAATTAAGGATTAAGTGATTGATTTTATCCCCGACTAGTCTAACAGAAAGAGCAGCCTTCCACTTGATACTTTCTTGTTAACAAACAGAACATAATCCCGATTCAAGGGGAAACCGGGGAACTATGAACCAAACATTAAGCTGAACAGGGGATCTTGGTACTCTGGAAGGCTTTCTGGTTGACAGACAGGATTGTTACTTGTGTTCGTCCTTAGATCATGCAAACTGAGCACTAAGTTCGCAGTTCAATTAAATGTGTTGATACCTTGGTTCATTGTGCTTTAGTTCATTTTGACATAAAAAAATTAAAAAGTAGCCACTTACTCACGGAGCTCACACAAATGCTTTGTGGCTCAGTTCATTATAATTTTCGCTGCAATCAGTCAAAGCCGAAGGCAAATGCCAAAGCTACCTGAATTATCCCCAATATATTACGTCCTACACAAAAATTTCCTCTTTTATCTGGTTTAATGCCCAAAAAACTCAAACTGCAATAAAAAAACACCCATTGTGTCTCTATGGTAAGTAACCCAATTAAACCTAGGGTAGGCAATATTACCAATAAATTTGCTTGAAAAGAAAATAAATCTGGTATTCTTGGCTGTCACAGGCATATGAATACAGCCATGAAAGAAGCCCCAACCAATCTTTTAATTCGGCTCGAATTACACGATTGGATAGCTGTCTCTACTAGCTGTGTGCGTCTCTACCCGTGCATTCATTGAGCATGACAGGAGTCTTCAACAAGAAGACCTATTTCTAAAGCATTCTGTTTTCGGGGTGTGGTTTCTAGGGGTCGTCTTTTTTCAGTTGGATACTTTAAAATCTTGCTTACTCTGGCTGGCGTTTCTAAATTGGCTACCGTAGCTTTAACAATGTAACCTGACAACCTGTCAGGTTACTGTTTTAAACTTTTCTTCACGTCTGTGTTTGTTGAAGTTTGGTCGAAAAGCAGACACAGGCGGTTAAACTTTGTTGGGCTACGTGAGTGACAAATGTACAATATTACCGAGTTATATCGCCGTCACTGTGGTTACCCCGTGACTTCTCCTGCACCACCACCACCACTGCTGAAATCTGAAGCAGCATCCTACCTGAAAGGCAGCTGATTAAGGAAAGCAGGAGAAGAGGTTTCCATGACGACCCCATGCTTCTTCTTGGAGTCCCTTCTGCCAGACGGTCAGTGGAGGATCTGGGTCTTCATTAAAACTGATCCTGGGATTGAACGAGAAGAGGAAGACACACGCACACACACACACACACACACACACACACACACACACACACACACACACACACACACACACACACACACACACACACACACACACACACACACACACACACACACACACACACACACACACACACACACACACACACACACTTGCATGAGGATAAAGGGCTTTCAACCACCCTCATTCCGCATGAGGGGTAAAATGATAATGAAGTTCATTGTTCAACGATCAGTTTTACCATTGAATTTAACCACTGGTGTTTGGAACCATTAAAAATGAATGTCAATGTCATTTTAAATTGTGCTGAACATTGAAAACCTATTCAGTTTTGCATTGTGTAAAACAATGACATACAGATGACATATTTTAGAATCTTGAACTGATGAGCATCCATGTCCACTTAAATATCAGTCCCATCAAAAATTAAATTTTTTAAGTGTGTTACCGAGATTTTCACACCCCAAACCTCACTGACGATTTAAACCATCCGACAAGCTGGTCACATTGGCAGCATCCGCAAAGTTAATCCCCAAGAGACTGATATGTTATCAGTGTGTTATGTTGGTCCCCAGAAGATTGTTACACTACAAATGACTACTTCAATCAGTATATTAAATTCTCACAACTTCCAGTATACTCTGAAGCAGCTGACATGAAGGGGACACAATTTTTTGGTGTGTCGACCCCAAAAGCATAGTTATGCTACCAGTGTGTTATGTTGTTATCCCGTAGTCTGTTAAGCTATTCCCCTGATCCCAAAATTCTCAACAATATTAACCATTCAAAATGCAGGTCTCATATTAGTCCCAGGTCAATATAGGTAGACAAGAGCTAGCTTGCTAGCATCAATGTCAGACTGTTAGGCTACAAGTGTGCTCTGCTCGAGGTGTGTTTATTTATCTGTATTTTCTACACCCTCTCCACTGCTTCTGCACTCCGGCAACATGCAGGACACATTTGAACCCCAGGTTAAGTCTCCACGTTCGGTTAGAAGTTCGGAGACTCTGACCCCAGGTTCCCCCCCGAAGACAACCCCGGGGCTATGGAATGACTCAGCAGAGGTACAAGGGGGCCCCCGAACCAAGCTGCTCCCCACAACACCACGAGTGTGGTTTACCCCCTCACTCTGTATTATTTATTTGGTAAACTCGTTTTAAAGTAGTCTACTGGATTTTATCCCTCTGACGTGCGAAATGGCTGCAATGATGCCGTGGTGCATTGTGGGTTGGAGGTTTAAGGATCAACATCGTGTCTACCGCTGTCCTCATCATGCTAATAACAATACATGTATTCATTCATTCCTTATGTATTTATTCATTAAGTACCACAACACGTATTTGATTAGGTGACAGTGACACGCCTGCTTATGTATGAAATATGATTATGAATGATCAGGTAGGCAAGAGAGTAAGGGTGTTTGACTCCCAACTTAAAGGATCTGGGTTCAAAACCCTATATACGTAGTTCAGCGCTAGGCATCCTTGAGCATGATTGCTCAAGGATAACCCTAACCCTAACTCCAACCTGCTCTTTAGATCTGCCGTCCAAATAAATACAGGTTTTCTACTACACTAATGCGTTAAAGAGGTTTGGTACCATCCAAAAAACATTGGAAACACGACAATTGTGCATCCTGCTGTCTACCACATTGCAAAGAGGTGTGACTTACCAGCCTCTAAAACAGGAGGGTTATTAGTGAGGTTTTGTCAAGTTGTGGCCAACACTGCTGTTTGAACGGATATTAAACCAGTGAACAATTGGCAGTGAAAGCTGTCCAGATTGAGATTCTTTTTTTAGCAATAGATATCGGCTTGAGATCCAATTGATGCTACCTCAAATAATAATCTTTAGCATACATGGTGAATAACATGGTCCATTCAGCCATGTTAATCCCCAGGCACAAGTCAGCAATACACACAATAGCCGCTACTGTGAGAGATATTATGAATATTATTCAGTATATAAAGCATGCAATACAACCAGTGACAAGAACCTTTACTGACATTTATCCACAAAACTAAAATTCACTGCTAGCCGATTTTGGGCATCTGTTCAAATGATCATGATCATTCAGTTGCTCAAAAGGAGACCTTTTACAACGAGAAATAAACCCCAAGCTGACCCATGTGCAGCTTGATTTAGACCCGCTTGCGAGGCCAGTAGACTGACGGCCCAGCTGAACATCAAGGTAGATGGCAGAAAAGATTTGCAAGGGAGCAGGCAGGATCATGCTGCTTTTGAATTGGTGCTGCCCCACACTAGACTCACTAAATCCAGATCCAAATGCTGCCTTTATCCTCTTAAATGCACGAAAGTCTCAGCTTACTGGGCTATTAAGCTAAATGAGGCTCCGCTCCCCAAAGGTTCACCGACATGTTATACGATTTGTCTTTACATTCAGGGGTAAATGTTTATTTTTGCATCAGATATCTGATTATCCTCGCTGCAGTAAACGCCTACAGTATTGAAGAGCCGCCGCCGCTAAAAGCTAACATGCTTACTCTGCTCTTCAGAGCTTAAAATACATCCGCGGTGCTTTGTATCATAAAACAGCGTTGGAGGCTCAAGAGCTACTGTGCGCCGCTGTCGTACTCATAGCACAGATAGCCCGCGAGAGCACATGCATGCTCTATTCTGCTCACGCTTATTGCCCACATGCCAATATCGACGAGGCCCTCGCAGGACTTGGTTTTAGCTGTTCGAGCGCTCAAGCATTGTCTTTCTCCGGCCACTCACATGGACACTTGTGTGCGGTGGCGGAGCCATCGGCCCCACTGAGGTGGGCTGATGCATGCACAGAACTTCCATCACCCAGCTGTAGTATTAGTTCACCCTAGAGCCACCTCCACTTACTCTGCCTTCATCTCCTGTGTTGGCCCAGGGTTTAGACCGACCAGATGAGTGACAGGGTGCGGGGGTGGACGGGTGGACTTACACACTGACAGGGAGGTGGATATGTGGTGGTGGATGGTGGATTGAGGGGTTGAGGGACGGACTGATATGTAGGCGGAAAGTCTGACTGTCTTGACTGATAAGTAGGTGGTTGGTCTGACTGACTGGCTGGCAGGTGGACGCCAGGCCTGCTTATATGGTTAACCCTGTTATTTGACGGACAGACGGGGTGGGTGAAAGCATGGTCGCCTGATTGACCGAATGTGCCAAACAATCATTTTGCGTTTAACCCCCTTGAAACAGGAAAAAACAGGGTTCAAAGAAAGGAAAAAAACGAAAAATGAAACAAGCCGTTCAATCTTGAACATGATATCATACAGAAGGCGTGTCTCACTTCAGGTCTGTCAGGTGGGGGTTGAGGTAAATCTATTGTATGCTTCCAGTAAGTGTTTTATCATTTTTTCGCGAGGCGTCTACTGTCCACCGTGGAGATCAAATAGAGTGGGCCTGCAGTGAGGTGGACAGGGGTCCTCCCAGCTGACTGCTCCACATCAAACACCGCTCCGTCAGTGGGCTCACACCGCCAACCTCCCCAGTCAACCGCACGCTTCAGCCGCTCGCTCCCTCGTTCCCTCTCTTTTTCTATACGCCTCTACGATTCGCCATCTCCGTCTCTTGCTCTCTCTCTCTCTCTCGCTCTCCCTTTTACCTGTATTGTTCCTCTCAATCTTTCTCTGCCTTTTCTATCTCTCTCCCCCTCTCCCCCCCCCCCCCCCTTTTCAGTCTCTACCCTCCCTAACACTTTCCCCCTCTTGTTACAGTTACGTGTACAGATTGGGCCTTTGACATCTTCTACAGTATAGATTTTAATCCCACCCCAAACCAACTACCAGATCCCCCCCCCACCACCCCCAACAATCTGTCCTATCCATCTGTTTTAACGATAGAAGATAGGATCGATCGATCTCTCTCTCTCTCTCTCTCTCTCTCTCTCTCTCTCTCTCTCTCTCTCTCCTCTCTCTCTCTCTCTCTCTCTCTCTCTCTCCTCTCTCTCTCTCTCTCTCTCTCTCTCTCTCTCTCTTCTCTCTCTCTCTCTCTCTCTCTCTCTCTCTCTCTCTCTCTCTCCCTCTCCCCCTCCCCCCTCCTAATATACATATATTGTGCCTCTAAACTCTATGTCTCTCTTCCACCTTTACTCTCTATGTCCCTGCTTATTAAAAGAACACAGCGTTGCTGGACTCCCAACAAGACACTGGAATAGTTTGTCTTCAATCATTTGTATTCATAAAGGGCAATTGCCACAATATACAACATACACATAGCCTTGATGTGTGGATGTACATTGATGTGGGTGTCTGGGTGTGTTGCACGATAGCCCCCTCCGCCCCCCCCCCCACCACCACACACCACACACACACACACACACACACACACACACACACACACACACACACACACACAACACACACACACACACACACACACACACACACACACACACACACACACACACACACAGGGTTGGGGTTGTGACAGACTTAATGTATGGCAACAAAGTGTTAGCGTGTGTGTTGAACTAGTCCCTGTATTTCCGTGAGCCATATATAGAGTTGATCTTCACCACGGGAAGTGTTTATGTGTGCATATCACAAGTCATTAAACACCGTGGCACCAGAGCACGCAAGGCGTCCCATCTAGCCTCGGGTTGGAAATAGAAGGCGACGAGAAAAATAAAACAAGGAACGGGAAACGCTTTGAAAACTTTGAAATTGTCTTCACCCAGTCAAGGTGTGTGTATGATTTGCATATACGTGTGAACTACCTGCTGCGCCCCACCCGCCCACCCACCCGCCCACCGGCCGACTCTTGAGGTGTGTCTTTGACTCGGTTTCGCACGCTCGTCCACGGATCAGTGCCACAGCCGCCACCGACATCAATCAACCGAGAAGTCGTCTCAAAACAAAACATCTGCTCAGCTGGTCTTTCACTGTTAACGGCAGACACTACGGACGCCTTCTCTGCCCTGGCTGAACCTCAAGTGGCAGTTTGAGCGAGCGAGCCTACCACTGGATACACAGAGGAGTTTGTTACTGCTACTGAAATATGACTTGCACGGTGTTTGCTTGTGTTTCCCACATCACCCCTCCTTGTTTCGCTGTCAATTATCCCCTGGCTGCGAGTGTTACTTCTATGAGTGCGTCCTGTTAATTCCATGTTTCCGCAGCGATGAAAGTGTCACAGTGTCTGGGTGTCAACTGAAAAATGAGTGTGGCCAACTGAAAAAGAAACACAGAGAGGCAGACAAAGCTTGTTTCCATAGTGGCTGCCTATCATTTTGGAGATACTGGTGATAAAGATTGGAAAAAAGAAGAAAGAAAATCACAACCCAATATTCTAACATAAGGAGGATGAGTGATACCTTCGTCACATTCCACCAGCGTTTCCAGAGATCCAAAAGCTCTCTGCAGCAAGTAAGCAGCTCCACACCTAGAGCTGGCATGGCCTCCTAAAGACTGGACAACACCACAATGGGTCCTTCTTTTCACAAAAGTATGTCAATGGTCAACAACGAGTAATAATGAATGGATCCAGTTTTCATTGTGCCATCAATTACACAAATGAAGTGCATAGTCCATGATTGTGTCTTGTGGGATGGAGGAAGGGGTGAAACAGGCTCTCTATAACAAGCCACCCTGCATGGGAGTGAGGTTGGTCGAAAGAGACTTACAGTGACATTTCTTTTGTATTTATTTTCGAAACATGTCCTCCTTAAGGAACAGACAGTGGGATAGGGCATCCAGCTCAACAGTGCCTTCAGGAAGGCCTTGGACATGGGGTTGGAAACCAGTCAGGCATGACTAGGCTTTCTTTGCATTGCTAAGAAGGCACGCAGTGTAACACTGTGCAACCATGTCCATTTCTCTCTTTTCTTTTAGTGCTCAGGTATTTTAAAATTTTGTTGGAACTGATAGCTGTCGTGGACCATTGGCTCTCGATTGAACAGTCGTATCAGCAGCAAAGAAGACCAAATATTAAAGAAAGTATGTCATACAAATCAATGTCGTTATTCTCTGTCACAACACAGCTGAGACCATTCGAGTATTTATTCAGACCTAAATTTAACGTTGGCAAGAACTGACTTTGTCCTATACAGTGAAAAGTCGCTTTATGTACGTCCTGTAAAACACCCTAAAAACAGATAGTCTTCAGACCCTCAAACATGCTATTCTGGATATATAATAATAAATCAAAACATGATGCAGAAGCAACAATATCGGTCGATTACAACCAGACTCCTGGCCCTGAAAACTAGAGTCAGATTTTCTCACAAACGAAGCAAACGATGCTTCAAAAGAGCCCGTACAATGTTCTGTTGTTTTTCTTGAAGTGAACATAATCATAAAAACAATGTCCCGCGCCGCACTTAGAAAGAAGCTATAAGGAAATATTTCCAAAAATAAACTGGGCTAGTAAGCCTGTGGAAGACAACCTTTATTAATAACAACGAGAGTAACAAACAAAAAACCATAGCATGCAGAAAATAGAACGTGCTGGACTGTGGGAATTGAAACGCATAATGGAGATATTTTGGGCTTTCTGCACACTTCATAAGTCCACCTGAATATTAATTTAATAATACACAATGGGAGCATTCCTCCTCAGATTATGATCTCAGAATAATGTTGCTTTCTTTATTGGGTTTGTGCAAGTGTTGTTTTGTTTGTTATATTGATATTCTGCCACTTAGATGTCTTTGTTTCATTTCAGAAACACATGAAAGACAAAATGCTAGTCAAAGCGTACAGCAAAAACCAGTTGGATGACTTCAACACCCACACCGGATAATAGGCATAATAGGTGTTTATTAAAAATTGTATGTTTCTTTAAATAAAGAAGAATCATTATCACATTCACACTGGCATACACACGTTTATACTTGGGTGAGAAGAACCACAGATTGCGAGTAGTATTGGAGGCACTAAACCGAAAAGGAAAGGAAAAGTGCTGCAAGAGAAAGTTTGTGAAGAAACTAACTAAGGATAAGAAAGAGCAGAGGAGTTACAGATTCAGAGGGGACAGCTTATAGATGAGGTTATATTAACAATATGTGAACACGAAACACACACACACTTACAATTGTTTAAAGCCAATAGCTTTCTCATTAATGTAAAAGTTGTTTTACGCACACATACACCTACACACAATTTGTTTTCTTTTCTTTTAGTGATTAATGATCTTCTTTATATCTATTTATTATTTAGCATTTGCATTTTTGTTATAAATTGTACAATTGTGATTCTGTGTTAAAATACATTGAATTAAAACATAGCATTTAAATTTCCTTCCATAATGCGATGCCACATTGATTAAATGTAAAACTATGAATTGTGTTTCTGTACGGATATTGTTCACAAGGAAGAAAGTTGAGCCTCTCATTCTTAACGTATCGTGTTAGAGAGCATAACTTGAGCAAATATATGGTCCGTCTCCAGATGCTTTATGATGCATCACTGTGATAATTGCAATCCTACAAAAACACATTTCACTCTCAAAGTAGAAAAAAATAAAAGGAGGACATGAGAAAACAGACAGGGGGAGGAATCAAGAACTTAATTGCATTACAGTCTCAGAAAAAAAACCCTACTTCTCATCTCGCCCTGTCACCCAGTCCAATTAGTTAGCTACTCTGGTTGCAACCCAGGGAGGGAAGAAGAAATGCATCTCTAAAAGAAAGAGAGCAGGGCTTTTTAATCAGCTGGATCATAAAAGCCAAGCCTCCCAGACAAGCCTAAAAGGAGGCCTTGGGCCTGATGTATGCCTCTGCCTTGGCCTTAATAACCAGAGTTTGAAGGGGTTGGGAGTCTGACTATATAGGTCTAGCTGTAGTGTAAAGTCTGGCAGACTTTAGAAGATACCATAACGTAAGATGGGAGAGACTTTATAACTCCCAAATAATGTCACAGAAGCAATTAAAAAAGTACAAATACTGAAAAGATATCTATAAGGACAATATGAGTTATGCAGGGCCTAGTTATAGCATAAAGGAAGTTAAGTTTGCAGGCACAAGCGACCGGGGATAGGGTTTTTTATGACGGTGAAGGCGTGGGCCTCCATTGTGGGTTCCATTATTAAACAGGCTGTGGACAATTAGCATGGAGGCAATGTTTCTCATCCCAGTGTGCACAACCTTTGGGACAAAGCCCATTATAATGGTAGTAAACTGTATTGATGTTGTTGATATATTGAACTAGTAAAAACATTGAGATGGTTTTTCTTTTGTTTAAACATAAATTAGCTTTTACTTCCTTTGTGCGGAGGAAACCTTTGGAAATTATAATATTTTATTTTAAAGGCAATAAAAGTGAATTGTGAGGTCTGTTGCCTTTGATTACAATTGTCCTATTGTAGCCTGGTTACCAGAAGAAGCTGTTAGCTCATGTTTTAGGCCGCATTCAGACTGCCAGCCGAAATCCGATTTTTAGCCCATCCAGATTGGAACCGGATGACTCTTTTGTAGTCTGAACAGTCCCAAGTCACATGAAATCCAATTTTTGCGAAACGGATCGGAACCACCTCCGGGAGGTGGTTTCAGATCGCATTTGGACAGATGCGTCTCAGTCTGAACAGCTCCAAACACTGAGATCGGATTTGGCTGTCCGTGACGTCGCTCTACGCGACGCCAGACCTGACCCAATGCGCCAAACCACCCGCCTCAGTCCTTGACGACAGAGGAAGAAACGAAATGCCTCATTAATCTGTGGGGAGATGGGTCCGTTCAAGCGAAGCTCGAGGACATGTATCGGAATAAGTCGATTTATGAAAGTCTTTCGCGTTCTTTGATCCATCTTGTTTGTTATTGTTTTCTCGGCGCTATTACATGACGTCACGCAATACACGCGCTGGATGACGCCTCCGCTCCGATGTCGTTGCTACAGCAACCTGTCAGATGGGTCAATAATGTGGCCCAGTCTGAACAGAGCCAAATGCGATTTGGACACTTGCTAAAACAGTGTGGACAGTCAGCCCTAAAAATCGGATATGAGAAGGAATCCGATTTGAATCAGATTTGCCTTCAGTCTGAACGCGGCCTTAGTGTCTGGCATACGTTCAGACAGATTTCCAGCAGACCACGCCCAGGAAAGGCCAATCACAAACGGTTTCTCTAAGGCCGCGTTCAGACTGCCAGCCAAAATCCGATTTTTAGCCCATCCAGATTGGAACCGGATGCCTCTTTTGAAGTCTGAACAGTCCCAAGTCACATGAAATCCAGATTTTTGCGAAACGGATCGATTTCAGATCGCATTTGGACAGATGCGTCTCAGTCTGAACAGCTCCAAACACTCAGATCGGTTTTGACTGTCCGTGACGTCACTCTACGCGACGCCAGACCTGACCCAATGCGCCAAACCACCCGCCTCAGTCTTTGGACAGAGGAAGAAACGAAATGCCTCATTAATCTGTGGGGAGATGGGTCCGTTCAAGCGAAGCTCGAGGGCATGTATCGGAATAAGTCGATTTATGAAAGTCTTTCGCGTTCTTTGATCCATCTTGTTTGTTATTGTTTTTCTCGTCGCTATTACATGACGTCACGCAATACACGCGCTGGATGACGCCTCCGCTCCGACGTCGTTGCTACAGCAACCTGTCAGATGGGTCAATAATGTGGCCCAGTCTGAACAGAGCCAAATGCGATTTGGACACTAAAACAGTGTGGACAGTCAGCCCTAAAAATCGGATATGAGAAGGAATCAGATTTGAATCAGATTTGCCTGCAGTCTGAACGCGGCCTAATATAGGGTAGGATTAACACGATGACTTTGCAGAGGGCCCTACGGGAGCGCTGTTTAGACATTTTCATTTACAACGAAGATGGATGCCGTAAACATGTTGCTCTGATTGGTTGGGGTGTGAGTACCAGACGTGTTCGGCTGCCAGATCGGCTTGGAGTCCTGCGCTTACAGATGACGTATCGACAATTGACGTATCGCCACACGCCAACGGACAAAACCTCGAAGGGTTGTTTATAAACGGTGCTCAATCAGTTTTGGTTTTAATTTCATTGAACGGAGCTCGTTCTCTCACAAAGTCATTGGAAACACCTCTAAAAGAACTGATGAATGCATATTTCTATTTTCACATATGTTAAAGTAAGGGTGCCATGCCGTAATTACGACGCCTCATTGTTCCGACGTCTCAATGGTCCGAAATATTTCACATTAGATCGACATGCCACTGTGCCGGCGTTTCAATGTTCTGAAAACGGAACCCATTGGTCCGAAGGTCCGTTTGGCCGACTTTTCAAAAAAGGAGGCGCATTAGGTTGACGGTTAGGCTTCATCAATATGCCGAATAGGCCTACATATAAGGCGCAATTCCACATGTGTGATTATGAAACCAAAAATAAAAAACGATGTAGGCTAAGTTCCAGCAGTGCACTTCACCAAGCCAGACTGTTGCTGTGGGCTTGAACTGTCACAAGAGATGAATTTATGATACTGAATACTTCTCCCGCAAAGAAGTCAAATGATGAGTGAAAAACAAATACAATTGTTATCTTTAGGAGCTGTGTGTAGGCCTATATGTTGTGTACTGTGTTTGCAGTGGGCTTTTAGCCTAAATAATTTCGCTGGTATTGATTTAGTCTAAACTTATACCTCATACCGTGTACTTAGTCGTGTGTGTGTGTGTGTGTGTGTGTGTGTGTGTGTGTGTGTGTGTGTGTGTGTGTGTGTGTGTGTGTGTGTGTGTGTGTGTGTGTGTGTGTGTGTGTGTGTGTGTGTGCGCACGCATGTGTTCGTGCCCGTGTTGAGAAATTAGACCTCCGCTCTCTGTCCATGGGGCTGAAACACGGTGTCGAAATGAAGCGAAGCGTTGTCACTTTGCTCTCCAATATTCATCGGGAACGTGATATGCAGAGGCCTAGGTTGTATTTTGGAGAGAGAGAGCGAGAGCGCGAGCGAGGTATACAACTCTTTATATGTAGGCCTATTCGGCATATCCGTCGGCCTAATGCGCCTCCTTTTTGAAAAGTCGGGCAAACGGACCTTCGGAATGGGTTCCGTTTTCGGAACATTGAACCGTCGGCACAGTGGCATGTCGACCAAATGGGAAATATTTCGGACCATTGAGACGTCGGAACAATGAGGTGTCGGAATTACGGGCAGGCACCAAAGTAAGGATTGGCATTGTTAAAGTTAGATATTAAGACAGTATTTTCTAGTTTCTATTAACTGAAAATGAAGAACTTGGACAGTCATATGATTGATGAGATTTTATTTGCTCATACAAAGCAGAATAAATAAGACAATACATTGATACAACTGAGGAACAGCTAAATGTAAATCCATAAAAAACAGCATGTTTAGATCCCATGAACGTGTTCATTTTAGATTTTCATCCTATTCCTTGAAAATGGATTTTTTTTTTTTATGATTTTCCAGATGTTCAATGAATTGTATCCTTGCCTATACAACTAATAACAATAAAAAATGTAACATTTTCCTCGTTTCCACTAGGGGTATCTTTGAAATAGTGAAAATTTGCGCATGCGCATTTAATGACATCGTTTACAGGAAGTGCGTCATTATTGCGCATCTAGGACCCCCGAGCCGATCTGGCAGCCGAACACATCTTGTACTCACAGGGGGTCTATCCAATTGTGTCCCGGGTAATTTTGGTCTATGCCTGTTGATAACACCCCATGGAAATGAGTGGCCTTAGACTAATTCAAAATTGGGAATTGGTTGAGGAAATGTCAGGCTTCTCCTATTCCTACAGATGATGCAGTTTCTTCCCCTTCTTTGGCCTGTGACCCCATTTTAGGCCTGAAAATTCTTGCCACCCCAACTTTCCAACCCCAACTTGCAACCCCAACTTGCAACCCCAACCTGCATCTGGTTCACCACACATAGACTGAACCCTACTAGCTGTAGTACCAGCGACAGAAGCTGTAGCAATAGCAGTATCAGTATTAGCAATAGAAGGAGAAGAAGTCTGTTTGTCAATGAAGAATCTATCAAAATCTAATGTTAAACAATACATTAAGGAACCATCTACTATGTCTCATAAATAAGCCATCTTCTGCGACCCCGTCAGCAAATCACAGGACTGCAAAAGGTTGGGAACCACTGGCCTATTCATTTTTATTATGAATGCCCTATATTGCCCTATGATGGCCATTGCTATGGTTAGGGCAAGAGGGAGCAGACAAGATAGTGTGTTCCCACCTGTCCATATGAGAGCAGTCATCCTGCTAAACTGTGATGATTTCATACGAGAGACGGGCAAGAAATGAAACTCCACCAGTCCCAGTGATAATCATCACCCCTGTATCCACTCGTCAGATTGGGAAAATAACAGCAGGTTTTGTTGACACTGGCCAGAAAATTAATCAAATAATAATTACATTGATCCGTCTCCTCTCTCCCTCTCTCTCTCTCAAGGTGAATGAATGTAAAGAAGATTTCGATCCCGAGATCATTTAACTAGAAAGGCAGAGAGCCCAACATGATCCAGCATAACATTTAAAGTCTATCTTCATCTATAGGGGTTAGTGTGGATTCTTCATTACCATAAATCCTGGTTCTGTTTCAAAGCAGAGCATTATCAACAACGTGCCGACTAAAATGTATATCCGAAAATGGAATAAGTTCAAGCCAGATCCGATTGTCCTGTTATCGAGCCGTAAAGTAATTCAAACTCACAGACAAACAAGCATATAGAAACTATTCCCAGTTCTCCAGGATTTCATCTGAAACACCAGCACACTGAGGTTACCCAGTTTATCAAAATTGAGATTTGTCTGTTCAGATTAGCCTAACTGCCAAGGGGCAATGAGGAGAGATCATGACTCACATACCTTCTTAAGGTGGGGTGAGGTAGCCTTCTAAAGAAGAGCTGTTTAAAGGAAGAGAGCTTCTTTTTAGGTCACAAACAAACAAAACAGCAAAGAAAAATCAAATGGGAACCGAATTAGATCAACTGGAACTATGAATGCTGTTTATATTTCTAGCATTTTCACCTTTGTGTGTGTACTTTGAAGTCTATTTAATTCAGTTTTTGTGAGCAACACCCCACTTATTAAAACCCTTGACCTAGCGGTAATAACAAGAGTAATTTTGAACCGTATTATCGACCTGGCCTCAAGCGTCGATGATAAACTGCCATCTGATCAAGTGGAGCAGGCTACAAACCCAACCGCAGCCTTTCATTTAATTCTTTAACAGTATCTTCACCGTTCAACAAGAGCTGTGAGCAACAGGGGGCTGTGCGCTTGTCTAGCATAACTTTGGAAGATGAACAACCGTACTCAAATGAAGAGCAAAGGTTATGGAAATATTGTCAAACTGTCCCTGGTGACATTTATATGTCATCCGGCTTGATTATAGAAGAACTTGACATATGCCATTCTATACTAACTTACGTCTGCTCAATCAGACTGACTGAGTATGGTGTGGCAGAGGTAATGCGTATGTACTCAATGTTGTGTTGAACAACTGTTCTGTTTGATTTGTTATTAGGCCTGCACGATAAATTGTTATAAAATCGCGATCTCAATTCTCTAATTTTTTAATTAATTCGATATATATATTTTTCAAATTTCGAAAAATCATTTTATTTAATTTTTTTTAAAGCCTTAATTTACAGGTGTGTAGAGATGGTTCAGTAGTTATAAAAGGCCAGCAATTAAAGACAATCTTCTGCTATATGTACAAAATAAATCATTCCGTCTTTGATACTGCACTTTAAACAGTTATAAAGGGCCATAAGAAACGCAACGTGCTAGAGGTGCCAAAAACTATGTTTGGTACTGCCATGTTTTTTTTTTGTTATGGAAACATTTTTTTCAATAAAAATTACATTTCGTGAGAAAAAAATCGTGGCAGAGAATCCGGATATCAATTCCAAGCTAAAAAGTCTTGATTCATATTTTTCCCCCAATCTGTGCAGGCCTATTTGTTATTATCCGTCTGCTCTTTACGCGTGAATGCACAGGATCGTTTAGTGGTGAGGACGTTGACCGCTAGCTGTAAGGTTGTGGGTTCGATCCCCAATGCATCCTTGAGCTTGGAGAACACAACACACACTCCATCTGCTCTTTAACAAATTCACTGCAAGTTGCTTCAGATATGGGCATCTTCTTAATGAATGAATAGAAATAGAACTTAAGAAAGGTTAATATTACAAAACAAGACTGGCAGAGTGGGAAACACTGAGCCGGCTGTAAATGTCATTAAGATAGCTATGAGGAGGGATGTGAATGACTACATGCACTACAAACAATCACACACTCTGTATTTCCATCACGTGTTTGTGCTTGATCCGCACCTTGAATCCCGAGTAAGGGCTGCAACCCTGTGTCTATTTAGTTGTGTTCCATCTTAACGCAAGCAACGAAAAAAATTGGCAATTATCAACGTAATTATCATAATTACCCTAAACACTTCTCTTTCTTTCCCTGCGATTTCTGATGGTGCAATTAAGGTAGGGAAAAAGGCTCTGCCACAGAGCTGCGATCACTAATGCATTACTTTATCTCTATACATTTAGCAAACAGATGGTTTTCTCCCCGACAACCATAGCTCATGCTTATCGCTCGGGAGCAAATTTATTAAGTGTTGACGCAGCTCTTTTCAACCAAGGCCGACGGAGGTCATGGTAAGTGCAGTTCTGAGAAACTGGCACTTTATTTACCCAAAAACATAAAATATAAGAGGTAGAGATAAGACTGGAGAGGAAATCAGAGTGTCAGTGGCAGTTCTTAGTCCTCAGTGGAATGATACAATTATATTTCAGGTGGAAAATAAGGAATTGTTTTCACTACAATTTCCTTGCTTGGCAGTAAACATCGGCCATAGTTGTCTTTTTTAGGGACTCATGTCAAAGTTCTGACGGCAATGTCAAAATAAAGCACTGCAGCTTTCGGAAAATACCACGAGTAGAACAAACTAAGGAGGATTTCTGATGAATTTGCCGCAAATGTCAAGGGGGGTCATGAAGGTTTGGCAGCTAATGAGTGCAGTCTCCATACGGGGTGAAGCGCCTTCAGGTGTGATCATGTCTGTCCTTTGTTAAAGACACATATTATTCATCAGCCCTTCAATGTGATTGTTGTTAATGATTCCGTGTGATCATGCATCCCTGACTCCCCAATACAGCTGCTGGTTCCCTCCTCAGACACGTCAGTACCCCCGGTAGCCCCACCATGGCGATGCAGCCCATTAAAAAAATAAAGATCTAAGTAAAAGAAAAGCGCTCATTGGCTGGTTATTCTACTGGATAATGATTATATAATTAACCCCCGGGTAAACACTTTGTTAATGATTTGGTCTTTAAGAAATGTTCGGCATCAAGCATCAGCATTCATGCGTGAGCACGGTTTGCCGTTTTTCAGGCGGTGCGTTCATTAAGCCTCTCGCTGACTCCGGCTGTTGTCTGACACACTGTTCCACTTAGAAAACGTGCCTGCGATCTTCTTACTGAATCCAGATCCACCCCTCCACCCCCAGCTTTCAGAAGACCGCAATGGAAAGCCAACGAGCCCAATGCTGTGATTCTATTGGCTGTGGCACACACACTGCAGTGTGTGCAGTGTGTGTTTCCCCATTGCCCGAATCAACCGGCAACTTATCTATTATTAAAGGGTAATTCTGGTGTAAAATGGATTTGGGATATGTTTTGTATGATACTGAGATGAAACGTTTGTTTTGGAGAACAAAAAATTCATATAGATGCTTTCTTCAGTTGGCTGTTTTCAGCGGATTCTATCAAAACGCTATAAACTTGGAACGAAGTGGTTATGGCAAAAACTAAATCGCTAATTTTAACCACTTAAAAGGCCAAAAAGTAACCAGACACTTCTTTGGTAGTATAATAAGGGTCTTTACATATAAAACGAGGCATTGAGAACTTTATAAGTGTACAGATTGTTTATTAAAAAGGACATTTTATACCTAAGAAGTTTGGTTTTAAATAGTGATTTAGTTTTTAACATAAACACTGCCCCATTCGTTCTAAGCTTATAGCGTTTTGATAGAATCGGCTAAAATCAGCCAACTGAAGAAAGCGTGTACCGGTATATGCGTTTTTTGTTCTCCAAAACAAACGTTTCAACTCGTTATCATACAAAACATATCCCAAATCCATTTTACACCAGAATTACCCTTTAATCAGAAGAAACTCGTCTCCGTGTGCCCCTGTTATGTGAATGGATAAGCCTGTGTTAGCGCATGTTCGCTAATCAGCATCCTCCACAAAACCCACTTTTGACCTTTTTAAATCTCAGCATTTCCTCGGTCATGTTTATTCGTTGTTGTTCCACACCGTATACGCATGTTATTCGGTGCATTGCAGATCACGCGGCTCTTGCACTTTCCTTTTTTTTTTAAAAGCGACTCCGTGATAAGGCCCGTGGTTGGAGGTTCCCCAACAGGAAGTGACGTTAATTGTGCTGCTAGCGGTCACCGTCACTGACGCAGGCTTTTGGCGGGTTTGCGCCCCAAAATGCAGTGCACCGTTGCCCCGACCGGCACGAGGGGCAGAGAAGACCGGAGCTGCTTTGAGTTCCTAGCTAAGAAAGCAGCTCTATTTCAGGACCCCCGTTTACATCTCTCATGAGGCGCCTCCAAAAAGGAGCTGGCCTTGCTGTTTCTCCCTACCTCTCCCCCTCTCTCTCTCCCTCTCTCTCCCCCTCTCTCTCCCTCTCCCTCTCTCTCTCTCTCCTCTCCCCCTCCCCCCCCCCCCCCTCTCCCTCTCCTCTCTCTCTCTCTCTCTCTCTCTCCCCTCTCCCCCTCTCTCTCCCCCTCTCTCTCTCTCTCTCCCTCCCTCCCTCCCTCTCTCTCTCCCTCCCTCTCCCTCTCTCTCTCTCCCTAGTCCCTCTCTGCAGAACCACTGGCTCCCGGCGTGCTCTTGGCAGTGCTCACACTACGACGGTTCCCCCATCCAGAGAGGGAGGAAGGGGGCGGGGGGGGTTAGGGATTCTCCCCGTCTCTACGGATCTTTATCTCCTCCCTCTGGGGCCCCCCGTAGGCCTCTGGGGCCCCCGTACCGCTGGGGCTCAGGTGTTGGGAACGAGGACCTGTGAAGCCCGTCGAGACTGCAGCTGTGATGGGGGGAACAAAAGGTCAGACCCCCCCCCCCCCTCCCTCCGCACACTGGAGGGGGGCCCCCTGCAGGCTCATCACCTCGCTTGGAGAAGCAAGGAAGATCACAGATCCATCTTCATTCTCCTCCTGCTGCTGCGTGGTTAACCGCTGCCCTCCATACGTCTCTCTCTCTCTCTCTTTCTCCCTCCCTCTCTCCCTCCCTCCATGTCATTGTTATGTCTCTGGCTGTGCTCTCTCTAGTTCTCTTATTCTCTTTCCCATTCCAGCCGTCTCTCTGGCTCGGTCTCCCTCCCCATTTCTTCCTTAGAGGTGGTTTTGCTCTTCTTCCCTCTCTCTATCTCCTGTGCTGGGGATTGATTTTTGTTGTGTTGTTTCAGTCTCTTTCTCTCTCCCTCCTTCTCTCCCTTCTCTTCCTCTCATGGTGGTTGTTGTGCCCTCCTTCTCTTATTCCTTGCATGGAGCGGTCCTAAGGTCCTAATAAGTCTCTCTCTCTCTCTCTCTCTCTCTCTCTCTCTCTCTCTCTCTCTCTCTCTCTCTCTCTCTCTCTCTCTCTCTTCTCTCTCTCTCTCTCTCTCTCCTCTCTCTCATCTCTCCTCTCTCTCTCTCTCTCTCTCTCTCTCTCTCTCTCTCTCTCTCTCTCTCTCTCTCCCTCCCTCCCTCCCTCCCTCCCTCCCATTCATGGTGAGGGTGATTATGTTGTGTCTGGCCATAAGCTGGCGACTCCCCTCTTCAAGGCTGTAATTTTCCTGATGACCTCAATCAGAAGACAATTACGATGGCGAGGGGGGCGCCATCCCATTAGGACGCCGGACAGAGTGAGGCCGAGGCAGTCGCGTAGACCGCGGAACACTGTCACTGTGAGGAGGAGAAAAAATGCGGTTCCTAAATAAGCTAACTGCCTGGAGGTTAGGGTGTTGGCACGCCTGGCCCTATGCTAATCCTATTATGTTATTATAAGGAGCTCGAGCGAGAAAATTTGTGAAAACGTTGACAACTTATTCACCGTCCTATTTATTTAGAATGATTGTTCTAAATTATGAAATCTCCAGAAAGCCAACCCTGTAGCAGTACATCACAGTTATTGCAACATAAACACTATTCTCATTAATATGTTAATCAATAATCAATGGGAATATGACACATTGTGAACCAGCGGGTTTATGCTTACAATGAATCTCTTTTAGAGTTTTCATAGGCTGCTGCATCACATGACGTATGACCAGACTGTGTTGGTGGTGACGATCATAATTACACTGCCGTGGAATAGGAGCAGTGTGTGTGTGTCCCAGTGGCCAGGCATGCGTTCAACACCTTTCACTCACACATCCACGCGTAATACGAGTGGACTTATGTTTTTCGGTGATCACATTTGTTTGCTATGATCTTCGACAGTGGGCCATAGGGGAAGCTCTACTTGCTATTATGTTTTTGCATAGCCCCTTTGTTCTGTTCACTGTTTCAAAGGGCTTCCCATGGCCCCGCTAGCTGACGGCGTCTAATCCGATCGCCAAGAAAAAACAAAGTGGTAACAGGAGGAATCCTTGAGAAAGGACGCACGGGAGGGAAGAGCTGTAGAAATAGAATAGACTTATAAGACTCGAAACAAAGGTATTGAAAAATGAATTAGACACAAACATTAAAGAACAACAAAAAAATTAAATACATGATTTTGAGATGAATAATGAACTTGCGCCAATACAAGAGAGGATAGTAGTACAGTGGATTGGTGTGTGAATCCCAGCCCAAAGGTACTGGGTTTTCACCCACAAAGTCTGCTGCCTACAGTGTAGGCATCTTTCAACAAGATGGATCAAAGCATCTGCTAATAGTGATGAAATAAAAGTAACATATGAATGTATTTTTGACGAGCATAGCACGTAACCTGCCTCGGTGACTCAACTTTGAAGAAGGTCCTTTTTTAAATGTACAATGCACCACATTTCTTTGCCACATTAATAACCGAACTCCGCTTGGAAACTACAGATGTTTCCCTGTTGAATAAGGGAGTTAAGTTGGACTTTATATCCACTGAGGCAAGATTGGCCCACATTTAGTCCCTGACACAGCTCAGAGAGTGAACCGTAATAAATTACACAGCAAAGAGCCGAGCTGTAGATGACAGTGCATTTTTTTTAAACAGGGAATTGCTGTGCAGGATGAAGGACATTTCAATCAAGATTTAATTCCACAATCGTACCCTTCCACATTATTTCCAGAATATCCCAGAGAGAGAGAGAGAGCGAGAGCGAGAGCGAGAGCGAGAGCGAGAGCGAGAGCGAGAGAGAGAGAGTGTGCCGCAGTCACGGTGGACACCAGCGAGAGTGTGAGCTGTGACTCAGAGATCAGCTTTAATTGGAAACGTTTCCCAGTCTCTTCTCAACTCTGTGTTGTCCTCTGTCACCTGCTTTGCTCGGCAAGGGCAGCTGGGTGTGATGAACTGCAGAGACAGCGAGAGGACTGAGACAAAGAGATGAAGCTGATGACTGTCTGGGAGAAGATAATGAGAACCACGCGTTCGCATCCTTACTAAAGCAAACCACCAAACTCCTTGAGCAAGTCCCTCACGCACTTGTAAAGTTTTTTTTATAAAATATTTACTGTATAGATAGGGGTATTGATAACAGATAAAATGGAGTGCATTTGGTACTGCTCAACTATTCTGCAGAAGTAATGTCAGCCGTCAATCCAATGAACCGGGGTTCTATGTAATGTTTTGATCGAATGAAATTTGAAAACCAGAAAAATAAGATTAAAATACTGTCCTTAAACATACCTTTTAACTTTAACACAGCGTCTTTGTTAAGCACAGACTACCTATAGATAAAGGAAGCCATGGATGTAAACTCTTCCATCCCCCATCTCAGCGGGAGACCTTGTGAACTGACAGAAGAAAAATACATCACAACATGTACGAGGGGAATTACAGACACGGCTCCGTTCTGTGTGGAACGAGCGAGAAGACATGTAAATGCAGAAGACAACCGCCTTAGTTCAAATGGCCTCTTGTTCGAGCAGGCGAAGGCTCCTGGTAAAAGGTTTGCTTTTATTGACAACACGCACTAATTGGAAAGTGAAATCACTGGGACAGAGGAAGCCCAGCGCCTGCCGAGGCAGTTTGTATTATGCTCGCCTGCTGAAGTATGTGTACAAGTAGTACGTTCCCAGAATACTCTGAATGCCGGAGGGGAAATGCTTTTCGGTCGGATATTGTTCGGCTCAAGAAAGAAAGGACGATTACGATAAAAATATGTGTGAAAATATAAAGCACAAAAGTATAGGAAGACAATGATATCTACATGAATATAAAGTGGCTCAAGGGTATCGCATTGTGCCTGAAATATTTCATATCGCAAATGTTTTGATAGTGAAGATTTACATTGGAAATGCGCAATGATTATTGCATACTGCATTCCATATATATACACATACATACATATATATATACATACATACATACATACATACATACATACATACATACATACATACATACATACATACATACATACATACATACATACATACATACATACATACATACATACATACATACATACATACATACATACATACATATATATACATATACATATACATATACATATACATACACATACATACATACATACATACATACATACATACATACATACATATATATATATATGTGTAATATATATATTATACACATTCTCTTTCCATTTCCTGCTCTGCACGTGCCATACTCGTCCTCTGATAATTTCTAGGGATGAATGTTATGAACTGCTACATAACATCGGTCCCCCTTTGACCTGCCTTCCTGCTTCCCAGGAAGACCGGGGACTCTATCATGCACACGGTCCTGATTCGATTGCCTCCTGCCACCGCCGATTCCCGACGACGCCTCTTGTTTCAAACGTTTAAAATTCAAACGGAGGACCCATACGGCCCATCAACTGGGGTTGAAAAAAATAAACAAAACACATTAGAATATAAAAAAAGATGGGGAGATGAAAGTGACGGCGAATCAGACGGCGTAGCGACCCAAATTCCTCCGTCTCTCTCCCTCTCCCCGTTCTTTTATGGTGATCACTTGATGGCGTTACGCTCATGGGCTGATGTGGCTGCCGCCGAAACATTACCATGTATTCAGCAATCTTTAAGGACATCAAACCGAAAAGGCTTGGGGGCAAAACGAACCACTGGCTCCTGGCCCTGTGCATGGCGTCTCAGCCGGGGGGTTCACGGACAGTACAGAGGCCCCCTACTGTGTCATCCCAACCATGCGGCGCCTGGAATAAATGGAACCAATGTAATCCGCCGTCACTTTACCGGCTAGGATGTGTGTTGTTGCACGGTTTTATTAGTGTGATTATGATTATCGTTATTTTGGAGCAGAAGTGGCAGTGCTGTGAATAGGAGTAGCAAGAAGTAATAATATTAGTAGCAGTAGTAGTAGTTGTGGTAGAAATAGTAATAGTATAGCATCAGAAGACATGGAAGAAATACAAAATTCTACTATTTGAAAGAAATTGAAAATTGTATATATATCCACGAGCACATTATGTGTAATCTCTTTCTTTCATATATTATTTATCCGATACGACATGCTGCTGGGGAGAGGGAAAGTGCTTAGTGGGCCGTACACCCGGGTTACGGTTTTATGGCAGGGAATGCACACTGGACATTCAGCTGATGCCTGCAAACCAGACACAGTCCACAGATAGAGATACTGCAGTCCCACACCCCAGGACCTACCAGTGTTATTATAGGGCTGGAGTTATTGATTTTAGTTCAAGCTGACATAAAAGTGTGTGAAAATACATGGTGTGTGTGTTGTGGTTTCTGGCCAGCTCGATCGTAGTGATTATTTGAGCTTTGAGAATAAAACTCTGTTGTGATTGCTGAGAACACAGACGTGTTTCATTTTGATTGTGCTGAAAAACATTTTTTACAACAGAGCGTTACAGTGAGATCTACAATGTTTTCCTTCATCTAAAAAATGACTTAGTGTTGAGTCAAACTAAAACAAGCTATAGTATACCGCTCCAAACAGCAACATATTCTCACTCATCAGCTTTGAAAAGAGAAAGGAGGCAGATTTGATTCCCCGCAGGTATACGACGCACAGGTGTACAACTCTGTACATCTGCCTTGTTCAGAGAACGTCCCAGATGTCAGCAAGACATGAAAGACAAACTGATAATTATACAGTATGTGTATGTGAGAAGCAAGCTCACTGCACAACAACAACCAGCTTCTAACCTCCTCTTTCTTGTCTTCATTCTCATTAACATACTGCGGGTAAAAATAGACTGCTGTCTGTCCAATTGAAATAAACAATTTCATCAATCATTCATTATTTTTGGATGATTAAATCATGTCATGCAGCACCATGACAAGTGGATTAACAACTGACAGTTGTGAATATACATCATTAAATACTAGTTCAGATCTTTACATCTATAGTTAATACGGATACAGTGCTGTCTCTGGGGACTACGATTAGCAGCTAGGTGTCACTTGCTAAATGAGTGGCTTTGCTTATTACTCCAGGGAAGGGAACCTTGCTAGGGTCTTAGTCCTGGTCCAGGCTCCCTAGTCCCCCCGTGATTACTGTGATCCTTGTTCAAGCTTCCCTTCATTCTGTTTCCGGCCCCTAAATCTGGTTGCAGCCACTAATTCTGGGTAAGAATTCCAAATCCTGGTCTCGGCTCCTTTAATCCAGTTTAAGGGCCCCTAATCCACGTTTAGCTCCAGTTATACCCGCTCAACCCCCCCAGTCCTGGTCTCTATGGAGCCATTACAAGGGTTTCACTGGACCTACTGATCCATCATTGATAGATATCACCAGAGTAATTTCTTCCCTCCCTCAGCACATTGTGGCTTTCTGCCTTGCAGTGCCCAGGGATCAAGGTATCTCTGCTGGTTGAGGAGGCTCTGCAACATGTCCCTCCTCCACTTTCCATCTGTCTATGTGCCTCTCTTGTGATGCCACGGGGTTCAACCGCGTCTCACCTGTGTGGGTGTTTCTGCGGGGACTGCAGGGGATGTAATAAATCACCCTCACTTGTCTTCAGGTGTCTACAGGTTCCAGTTAGTCTTCAGGATGCACCTGTAGTTGATGCAACCTTTTGTTTTTTGCAGCAAGGTCATTTTTTCAGTCGCCGCTGTCACGTCAACTGATGTGAAAACATCCATGCTCTGCAAAATACCTGTGTTGTCCTTTCTTTCGGTTTGACTTTTGGCATTTCCCCATGTAGAAATTTTGCAGAGCTGCTCTTATCCAAGAGAATTAAGGTGTTTAAGGCTTTTTACTCACGTATTCCTACATGTTGCAGACATTAAAGGTTGAATTACCATGTCCGATTCTTCGTGTCTTTGACTTTCTACAAAGGCCTGAGCTTTCATGGGTCATCCATAGTTAATGGGCTACCTGATGTTCTTATGAACAGTGCAGCTTTGTTGTACATCCTGTTTGAAGAACATATGTTTTCTGAGGAAAAAGAGAGTCCCTGCATTAATGCAACGGCAACCCCTATTAACATAATACATGAATTAAGTGGAACCCAGAACTGGAGTCGTATCTTTTTCTCGCTCTTTTAGTATCTGATACAAAAAGAAGGCTGAGGACAACTGCTCAATCACCCTGTCATCCTAACAGGGAACTAAGGTGGGGGGAAGAATTTGAAGAGGGAAGACATTTCTGGGACAGGTGAACAAGCAAATACTGCAGTCTGAGCTGTCATTCCCGACTGTTTGATTGGAGAGAGAGAGAGAGAGAGAGAGAGAGAGAGAGAGAGAGAGAGAGAGAGAGAGAGAGAGAGAGAGAGAGAGAGAGAGAGAGATGAGAGAGAGAGAGAGAGAGGAGAGAGAGAGAGAGAGAGAGAGAGAGAGAGAGAGAGAGAGAGAGAGAGAGAGAGAGAGAGAGAGAGAGAGAGCGGTATGAAGCCCAGTTTGAAGGGAGCTTTTCTTGCTTCTATCATATTTCTTAGTCACCACTGATGCCTCGGAGTGTCCTCTTTCACTTCCTCCCTCCTCCTCGACGACACCTGAGATGAGAGCAGCGCTGGCGAATGGACGCGTGTTGCTGCTGGATCCCTCAGCCTAAGATAGGTCTGTCCCTTGCGCTGGCGTTCAATCAGAATAACTGTCTTATATATGTGCACTATGATAATGTAGCAGCTCATGTGTAAAGGTACTAAGAGTAGATTCCACTGTGTTTGCAGCAAACCTGGAGGCTTCCTTGAGCAAGATGTTACCAATGCATCTGAACTCTTTAAGTTGACTTTAAGTTGCTTTAGATAAAAGTGGTAGGGTTGCAGCGTAGAGGAGTGGTTGGTTTAGTGCGTCTGAAAGCTTCAGTTTCCAAAACAATCCTAGGGGCAAGGTTTCCTAACCTCTACCTGCTCCTTAATGCCACGTCATCCTGTCTAAAAGTTTTGGTTGAATTACTAAATAGTCTTTTTTAGGTTCGCTTAAGTACTCGCTCCCTCCAAACTTTAAATGTCAATATATTACATGGAGTCATAACCATTCACTGTCGAAACAAGAAATCCTAATTAGTGAGGGTGATCCAATGACCGAGAATGTTCATTTGTTTAGGCAACGAGCAGTGCGACAGACAGCACATCGGGTGGGCCATTCATACATAGGAATACTTTGCACCCCTTTCACTGACATTGATCACAGTACTACAATAACGCAAACAATATCTCAGCTCTCCTCTCAAAAACCGCAGTAATATCCTCAAACATTGATCAGCTCGAGTGTCTGTTTCTCGGCCAGAATGCTGTCATTCCATAATGCCGAGCTATTCAATCTGAGACACCAATAGATCAATCCAACCACTGGCCTGTGCCTGCAGCCGTCCACCATCATTATCTGATGAAGGTCATTGGAAATCCCTTCCCCAAAAAAGCCTGAAAGTGTGGAGCGCATACCCATTTGGTAATGTCACCTCCACAAAAATCCCCCAGTAATCCCTCAATGCTGTCAGAGCTCTGCTGGAGCCTGCTGTCGTCCTCCTCTCTACCAGGCAGGAAGGGAGGACATTCGGGCCTCACAGTGGTAGCCTGGTGGCGTCGGTGGTGCTGGGGGTGTGGTGGTTGCCGTGGAGATGGTGGTAGTGGTGGTGGTGGCATGGTGTCGGCGTTGGGGGGTGTGGTGGTCGAGGAAGGGGCGGTGGTTGTGGTGTGGTGGTTTATGAAGTGATGTTGATGGTGTTGGGGGTGGTGACGGTGGAGGTGTGGTGGTGGTGGTTGGGGCAGTAATGGTGCGGGTGGTGTTGTGGTGGTGGTGGTTGTGGCAGTAATAGTGTGGGTGGTGTTGTGGTGGTGGTGGTTGAGACAGTGATGGCGTTCGGTGGTGTTGTGGTGGTGGAGGTGTGACGGGGGTGGTTGAGACAGTGATGGCACCACGACTATTATAATAACAGTCGTAGTATTAGAATAAAGAAGTCAATGTTATTATTAATAGCAGTAGTAGCAGTATTAAATAAATACGTCGGAAATAGAGCATATGCTGGTTACCCGAGCAGAGGTGCCCTCAGGGGGTGATGTAACTGCACCCTATTAGTAATGTTTTTCTCTGGGCTAAATGTGAATAATGTGTGAACAATGTGAACAAGCAGAGCCCTGAAACACCCTCCGTAACCTGCTAGCTGCTGGCACAGGGCCGTGTAACCCCCCTGCACATCAACTCAACTCAATTAGTATAACCCTTAATAAGAGTTACGCAACGCATTGAGGCACATGCCCTGGGACAAATACATAACCCACATGACATGTCTTTAGTCGTATTGTTTCTTTATCTTTTTTGTTTTGTTTGTTGATCCATACTATATCTATTAATACACACACACACACACACACACACACACACACACACACACACACACACACACACACACACACACACACACACACACACACACACACACACACACACACACACACACACACACACACACACACACACACACACACACACACACAGACACACACATTATACGGTTAGGGATTTTAATTATTTCAATTAAAAATACTATGCGCGGCACAAAGCTGTGAAGTAATTCAGTTATTTATAAAAAAAAGAGCCTCTTTCACCTTTGACCTGTAAAGGCCAGGGTTAGGGACAGGTGAGGAGTTGGGGTCCGGGTTGTTATTCCAAAATGTATTCACAGCTGCTGCATGAGCCCTGCCAATGCATTCATTGGGATGTGTCAAACGCATGTATTTTTCATGTATGAACTGAGAGACACCAGTTTAAGCGAATGCTAAGTCGTCCATTCTTATGCTCCCCACATCCTCCAGGTGGGGCAGATTAGCGCAATAGCTCGAGCCATCCAACAGGTTAGTGTTTTAGCATGGACTCAATCTGCGCACCATTCACACCCGTTAGCTTGTCAACTCAATCAACGCGTGATTCACACAGGTCAATGGTTTAGCTAGGACTCAATCCGTGTGCTATTCATGCAAAACAATGCAGCACTGGTGTACCACGGACAAAAGCGCTCGAGGTGCACGAGATATAATGATCGACTCTACAGTATGAAGTGACCGCCTCAAGACCTTCTCTCATAGATCTCCGGAGCCACGCTCAACGTAATTAAGGCATCCACTCAAGCAGGAAGAGGTTTTCTCCCGCAGACAATAGGCGGTGGTGAACATGTGTGGTGAGGCTGCGCCATTTGTGTGCTTTAGAATAAAATGTAAAGAACTGGTCTGTCTGATGCGACAAAGTGGTCTACTCATGATCCATTCATTATCTCAGTTCTTGATGAATCAGCCTTTTATGATTACAGTGTGTGATTGCATGGCTACGATGGCAGCCGGTTTGCTAGCGCTGAATGGTTTGTGAATGCATCATTGTAACTGATCGCAAACAATGGTGGAAATTTGCCTCTTAACACAAACCACAACAATATCTGAGCTATAATTGCCTTTGTGATTGAAGAGTCCTTTGAACGTACTCAGAGAACAAAGAGGCAGACATGAATAACATCCAATCGGCTGCCATGCGACTTTCGCCGCGAGGAAGACCAGTTGGCAGTGGCACTACTGCGATGACTGCGCATAGGCTCATTTGTGTAAATCTTATCGATTTAACAATGTATTTTATTTCATACAATTTCAAGGATCTAAACTATTGCAATTCATGCACCGGATTTGAACAGTGACTTACAGTGAAAGCAGCAGAATATGTCACATTTTCTTAACAATAAAGGCAATATGTCTACGGCCATTTTCTGATTTGCTGGCCAGAGGATAGAGTTCAGAGGGCACAGTATAAAAACAACATTGTAGCCTCTGATCCTTACATCAGGGACCTCAGCCATTAGAGCGGGAGGTGAGGAGGATAACAAGATGGAACTGCTGTCGTGGTCTCAAAGAATATAAATGAGTTGAAACGAGACAACAACAAGGACAACATAACCACCAAAACAACAACAACAGGTGAGGAGGAGGATGACTGACAGGATGAGTGACAGTTGGACACCATAAAGCCGACTATTAGCGCTGTCACAGAGAGACGTTCTCATCCCACATGGCATTACCGTCTCACTCCAACAAAACGAAATATCTAAAGGGCATGTGTTGCTATGGTAACCATATTGTGAGGGGGTTAGATAAAAAAGGGGGGAGCTTCCTGGCATATTATACCATTGGTGTTGTTTAGGATTTGGGCTTCAAACACTGCTTGTCCAGGTTTGGCATGATTCTGCCCACCATCCACACACACACACACACACAGAGAGTGAGTGATAGGGAAAGAGAGAGAGTGATAAAGGGGGAGGGAGAGCGGGAAAGAGAGACAGAGTCAGAGAGACAGTGACTCAGAGAGAGAGACCGACAGAGATACAGAGAGGGTGATAAAGAGAGAGAGAGCGAGAGCTTCAGAGAAAAGAGAACTGACGGGAGACGGGAGAACTGACGGGAGCCTCCTGTCAGTTTATAGTTGTTCGCAGATGCCCAAAAAAAATGTATGCAACGTCATCGTCAAACACTGCATTCTCAAAATGACTTGTGTGACTGAAGGATAAAATTGTGAAGGTGTGGACCGATCAAAGGCATAAAGAAAGCCTGCAGGTGAGTTGGATTGCTATGTGCCTGAGACAATCATCGCATCTTCTAAACTAACGACAAGGACATCCACTGACAAGGCCAACTGAACTTAACACGACCCAGAATCATTACCCTACAATGGAGGACTGTTTCTTTACTTTGTTACATTTATAACATTCTATTATAAAGGATTTCTCGGGAGGTTTGTGAACGTCGGCCTAGCGTGAACGTCCTGCCGTCTTGAAACGAGCACAGCGTGGCCGAATGGAAAATCTCAATGTCCCAGGTTCGAGTCCCAGGGGTGGCACAGACACGGATTGCGAGGAGTGGTGCCATTAACCCACTCAACTGGATCCTCAATAATCAATACCCATTAGGACAACCGCTATTATCTGCCATCAACCCCATCACACGGCACAACAGCTACGACTCAGTAAGTTGGGGATAAAAGCAACCGACCAAACGCAGTGCCATGTATGCCTGGACTGGATCCAGTGTTTGTCACATGGTGCAAAGGCCAGGCTACAGCTGTGCAGACCGCCGCATAGCCACCCCCCTCCCCCCCGAAACTGACAACCACCATTTGACAGTTACCTCCTCCACGCGCACATTTCATCTCCGGGGACGGCGGACGCACAGAGCGGAACGTACAAACACATCATCGCCAGGGTAATGGACGACGTATGACCCTCCCTCGGCAGGAGGAGGAGGTGACCCCAAAATAACGAACACCCACCTTGGGCTTTCATTTAAGAGTCATTCCCTTGTTTCTTGCCTTGCTAGCAGCAGCCCACACCTGCCCCTGTGTGGGATGCTGGTGCACACCATAAAGCAACCCCCCCCCCCCCCCCCCACAGAGCTCAGAGCTTTTCCACCGCGTTCGGACATCAGCGGGGTTCCTTATTGGCCGTTTGAACATTGTTGCCGTCTTCCTGACGGCGTCGGCAGTAATACTAGTCTAAACGGAAGCGTGGACTTCAGGGGGAGAGTGCATCTTTACTGCCGCGGCTAGCAAGCTGAATCCAAAATTGTCCGGGGAAGTTGTAAAGCTCACTTTTACAAGGCTTCATTTGCCACATTGTTAAGTGGTAAAGTAGAGTCTACTTAGTTCAGAGGAAGGCAAATTAGATGACTGGACTGCAAGTCTACTGCAAGTAGAGAGCAAGAGTAATGATAAAGGACAATGACTGAAAGGTGGTTTGGACAAGAATATGCACACATCCTTCTCACACTTAGGTGTAGACAAGTACATGTTAAAGATATTTAGATAGATATGTACACTGATGAAAAGGGCAACAACGGCTTTTTTAATTAAAGTCAGATTTGAGTGTAAGGAATATTATAGAAAATGTGTGAGAATAATGAGTAAGTTGTGTGAGTAGATTCAACTTAATAAGATTAAATTGCATGAGCAAAAAAGGGACAATCAAAAACTAAAAATACGATGGCTGGGAGTGTCAATTATATGAAACAGAATTTATTCCCTCAATTTATCCTATGATTAGGATGTAACCGCATCTTGTCTACAGTTAATTTATGATGTTAATTTTAATGTGAATATAAGAGAAGCAAGCCTCTAATTGAAGTGTTATTTTATGTCTAACAGACCCAATTTTGTAACTGGCCTTCAAGAAAAACTGTAGCAAATTATGCTGCAGCTGAAAAACATCCAAATTAACATAAAGGCATAATTAATAAAAAAAAATGCATACGATATTAAATAAATAAATACGTAAATAAATATGCCTATGAAATAAATAAATTAGGTAACAGATACTGTATACACAAAGGAATAATTAAAATATACAAAGCACTCAATATAGTTCAATAAATATCTGAAAATAATAATTAAAATATACAAAGCACTCAATATAGTTCAATAAATATCTGAAAATAATAATTCACAGGACTGCATTCATTTTATTCAGTCTACTATTCTTTTTATTTCCATCTGTAGTGCTCCAATGAAAGGATTTGGTTATCTCAGATGCAGAACAAAAGCAACTGCACCGGAACCACCCTGACCACTTGTTCACACTCCAGGCCGTTGAACTCCAACCAATACCGTGTTACTAGCTGATCGAAAACTGACGAAAACTGACTTTACTTTCTTGCAATCTTTAGATTCTAAATTGTGATGCCAGTGTTTGTGTTAACAGAGTTTCACTTTATTTTGCCTCATATTTGTTTTGTCCGATGGCGTGGTAGGAGGCGGGGATCTGTCTTGAGTTTGACATAAACTCAGCCAGCGTTATTGAACTGTGAAAAAAAGTGTTGTAAAGGATTCAAATCAACACAGTGGAGACTGGCCACTGTAGGAATACACTTATTGAAATCTCCTTATGAAAGCTTAATCTATTCACACAAACGTGTTTTTCTTTGGCAGATATAGCTACGAAACAGTCAACTATACCTAACGCCTAGTTTCACTAAACTTCTTGTAAAAATTATTGTAAATATGTTCTAAGTTAGGTTTGTGTGTCATTGTATTTAAAAATATCAGTGACACTGTCATTGTCATTATTGTTACTCAAATAACTTCCAAAAAAATGTCCCAAAATGGTTCCCTGAATTATGGCGCAGAGATTCATTTTTAGGTCATACACCTTCTGCTTTCATCTCCCTGATAACTCTGTTACGCTGCTATTAGTTATCGCAAACAAAGAGGAAACCAAGAACCATAATTGTATTAAAAGGACGTGCAGTTTATCTGTCGTTATCTACCAACTTGGGAAGATCCGAACAACGGTGACTATCGACCAAAAAACTGAAGGGTTTGACAAAAATGATTTGGTATAACTTCATCCAAGAGGACAACGACCTGTTTGACCTGCACTGCGTTGCTCTGTGGTGGAAGATAATCCTTTGTCTTCTGCTCTCTGGGTTTATCAGTGTGATGCAGATGCAGACTGGGAGGCTGGCTCCATGTAGCTCCCGCTGTTGCCACGGTGCCCCATTAGAACACCTTCATCTTTCTAATCTTTCTAGGGCACCAGCTTGCTCCACGTGTGGGAAGATTACGACACACACACACACGCACACCCACAAAGGAAATCAGAAAAGTGTGTGTGGTGCCCTGTCACGGCTCTCCCTAGATAAGGCACCATCACCACTGGCACCGGCAACGTCATCATCTCCCCTGCCCTCACACAACATTGTGTGACCACCATTAGCAGACCTCCCCAGCTGACGGCACCATCTACCTCCCTGCACTTACATCATCGCTACTAACGCAACACCACCGTCATGCCTGCTAACACAACCCCTCTGCCGGTCAATCCGGACCTAGACCTTTTTCAAAGCTATTCAATCAATTGCTATTGTGTAACAGCAGTGTGACGTGGTGAGCAGCATGATTTGTACACTGTACTTATCAATGTATAGTGCGTACATATAACATATTTGCTGAATGCTGGTGAATAAGCGTTTGCTTATAATCAATTAATGGAGAAGGCTGAATATGGGCAAATCGGAAGAAAAGAAAACGCACAACTTGGGAAAATATATGATTGTGAGGTTGGCGTTCCTGGTAATTCATTAATCATATTTAACGCAACTCTTATCAGGGTGCTGCTTTGAAGCCAATCCAAATTATTTCCTCATTCCAGGCACACACGCATACACGCACACATATTTCAATTCAGTGATCGTATTAACAGTCTCTAACAGAGCCTGCCAGGCATTCAAACACTGGTGCAGTCCAGTGAAAACAGCCGCGGGGTGTATCTATATGATTAGCGTCACGCTAGCACAAGCTAACACAATGACGACAGCGGCCCAGATGATAAAGACACTACATAGGCTAAGGCTTCTAGGCTACGTATCTATCTACCATACTATGCTAAATGATGATTCAAAGTCACATGCATAATAGCTTGCAATATCTTTTGTTGTGGATCATTCCAAAAATGTTTTCAGTGAATGTATTAGTATTCATGGTTGTATTATCTCTACATATATTAGTTTGCGCAATGCTGAACTATTGTTGTAAATATGTGTATCATTTCAGAAATATTTTCACGAAAAGCAATCATATTCACAAATTGTGTAGAAGCTATTAACTAGCCCATTGTTGTCAATTGAAAGAATGTCCATTTCAGAACGACCAAATCCAAAGTCTAATAGGATTTCTCAGCCATCACTAGTGTCCTTTATGTGCTTGTCAAGTACATTGTGGGGTAAAACGAAAAATCAGCCGTCGTAATCCAGGCATCCCTGCAAAATATATCATGACATGTTTTGGGCCTCTCGCCCAGTCGTAAGCAAGGATAAACTACAAGTACTACCTACTCCTGCCAACTTGTAAAGCCTACGGGTATTAACTATTCTCAAGAGTGAACGAGCGCTCGATTGGTTTTGCGCCGGCTACGAAAAAACATTTTAATCTGCGGTTACCACACATAGATGTCATCCATCTCTGGACCTATGCAGAGAAGCAAACAACCATGGCGTGCATCTTGTTTGCGTTTGCAAATCCTCTAATATGACAACGTCAAATTGGCCTGAAAGCGTCTTCTGACTCACAGGACTTGAAACCCGGGCCGTTGGTTACAGTGACAAGTGAGGCGAGGGGATAGGGGAAGGGGGGGGATGCGGTGAAAAGTACGTCCTTCTTGGGCAGATGCTTCCGAGCAATTATATAAATGAAGTTGTCAGATGGCTCCTGAGGGACACCCTCTCCTCCCGCCACACAGCAAGAGCCGCGTCTGCCCCCCCCCCCCACCAAATGAGGCAGCAGAGAGGGTTGGCAGCTAGGGGAAAGGGGTAAAGCAAGGCGAGGCAAGTTTATTTATATAGCACCCTTGAAACACAAGGCGATTCAGTGCTTCACAAAAGGAAGAAATCCAATTTTTCTATAACTGGTGAATGAAATAAACCGTACACAACTGAAAGGCTTCCAAAGGAATTACGTCTTGCTGGCTAACGGACGCACAGCAGAACGGGCAGTGCTGGCAAGGGGAAGGGTGTAAACCAGTGCTTTTCGTCAATTGATGCGCTGAAAGAGGTTAAAGTAAGCCAGCTGGCCTCAACCGGGCCACACATTGACAGTCATGGACAAACTGGGACCCAAAAGAACCAGGCCCTGTGGGGGAGCAGGGGACTCGGGCCGGCACGCAGTGTCCGTGCCTTCAAATTAGTTTTCAATATGAATTCATTAATTCAAATTAATTAAAAAGTCAATTCAAATTGCCGGGGACGGAGCCAGATAGGCCGCCCTGGAACAACCAGTCGCTCTGTATATCTCCAGAACTCACAGATGGCCGGTCATAGTTGGTACGGGCGTCTCAAGGGTGAAAACCTAAAATAAAAAAAAATGTTTTTTTGGGGGGCTATTAATTACAATTGTCTACCTGAAAAAGGCAGTTACAGTTTTGAATCCCTAACATGGTTTATATTTAGGCATGTATTCAGCATCCCAAGTGACCCAGTAAGGAAGAGAACAATCACAGAATGCAATCGATATTCGGACCAACCACAAATTGAAATGCGGCACGACTCTCTTTCTAAAAGGCAGTGACGGCGAGAAGCTGTGGGAAGGCAACGCACATATTCAGACTTATTTTTATTCCATATCAAATGCTCATCAGCCAGCGCAAGTCAACAAGTTGTGTGCAACCATCACATCCACAGCCAGCTACAGGCGAGCCAAGCACGGAGGAATTCCTGGACGAGTTTAAGCCTTCGGCGATTTGTGAAGGTCTCGAGACTCTTAGCAGACCACGCAACCTCCCCCCCCCCCCCCATCGAGTTAACACGCACAGGGCAGGTCTGGGTCATCGCAAGAGCTTGGCGCGGTAGTCCAAAGCGGCAGACGCCGGTCATTAGCGGACCTCGGAGTGCAGAGGACCAGGGTGCAGGGTGACTGACGGCTGCTGGGAGATTTAACATGCGTGGGTGTCTGCCCTGAGCGGCAGCAGCTATCCACCACTACAGGCAGGGAGCCGGGGGAGGCAGATGGAGCTGGAGAGAGACACGGAGAGGTGGTTTATACAGACTGAGGCGAGCATAGAGCACAGCGTTTAACCTGGAAAAACTTAAAAGACCGTTGACGGCCCCGACAGGCTTGACCTGCACGTGTGCAGTAGGCTACACACTGTGTAGAGGCCCAGGTCAGGATTTCTGGCAAGATTCTCTCTCTCTCTCTCTCTCTCTCTCTCTCTCTCTCTCTCTCTCTCTCTCTTCTCTCTTCTCTCTCCTCTCTCTCTCTCTCTCTCTCTCTCTCTCTCTCTCTCTCTCTCTCTCTCTCTCTCTCTTCTCTCTCTCTCTCTCTCTCTCTCTCTCTCTCTCTCGTCTCTCTCTCTCTTCTCTCTCTCTCTCTCTCTCTCTCTCTCTCTCTCTCTCTCGTTGTCTTCACATTGCTGATATTCTATACCCCCCCCCCTCTAATTTAAGTCCCAAACCCCTTCAAGTCACCCAAGCTGTCATCTTCAATTAGCCGCAGCAAAAACGCATTCTTGTTGAACCATGTCAATAAAAATATCCAACTGCAAAGGGATGGTGGCCGGTCGCTTCATCTCACTCCTCTATCATTCCGGCTGCAGATGAATTCACTTATTTGCATTTCATCCCACACCTGCGCCCCAACCAAACCAAACAATAGGAGCGGTGTTCTGGGAGCTTATAATGGGTTTACAGCACACACAGGGTAAGGATAAGAATTCACCACCAGCACCACCACAATCACCATTCCAGCTGAAACACGCCCAGGTCATTCTGTTTCCCTCTAGTCCCTCGATGTGCAGGTGTGGCTCGTTTCAATTAGGCCCAGCCCAGGGAATTTGCGCTGGGGGTTCGAACTTCGTCGTGATACAAAAAACGCAACCAAATGAAGTCACTTAAAAACACGTTTTAGGTCAATGGAAAAGAGAATAAGACAGCAGAATTCGTATTTAGATTTATTTTTCTGAAGTCAATCAAGAATCCGTCCTCAGACGATGTTTGTTATAGGGTTTGACTTTGAATGGAACACACTGCTCCATGTTAACATGTTTTATTCTACGTTTAAATGAGTATGGAATGGAACCCCCTATGGTGCTTAGGCCTATGTCCCACGCCACGGCTGAGCGGCACGCTGACCTTCACATCAATTCTGCCACACGATCGAACACGTGTATAAAACAGCCTATAGATCCGGTGAGTGACAAGGTCTTTAGGTGGGAGGCCAGGTAGACCTGCCCGTAGGCTAAAGTGCTGTTCCATCCACGATTGAGAAAACCGAGAAAGAACCGCTCTCCCTGCACCAAACCGTCCATCTGTTTGGAAGACTTGGATGCTCCTTGGCGGCACGCTATGCTGCTTCATCCACTATGTTCTTGATGTTTTACAGCAGGCCCGTCGCTAGGGCGACTGCATGGGAAAAAAAAAACGACATGTCCCCTAAAACACGCAGGAGCACGGATGAGCAGTTTGGTATTCTGCTGATTCAGCTTCTACATATTAATGAGACACCAGAATCCCAAACTGGTCGCGGACTAGAGATTACCGCTGTAGCTCTTTAATAACCACCGTTTGTGATGCACACAACGGAAAAGTGGGCATTCAGTGAGTAGGACCTACAAACTGTAGGCTACCAGCACGACCTCGCTAACAATACAGAGGGGACACACACACACACACACACACACACACACACACACACACACACACACACACACACACACACACACACACACACACACACACACACACACACACAGGTCTAAATTATTATTAATAATTATCTTATTAAAAGGTGGGTTGTACTCGGATTTTGTCTGTTTTTCTTTAGAAAGCGCACACGTGCAGAGTATACTGTGTGGGTGAAATACTCAGCCATCTGTATTCAACACGATTAATCAGAAAAGTGATGAACTATCCAAATGCCCTTTTAAATGGACAGCTGGTGTCAACAAAGACATTGTATCATTTAGAATTACTATAGAGTGGTTTGGGAAGCTCTTCTAACCATGTTAACGATTAATTCAAAGAAACACTGCCTCAGTAGGCTAGGCAGGGTTATTCATCAAATGTAATAATATATCATCCCAGTGCTGCTGTCCAACCCATGCCCTTAATAAACACTGCTGAAAACAAACGAAGTCTGCCTGCCACGTAAGCACAATCAGTTTAACACTAACAGACCAAACAAGGAGCAAAATAATGACTTAACTGAGCGTTTTCCTTCTGGTTTATTCGATCAGAGCAACCGTTTAATTTGTTGAGCTCCGAAGTTAAAATAGCCTACTGACAAGGTGATAAACTCATCGCAACAAGATGCTACTTTAACGGACATAATGCCTACAGTAGCCCTTAATTCAAAGCGTTAATTTAACCACAGGTTGTGTAGACTTGTGTTTATTTTAATTTATATTATATATGGGCCTATACTATTTGCCTGGGAAATACAGACACATTGAACCTTGTTCCATTTTTTCCCATCACAAATACATATTTTAGAAAACTTATTTTTTCGGTCTGCCTCGATATTGGGGGTGGACTCAACGGGACGGGAAGAGTCCCTCTTTGAGAAGCACCTGCCAAGTACTCCGAAACGCTGTTGAGAAGCAACGAGGCGGCCAGACGCGCGGCGCATCCAGGCGCATGGAGACGCTGTCAGTGGGAACACAGCCTGCTTCCTCACACTCCTAGAACGAACCCAAAACACGAACGCACGCCAGCACACACACATGCACACACGGATGCACACACGCATGCACACACACGCGCGCGGTCCAACATGCTTCTGGACAATATCTAACCATGAAAGCTAATCCTGCCGTATCGAATAGGTTATCTCGATGTCTATTTTGAGCTGAAAAACTTCGGATTTTTATTTCTCTGATTATTTCCTACGTTGAGCATCCCACAGCATCCCTTTAGCTGCTCGCTTGTCCTCAAACAATACACAAACGCACGCGTACACACACACACAAACGCACGCGTAGGCCTACACACCAACAAACGCACGCGTACACACACACACACACACACACACACACACACACACACACACACACACACACACACACACACACACACACACACACACACACACACACACACACACACACACACACACACACACACACACACACACACATTACGACTCACTCCAGGAAAGTAAAGATCATTGTACTTACTGGTAGAAGAAAAATCGGTGAGATGAAAAGCGAAGTACTTTTGGTTCACTCTGCTCTCTTTCAAGCCCTTCGGTGACCGATTGGCCAAGTGTTCTCGGAGTCGGCTACCACAGCGGAATTCAATGTTAATCCTACCCAGGATCCAGTCTCTCTAGATGGGAAACGCGAGTGGACAACAGTACATCCTAAGAAAAGAAAAAAAAGAAAAAGTCAAGCTTCGACCAAGATTTCTTGCAGGTGGAAGTCTCCAGCTCTTTCCTCGTAAGAATCAGTCACACTTCAATGGCTTGTTTGTGTCGGTGCCGTGCGCCGTCGAGGAAGCAGAATGCATCGGCGGTGAAGGTGCATTCACACCACGTTTCTCTCCCCTGACTGGAGAGGCGACGCGACTCAATGCGCTCTCTGTGGCGGGAGGCAGCGGTGGGCGTGGCAGAGGAGAGGACTACGACGATGAAAGGGGCGTGGCGCAAGTAGGAACATTCGAAGTTCTTTTCGTGCAGTGTGACGGCGAAACGTCAACTAATCAGGACACCTTCTCTCGGTCCCCGGCAACGAAACAAATTAGGACCGATAGTGGGGGCTCCCATAGTTCAGTTGGTCGGGCTTTTTCTTTTGTCTTTCGTAAACAGGGCAGGCCTACTCAATTTCAAGCTTCGAGTTTGCGGACGTCTATTGTTCTAAAACTCTAGGTAGCTACTCTACTATAACATTAAATGATTGGCCATCTCAACTAAGTGAATTACACTTAACTATTTCCATTTATTGTCGACTACTTACAATGTATTTAATAGCATTTTTATGCTTGGTTGTTTTCTTTAGACATTGCTTTTCTGTCACCAACAAGCTTCAAGTTTGCATGCGCTTATGCTTTAGTTGTAGGCTACATGTGTGAAAATATCTTGCTGTCCAATCCAATAAAGGCGCTTTTGCATTAGTTATCTGATCACTTATCTGTCCAGTCTGCCCCTGCACAGGCACTCTATAAATTGTCAATGAATCTCTTTTCGTTTTAAAGCAACACTATGTTACCTTTTACTGCACATCTTTTGTCTTTGTTCAAAAAGCTTAATAAATCTGTCCAGGATATAAATCTGAGCTAAGGTTGGTTTAGCTCAGGAGGTAGAGCAGTTGTCTTGTAACTTAAAGGTTGCTAGTTCAATCTCCAGCTCCTCCTAGCTGAGTGTTGATGTGTCCCTGAGCAAGACGCTGTCGCCTTGCATGGTTGACTCTGCCGTCGGTGTGTCAATGTGTGTATTAACTGATAAGTCGCTTTGGATAAAAACGTCTGCTTAAATGGCCTAAATGTAAATATAAGCAATACATGCAAGACTCAATGGACCCAGGGAAAAATGCTCTTATTAAATGTTGTCTGAGCCGACCGAGTAGGCCTAGCCTACTGTACTGAGTCGAGTACTGAGTGTTTTCCTTCTGGTTTATTCGATCAGAGCAACCGTTTAAAAACTAACATTGAGTGATGCGGACAACTTCATGTATTATCAGTAAAATAACAAACAAAAAGGAACTAGCCTACTATACAATGTCCCGAAGACATCGTTTCTATTGTGGATCAAGTTCTCTCATGTGCCGCTAACTCTGGCCATGTGAGGCCGCTAGTGTGCAGAGTTACATCATGCCTCTTTAAGGTGAAATGAGAAAGCACCCCCGCCTGGGTCATGCAGTGGCACAGCGGTCCAATTTCACTCGACTGTAATGGCACTGGTCTAGGGAATATCGCTTAGTTGCCCCCTTGTTCCACATATCAATTACATAGCTCATATTCCCACCCTCTGCTTCGAGTGTTTGAACAGCAATATGGGGGCTAACAGCTTATCTCCAGCCCCCCCATCATTAATTAAACAGTAGCCCATGTCTGAGGGCTCCTCCACCCTCATTGATCCGCAGGCAGGCTGCTGGTCCTTATCTTCGCCCAGACGTCCAGTGTTCTGCAGGAGCAGCCTTCAATGGCCCCCGTTCTAATCCGCCTCGGTGGGAATCGATGGAATTTGAGAACATGTTGTGATTTGCGTTGTAAAACGGTATAATGGAGTAGGGAGACGGGGAAGGACGGTTGATGTCATCCCAAACGCTGGGCTGGTGCTGCCGCTGTGTGGCCCAGCACTCCCTTCACCCCCCACCCCCCCAGCCCCACCCACCCTGCGCCCCCACCTCCACGGTGGAGTGGAGTGGGGAGGTGTGGTTAACTTCCCAAAGTGAAAGGGATGTGGAGGGGGGGAGGAGAGGAGTCACGGCTTAGTTTCAGATGAGTTTCGGCTTCAATTATCCTTGTAGTTCAAGGGTGTGTTTTGAATTCAAGCCTCAGAGGCAGGCCGCGATACTCCAGTTCTGTTCACACACACCCACACACATGACACACATACTGTATATTTATCAAAGGATGGCAGCGCAGTGGCCTATCTAACGGGGGGGGGGCTGATCCTAATAGCCTAACCCTAACCACAGGAGGCTGTTAGAGAACCTTTTTATGTGAGGTGTAAGTGTGACGTGGAAGAAGGCCGAGCGCTACACGCAGAGCGCTACTCGCAGAGTTCTGCACGCAGAACGCTCCACGCACAGCGCTAAGAAAAGCAGTGCTACATAGAGCAGTGCTACATAGAGCAGTGCTACATAGAGCAGTGCTACATGCAGAGCAGCGCTACTCAGAGCAGCGCTACGCAGAGCAGCGCTACGCAGAGCAGCGCTACGCAGAGGAGCATTAAGAGACCCTGATGGATTTCATTATATTAGGATCCGAGCCAAAACATTCACCTAGGGAAGACATGACATGAAGGTAATAGGTCGGGGCTACAAGGATACATTGGCACGTTTCGACCTTCTGTCCCCGCGGCTTCAGGCCCCTGAGGCTGAATGCTTGTTTGGCAGACACCCTATATGGACCTATAGGTGTCTATGCCCCCCGGCCCACAGAGGCCGCTTCCGCCTCTACAGAAATGTAAAGAAACGACGTGTCAAGGCAACATGGCGGCTGGCATCGTCTCCCCCTGCTGCGTCCACAGGTCCCTGAATGATGGACTTGCGGAGGAGGCTTGCATATATGTTCATTTTTTTTATGCAACCTTAGCCTCACCTTATAAAAATCTCTTATTGTCACTTTTGGCACTTTATATAGCAGACCAGAATCAGACGCAGAACTGTAAATGAGTCACCACCGGTGGCGAGACCAACGGAGGCCGCGCAGCAGTATAATACAAGATGAAGTCTCTCACCTACAGCCAGACACATTACATTCTAATGTAGCTAATTAAAATGACAGAACACAACGCAAGTTCCCCGAGACTTGGTGATGGTGCAGTCGAGGTCTCGTAAGCTGTACGGTTCACGGCAATGAGGTTGTCACCAGCCCACCACCTGTCGCTAGCATTCTGCAACCCTTCACAGCCTCTTATTATTTTTTCTGAGTGTATAGGAACATTTGCATTTAGCCTCTTGAAAACAGCACGGCCCTTAACCATGCGTAGCAGTGTAAACAGGTTGTTCGCCTTGTTCTTCTGGGGGGTGATATTGATGCAAATTGAGTCACTTTTCCAAAGGGGTAGTGCTTAATCAACAGCAAACCCAAGAAAGACAGCTACAGCTTGGGGTTCTTATTACACAACAGTTGGCATTGAGGCTGAGGTACGGGCCAAATCATTATTACCAGCATGGCATTCAACCATCTCTGAACAATCACACCATTCACAAGTCTTCCAATGTGAGATGGGATCCGTGGGTGCTGTGTTCGTGAGATTGTGTCGTGTAGTGTGCGTGTGTGTGTGTGTGTGTGTGTGTGTGAGTGTGTGTGTGTGCGTGCATGCATGTTTGCATGCTGGGTGCGTGTATTTTTTTGTGAGTGCATGTGGGCGTGCGTGCGTGCGTGTGCGGGGGAGTGTGGGTGTGTGTGTGTGTTTGAGAGTGTTATGTCGGGTTGGCGTGTGTAACTAGTGTCACCACCATCTTTCTGACATCTGAGGGCATGTGTGCGTCTCAGATCCACTCGACTGAATACCGTCTTCCCAGAATAGCCAAAGAAAATGGCAGTGGAACGAGGTTCTGTCCAATAGGAAAATAACTCTTAATTTATCTTCATTACATGCTTCAAGAGTCCCTCTTTGCTACACTGCTTTCCAATCGACTAACAAGACTTCACACAAGTCCTGCTCTAACTTCTATTTCGGTAAAGCTTTTGACTCTAATTTCAATGTATTCCAGGTACAAAACTCAAACCCGATAGCCTTTTATAAAAGCATAGTTGGGATTATGTTGGGTAAATACAAAAAAAACCTCTCACTTGAGCATCTTTTATGGATGTGTTCAAGGTAAAGTTAAAGCTCAACGTAGAAAAAAATATTCCTTTCAAGATTTTAAAGTCAAACTCTGGGGATTCCAAGGGAATAGACGACTGAATAGATTATCTTCGCCCTACTTTGTGCTAGATTTTATATTAAATTATCTCAGTGAACAAAAAAAATCGGAAAATCAACATCTAGGTATACTTCTACAAGCAAAGGTCAGCCCAGCCTGTAGACGTCTCACGCCGCTCTACAAAGTCACAACACACAAGCTGCAAAACACATTTTGGTGGGATCTCTATTTGTGTGATAGTGGAAGCGTATTGCGCTTGTGCGACTGTGCTCAGAACAAAGTCACAACAACCACAAACCCAAAGTGCCAAAAACCCATTCTGTTTTTGTTTGGTTTTCTCCTTGCTGCTCTTTATGTCAGGGTTGTCCTGGCGACCACCACAGGAAGTGGTGCGCCTCCGCTGCCGGGACGCTGGACGCAGGGCGCTGGAGCAGAGGACCAAGACTCCCCCTGCTGCTCCCGCTGAAAGACCAGGCACTGGGCTTCCAGGTGTGGAAGAGAACGACCAACAGCTCTGCCCGCTGCGCCGACTGGAATCTACCGTGGCCCCTCGATGCTGCTGCTGCTGCTGCTGCTCTGCCCAGCTCAAACAACACGCTACTGCCCACCATCGCCATGCGGCGATTGGAAGTAACAATCACAATTACCACGCGTAATCACATCCCCCAGCAATGACTGTCACCAGAGAAATACCATTAGAGTAATGTCATAACAAATCAGTAGGATACAGGAATAGCCGGTGCGGTCGTAGCAAAAGGGGGTGGGGGTGGGAGGACAGGGGTATGGCTCTGTAATTGGAAAGGTCCGTGTTTTATGTTTCGTGTTTTATTATATCCCATTTAATACGGAGTCGGGCGTCTCGTTCAGATACCCTTTGGTAGTCATTTTGTGTGGCCTTCTGTTTTGGATTAAGTATTTCCGAGCAGTCCTCCCGGCCTTCCTCCCCTAAGGACCCGGGGACGGGCTGTCATTGGCCGAAACAGGACATTCACCCGACGTCATCCCGCCTAGTGGACACCACGAGGGCCACCAGATATGGTCTCTCTCTCGGTCTCTCTCGGTCTCTCTCTCTCTCTCGGTCTCTCTCTCTCTCTCTCGTCGTCGGTCTGCTCGGTCGGTCTCTCTCTCTCTCTCTCTCTCTCTCTCTCTCTCTCTCTCTCTCCTCTCTCTCTCTCTCTCTCTCTCTCTCTCTCTGCTCTCTCTCTCTCTCTCTCTCTCTCTCTCTCTCTCTCTCTCTCTCTCTCTCTCTCTCTCTCTCTCTCTCGCTCTCTCTCGGTCTCTCTCGGTCTCTCTCTCTCTCCTCTCTCTCTCTCTCTCTCTCTCTCTCTCTCTCTCTCTCTCTCGCACACACTCATGTTCTTTGTTCATCTCACTCTAAGTAAGTACACCGAACCGTGTTACCATGTCCACCTCTATACCAAGTTTGTATATTACATACATATTTATCACAGTATATTACACATATTACATAATGATGGTTAAAGTTCAAGTTCAACACCTATCGTGACGATGCTAAAAATAAAATCCATCGTCAAATGCATCTTCCCATTCAGTGTGTGTGTGTGTGTGTGTGTGTGTGGGGTGCTAGCAAAGCACTCCCTCTTCCTTGCACTACCCTTCCGTCTGTGTGTGTGGGGGTGACTCTTCCCCCCCCCCCCCCCCCCCACATGTGGTCTCCCAATTTGTTGCCGAAGTAATTCATTAGCGGTACCGTCGGTGGTGACAGGCACCTTATCTCCATCTGGTCCCTGCTACCCCAGGGGGCTCTGCTCTCTACTTCAGCATAATAAGGACGGGCGCGCAACGCGTCTGACCACCCTCCACCTTGATCACCCGCACGGTGATTGATTCAGCGCAGGATTAACCACATGCGGTGTAATCGCTGTGTCGCTAAAGAGGGGGTGTTCTGCTGCTCCCTACGCGACCCGTATGGCTACGCTGAAGTGATGAACGGCACATGGGTGGAACCAGGGTTATGAGGGCGGCAGAAAAAGTATAGCAGACTGGAGTCCTTGTTCTTTTGTGGTTTTCATTTTTGGGGTATTTTGGTGGGGATATTTTTGTGTAACAGATATTAATAATGAGAAAACATAGAATCATAAAGTATGCTAGGATGGGTTGCTCTGCAAGCGTCTCTCATAGTCTTGATTAACTTCATTGCTGGAGTTTGTTTTCAAGATATGATCGCATTTTGTGTTTTTGTGTTTTTATTCTGCGAAATCAATTCAAGTCTAAAGTAACCATTTTAGTAACCGTTGGGCCTACATGAAACTTTTTCTAGGCACTGTGCTTCTTGTCGAGCCTTACAACGCCCCCTAGCTGTCCTAAAATAACCATGAACCACGGCCTCTCGCGGCTTTCTGCTTAAACAGCTACATCCATACTTACACAACAGTGACAAAAATACACCAAGGGCCACACACACACACACACACTACTCACTCGAGAGCAACTGAAATGTACTAACAAGAGAGCAACGGACGAGGACACAGTCCGTGGTGAATGTGAGAGGCAAAAGTCATTTCACTTGTTATTGTCTTTTTTTTGTTTCCCGGGGCCGGGAGTGCATCAGTCCGACTGGCCCGGTTCCCTTTTTTTTTTTTGCAAGATTGCTTTTGTTCTAAGTGTCGGCGTGCCGGGGACTTGAACCCCACGAGGAAAGTAGATATCTATATTTCGGTGTTACACACACACACACACTGAAGAGGCTGGAGCAAAAACAATTAATCTCACTCCAGCCTGATTTCTATCCTTGATGGCTGGCAAGTCTTGGACATTTATTAAGTACACCGAAATCGACAGGCTTCTGAAATCCCTTTTTTTTTTTTGTTTCATCTCATATCCGGGTTATTCATGCACAGGGTTGTTGGATGAGATTGTTTGGTTGCCGGTACGATTGCTGGGTCACTGCACAAACCATTTAATTATGTGTATTTGTATACCTTTGGGCCATTATTAAGAGGATGAAGTCACATGGAGTATAATTCATGCTGAATAGGCCATCATCTTATCATAATTTGCTTAAATTGGTTTAACAAAATGAAATAAATGTTATTTTACCAATCCCAGACAGAAAGGGTGTCACAGCAGAAAGTACAGGAACATTATTGTATAAAAGCCATAAATGGTGTCAATACCAGAAAAATTAACAAAAGAAATCGGAAAAAGGGATGAGAAAGGGATGTGAGAGCATGTGAGATCTGAGATGAGTAATTTTCCAACACCCATGGGTGCTGCGGGGTGCTCCGTCTCCTTCTCCCGACAGCCAGTAACCCAGGAAAGGGGGGGCGGCGGGCATCTTGGCCAAGCCCACTCTGGGCATGACTTCAGAGACTGACGACATGGGGGCCAACAGCTGGACACATGTTCTCAGTCGCTAGCCCCGGGGGGCCGTGGGGGGTTCGGACCCCTTGATCACAGAAATATCGCTGCTTAGATCTCACCCAGCATCAAACAGCGCCTGGCAATGGCTTCCTGTGGCGTCCATCACTGCATGTTTAACTTCCTGTGAAGATCCACTTAGCGTCAGAAATATGAGTCAACCCTGTCTCTGTCTCCCTGTCTATTCTACCTATATATCTGTCTGCCCACGTAGGAATAATCTATTTGTCTATTGATCTACCTATCTGTCTGTTATCGAGGAATGATGTATTTATCTGTTTATTCACCTTTCTTTCTGTCTGTCTGTCTGTCTGTCTGTCTGTCTGTCTGTCTGTCTGTCTGTCTGTCTGTCTGTCTGTCTGTCTGTCTGTCTGTCTGTCTGTCTGTCTGTCTGTCTGTCTGTCTGTCTGTCTGTATCTCTATGAACAATTCATTTTTCTGTCTAGCCATCTGTTTATGTTTATATCTATCTGTCTCTTGGTTTATTTGTATCTCTAGCTGTCTTACTATCTATCTGTCTGTCTACATCGCTATTGCTATCTAACATCATCTGTCTATATCAATGATGGATTGATCAATCGATCTGCCTGTACATCTACTGTAACTCTCCTCCCTTATGTTGCTTATTCTTCTATATTGCTATCTGCCAAGCTAAGTAGCTACTATGCTAATAGCTTTCAAACTAGCTATTCAATATCCAGTTAGCTTTCTATTAGCGAAGCCATCCATCTCCCATATCTGTCTGCCTGTAATCATTAGCATTAAATTAGCAACTCACTAACCCCCCCGCCCACACACAACAGGTAGGCAGAAAAACACTATGCTAGCATGAACACACACACACAGGCACATGCAAACGCACACGCACACACACACACACACACACACACACACACACACACACACACACACACACACACACACACACACACACACACACACACACACACACACACACACACACACACACACACACACACACAAACCTACAGTCCCGGACACACACAAACGAGAGACACACGCACACCACATCCATTAACTTATCTTGCATCTGGGATCCGTTCCACTCTGGGTAAAATTGATTTAAATTGATTAATAATGTCTATAATTCCTGCAGAACTGCAGATCGTACGCGTATTTGTGTGCGTGTGTGTCCGAAACCTCTTTCATCCAGTCTTATTATGGGATGTGTGTTTTGAGGAGGCTAATGAAGAAGTCATTAGGAGGTGACAGTGACGGATGTGTTGGAAACAAACCATGTGCGCGTCCAAACTTCACAAGAAGAAGGGAAGTTAGACCGTTAGTATGGCGCACACGTGCACATGCGCGTGCATGTGTGTGTGGGTGCGCGCGTGTGTGTGCGTGTGCGTGTGTGTGTGCGTGTGTGTGTAAAGACCAGGAAGTATTTTTACAGGGTGGGTCAGCACTGTGTAGTTGTTCTGTCCTCATTCGCACCTGGAGACAGAAGGTGACCAGAGCCATCTGTGGTCAGGTTATGTTCCGTAGACTGAAGGCCAAGTTAAGCTTCTGCGTTGAAGTCTCCCCGTAGGCACACTGTTGAGCTCTACGTCCGTGCCTACACGTTTAAGAACTGCATGTCCAACTTCTGGTACATGTTACATAGCAACCAAAAAACAACATGTAACCTGTATACATGCAATCTTACGTTTTAAAAAGGTTCTGCATTTAGGTTGAGATTTGGACCATCTCACTATAAGGCCGACCACAGTGTGACTTTTGATCATCAATAGGTTGGTTTAGGGTTTAAGTTTCCTTCAGTGGTTCTCCGTCTGTGATTCATGCTTTGCTAAGGACCCTTCTAAAACGTAAACGCCACTAGTATGTTATAAACCATCACATAGCAGGAAATACGTGTTTTGAAAGATGTAAAAAAGGGCTGAAGTCTTGAGTGACCTCGAGGGTCATGGCGTATAGCGACTATTCTGCGTAAAATAATAATTTAGCCTTAACATTTTACCTCTACATATGCTCACAATTGGTAATTCTTCAGACAACAACAAGAACACTTCATTCATCAGGGCATTTTAGGTTTCAAACTCTGGCAAGCAGTGACGGTAATGAAACACTCACATATTTTCTTTAATTCAATTCGATGTTTAATTTGGAGGACTTGATTAAGTTTGGTTTAATTGTCACACCGAGGTACTCTTGAAGCTATTAAGATAAACATTGATTTGGCAATGATGAGGAGGAGTTGGGGAGATGCTAGGTTCTGGCACAGCGACATAATAGGCTTGAGGCTACATCCACGGTAGCTTGTTTTCGTGTTTCAGTATCTTTGTGTGTGTGTGTGTGTGTGTGTGTGTGTGTGTGTGTGTGTGTGTGTGTGTGTGTGTGTGTGTGTGTGTGTGTGTGTGTGTGTGTGTGTGTGTGTGTGTGTGTGTGTGTGTGTGTGTGTGTGTGTGTGTGTGCAGACATTCATTAAAGAGATGGGAGAGCATGGAAATTTCTTAGAGTTGCAAATCTATACAGTCAGTGCCTCAACTGTTTAATGGCCTACCGTCCACTTCCATACAAACTAAACAACAGTTTGCAGTGAGCGGATGGCAGTTAATAAGTTAACACAACAGTTCAGACACTGCATGTCATCTACATGTATTGTAGCATTGTCAGACATCAACAAGCAACATTGGTAGCTCTTTATTTGACCAACAACATGTTAAACAAAAATCCATGCACCATGATTTTCAACTTAGTTTGACATTCTCTCTTGCTGAGAATCTATTTGCCGTTTGCCCATTTTACATCGGAAACGTGACTAAATTGAAACATCCAGTCAATTCCGTATGAGAGTTCCCCTTAGGCAGGGCAGTGTACGGAGGCTTTTGGAAACGTATAATCTGATAGACGCCAACACTTCACCCTTGCAGCGCTTAAGCGGGACACAGAGAGGTAATAGGCTGCTCTGGAGGCAGAATTTCATGCATACACAAGCAGCCGTCTGAGTCCCACTCACACACACACACGAGCGAGCGCGCGCACACACACACACACACACACACACACACACACACACACACACACACACACACACACACACACACACACACACACACACACACACACACACACACACACACACACACACACACACACACACGGGGCCCCCGTTTAAAATGGAGTCTTTTGTGAATGTAATTATACTCTAATAGTTATAGCCTATATGCCAGGAGTGCCAAAAAAAAGTGGGTTTAAAAAGCTGCCTCATACCATTATGTCTGACAGGGAATACCGACAGCCCAACTAGGAGACTGGGAGATTTGCAAGTTGAAATTCCCTCCACCCTGAGATATACTCTTTAGAGGTGCCCTTGAGCACCCCGGCTCCCAGCGTAGCCAGATGTTAGATGTGTACAGGCCAGCCCCCTGAGGACAGGCTGCACAGCCGCATGAATCTAAAACAGGTCATCACAGAGCGAGCTGAAGTCCTAATATCAGTACTACTACTACTACTAGTCTAAAGCAGGTCGGCACAGAGCGAGCCGCACGCTGCATGAAACACATTAATACTACTACTACTGGTTATACTAGTCTACAACTGGCCAGCAGTTGCAGACTATAATATAAAATACAAATACTACCATTCCCTCTGCTAATAATATTACCTATATAATAATCAATTAATAATACCAGCACACTTGCAAACTACCAGTATGATATGGTATACTTTGGTATATAGTAGAGTATAATGTATGGTATCCATGGTATTATAAAATATGTTTTTTTATTGTCTCTCTCTGTCTGTCTCCCTCCTCCATTAACTATGACTCTTTCTCTCTTGTTTCTCCATCTCTCTCTCATCTCTCTTGTCTGTCTCCCTCCTCCATTAACTCTCTCTCTCTCTCTCTCTCTCTCTCTCTCTCTCTCTCTCTCTCTCCTCTCTCTCTCTTTCTCTCCTCTCTCTCTCTCTCTCCTCTCTCTCTCTCTCTCTCTCTCTCTCTCTCTCTCTCTCTCTCTCTCTCTCTCTCTCTCTCTCTCTCTCTCTCTCTCTCTCTCTCTCTCTCTCTCTCTCTCTCTCTCTCTCTCTCTCTCTCTCTCTCTCTCTCTCTCTCTCTCTCTCTCTCTCTCTCTCCCCTTCTCGATGCCTCCACATTAATACTCTGCTGAACTCTCAGACACTTTAATTACAGCCTTGTCGCCAGGGTTCCCCCCCCACCCCCCTCCCCCCCTCCGATCCCTCCCCTGGCGACACTCATCCAGGGTGACTTTCAGGCCACAGCCCCCCCCAGATCAACTTCGGGACCCCCGACTCGCGTCTGTTAGCTGCATCAGCATTATCGTCGCATACTGGCAGATCTCGAGCTGACCGCATCGCTCTGGGATAGCGCCTCGGCTAAGCTAGGTTAAGCTAGGCTATGATGTGCTACAGGTATCCAAGGGGATTCCATTCCCTGAGCCGTTAGAGCATTGTAGAAACTTTAGGGATATTACAGTTTTTCTCAATTGTTTACAGACTAATACTGGCACTATGCCCACACTGGTGAAAACCTGCAGCTAATGTGTCAACAACAAAAAATAGTTCTGCAAAAATATTCACTTAAACAGCCCTTCTAAATGCCATTTTTGCATAACTCTAGGCAGGCTCTCATGATTTAGCACAACTTTCATAATCAAGCCTTGTTTGTTCACGTGGAAAACAGTGGCCTTCAAATAGCAAACTCTAATCACCAATTAGTCTCACTCAGGCAACACCTGCTCAAACTCAACGGGCAAAACTTTCACTCATCTGTCAACGCATTAATGAAACCAAAGGTGACCTCTAGTGTGATTTGTACGTCAACACAGTGCTCAGTGGGAAGAGTGTACTGCTGAGATAGCAAGTGTACAGTAATATTATTGTGTCGTACATTTATGAAATGTGTAGCCTATATATACTGAAGATACGATGGCAGAGCTCCAATATTCACAAATGAGAAAGAGACAGCTATATTGGACTTGGTCAGAGGGGATTTCAGACCCTATTTATTTTAGTTTTTTTTGTTTTCTGAAATTGGGTTATGCTTTTATTTAGGTGTCATCCAAACTGTCACTAATGGTTTGGATAAAAACGTTGTCTGTAAGGAGTCGATCGGTGGGTTGTTCTACGTGAAGCCAATGGATTTTCTAAGATATCACCCAATCAAACCATCAACGTCCTCCTGGATGTCCCCTTTCCCCCAGGAGCTGACATTATAAACCAGTGCAGATGTAATGAAATGTACATCGCTTTTGGTGCAGCAGCATGTCCCGGGACATGGTGTTTGCTCTTAAGGTGATCAATCTGCGAGAAATTCAAAGAAGAGTTATCCAAGATGCATACAAATGTTCATAAACCTACACCGGGTCAAACTGTCTTGTAGTTTTTTGTTGACTGGCATTTTGAGGAGAAATGTTATCTATTTTGGCTAAACTCATAATTTAAAGAAATGAAGAATGCTACTTGAAATGTTCAGTCAACACATATCAGTGTTTGACATCCAATCAGAATCTAATCAAAGTTGCATTTCCTCAAACCCACTTCCCAGAGTTTGAATCAATGATTCTGAGTGTGGCGGTGGGGGCCCGACTTCAAATCAATCTCAACACAGATGAGGACGGATATTTGAAAGCATACAGCAGTGGGTACTTTTTTTTACTACTGAAAGTCCTGCGTGATCAAATCACGTCTTGTTTCGTTCTGCCGCCATAATGAGGATCCACAAACGGAATACAGATCGTCTCCTAACGCTGCTTTACATCGTGTTTAAAGTTCCAAGCGCAGGAATTGGTTCTGACAGTGATGAAGTGGTACCAGTTCAGCCCTCTTCCAACCATCTGGTTTCAGTTTTTTCTATTTTCCCTCCCGCCTCCTAAAGAAGCACGCATCAAATTAACTCCACTTGCCAGCATTTTTCTCTTATTCAGTGGGGCTGAAAGATATTCCACTTTCAAAAGCTTTGAGGAAACATATTGTGCTATGTGAATGAAACAACAGTCAGGCAGGATTCCTGTTGCGTTAAACGCTCGCGCCGGCTTTCAGAAGTCCATGCCCGCAACATGTGACAGCAGACTGTACGGGGCAGCTTTTACTGTTCACAAGAACAGGTAGAGACAGCACAGCATGATGTCTGCGCTTTGAAACGTTTGGATCTCCAATTGCGGAGTAACAGAGAAGTCTCTGGAACAATAGTACTGGTTCCCTCTGCCTTTCTCCTCTCTTTGGTAAGGTTTGAGACACATTGCAGTTAAAACTCCTTCATCTGTTCTTTGTAGGTGGGTACGGTTTTATATATTTCACAACCGAGCGGCAGCCACTACAGTCTGTTTGTGACGCTCATGTGAAAGAGGCTAGCATGGGGTACCGCTAACAGCCTTTAGGGGGCTTGCAGTGGTTGGATGCAGAAGGAACAGTCATCATTCTAAGTCAGCCGCGCCGGTGACAAATGTAATTTAATTCTCGTAACAAAAAGCTAATATATCTTTTTCAGCAATCAGTTAGGATTTCCGTCGCTAGTCCATCTTCTCATATTATGCATTTTTCAAGCTCCCCATGGTTGACAGTTACATTTAATTAAAAAGATATTAAGGGTTGAATATTAATGACTTTTGGCCATAGAGTGGTGCGGGGGCGAGCATTCAAGTCCTAACCTCAATGTGACAAATATGGAGCAGTCCCGCAGCTGGTGGCAAAGATCCCCAAAAATGGGCACACTCCATAGAAGTCAAATCCACAACACTGTCACTTGTTAGCCAATGGTAGATGTCACAGATGCTACGTCCATCTCTTTTTCACAGTTTGTGGTCACCAGCCAGGACAGTGTGTGGGCTTGTGTTTTGTGTTAGGTACCAGTTTGAGTTATTCCCTCTGTTCTGTTCTTTTGTGTGTGTGTGTGTGTGTGTGTGTGTGTGTGTGTGTGTGTGTGTGTGTGTGTGTGTGTGTGTGTGTGTGTGTGTGTGTGTGTGTGTGTGTGTGTGTGTGTGTGTGTGTGTGTGTGTGTGTGTGTGTGTGTGTGTA
>OLKM01000068.1:328484-437443 GCA_900291075.1 Melanogrammus aeglefinus
ATCAACCTTTTTGCTGTGCAAGCAGAAAAACACACACAAAAAAAATCCAGCCTTCACATTATGACAATGGTAACCATGCTAATGCGAAGTGGCCGCCATTGTAAAGCCATGTCAGCAGTTATCATCCTGGGAAACCTTTTGGAGAGCACTGCGGAGGTTATTGATATCCTGTCGCGGCATGTCTCGAGCTGTGACAGCCCGCATGCCGCATGACTTGGTTTCGGGAGCGGCGCTGTTGTCTCGAGCCGAGCCTCCTAGCTTGTTACTCAGATGTACGGAGCGTGTAGCGATAGCTACCCACAGAGTAAACCCATCTCTCTCTCTCTCTCTCTCTCTCTCTCTCTCTCTCTCTCTCTCTCTCTCTCTCTCTCTCTCTCTCTCTCTCTCTCTCTCTCTCTCCTCCCTCTCTCTCTCTCTCTCTCTCTCTCTCTCTCTCCTCTCTCTCTCTCTCTCTCTCTCTCTCTCTCTCTCTCTCTCTCTCTCTCTCCCTCTCCCTCTCCCTCCCTCCCTCCCCCCCTGGGGGAGGCGGCTGGGCGCTCAGGGAAGGAGTGATGATAGATGAGGGCACAGAAGAGACAGCAGGCCATGAATCAATATCTCCTTCCTTCCCTTCCTACTTCTATAATGCCGGATGTGTTCGTACACACACGCCTCCCCTGTTCCCCAGCGTTACTTTAGACATGAATGAGGCCCGCCCCGCACACTCACACACCCTCACCCTGTGGGCCAGATGTTTGCTTTTCCGTCGTTTCTAAGTAGGACCCACTGTAAAAAAAAAATAATTAAGCTCTCCAAGAATGGCTACTAAACAAGCGAGGCGGAGCCGCAGGAGGTCCGCAGACAGAGTGCTCTCCCGCTAAATGCATCGGTCGGTCTGCATGAATGATTTATCAAATGGCGGGGAGTTCATTTCACAAGCACTTGTTCCGTCTCTCGTGGCCAGGACTTGAAAGCAGCAGACCAATCCCTCCTGCACTGTACTCCATTACGTGACAGAAGGATGAGTAAAGCGTCTGCACTGCAGTCTGACGCTGCCTTCCTGTGGCCTGCTCAACGCAATCACGAGTACTCTTGATTGTGTACACACACACACACACACACACACACACACACACACACACACACACACACACACACACACACACACACACACACACACACACACACACACACACACACACACACACACACACACACACACACACACACACACACACAGACGGGTGCAGCTGGCCTGACTTTCTTTATGAAATTACACATTTCTTTCTGCTTATTATACGGTGTGGTTTGAGATCCATGGATGTGGTTGAGCATATTGTGGTACGATAATGGCCAGTCGTAACCATCCACAATTGTAATGGACAAATTTAAAGCCAACCAGGTGAGTCATCAAGAGCTGGGTCTTACCAGGTTAGTTCTAACCAGGTTCAAACTGGGGTTTGAGGTTTACATGGTGACTGGTCTGAGGTGGGGAATGACAGGTAAGTTCAACCAGGTGACATTGACCAGGTGAGTTCTAAAACATGAGGTCTAAAGAAGTGACAGATGTGATTTAAGACTAAGACCTGGGTTTTACCAGGTTAGTAAGGAATTTCTACAGGTGAGGTTTAATCAGTGACTGGTGTGAGTTGGGGAATGTCAGCGTTCAACCAGTGTGCTCCACGAGGTGAGTTATAACGTTGAGTTCAATTTTATTTGTATAGCCCTTAATCATAGGTGCAGTCTCAATGGGCCTAACAGGCCAAATATTGATGGCACCCCCCTATCCCTAGTCTTCCTGGAGTCAAGAAAAAAACTCCCTTTATTAGCAAGGAAGAAATATTGAGAAGGAACGCAGAGTGGGGGATCCCTTCTTCCAGGGATGGTCAGGAGGCCGATGGATGCCACAATTGACATACATGCAAGCAAAACATAGTTCTACAGGTTATAAGTTATATTACCTGTTCAGTTCTACCAACTGGTGAGTTCTACCAACAGATAAGTTCTACCAACAGGTGATTTAAACGGACAGGTGAGTTCTACCAACAGGTGATTTAAACGGACAGGTGAGTTCTACCAACAGGTGAGCACCACTACCAGGTGAGTCCAAAAGATGAGTTCTACAGGTTCGATCCAACAGAAGCAGAGGGGTCTGGCGGAGACCCCTACCCCGGTCTCAAATCATCTGTGTCTTTCCATCTCCTTGAAAGCATCTATAATTTGGTTTGAGATTGGGCATATGTCAAAGAGAGCCCCATGCAACAAACTCGCGTCTCTCAACTGGGAGCAGAATATTGAGCCATTACATCAGAGTTTAGGTCGTCACTTAAAAAGGTCTGTTGTGTGAGGATATGACGGTTAGGGGTGGCTATCTCAGAGGTAATACACTGTTTACCTTAGTCAATCTTTTGTGATTAAAACAAAACATGTTTCAAAAAAGGATTACTTAACAACAAATTTATAGATTTGCACTACGTTGACCCACTTACTTATTACAGTTTTTCTCAGTCGCTTTGGTACATTTCTCGAATCATCCTCAACATTTGCAAAACAGTAAATACATTTCTCAAAACAATTCGTACAAATAGCAAAAGACCACTGGACAATATTCACATTTACGCTTTGACTTTTTGTACTGTAATTTGTTGACAGACCTTGTCATAGCTAGAATTGTGAACATAGGACAATCGCCTTATAAACTGTACATGCATCGCTGTAGGAATTACAGTGCAGTCTTCCTACACCTCCTGACGTTTCTGTCTGTTGGGCCACAAAATCTCATTCTCACGCAGCCTCACTCCTCTTCCTCTTCTTCTTTCTGGCTGTTGATCCCGTCCAATTCCATGTCCTTCCATTGTCAGACAGTGTAACTTTGTGTTGTGCTCAAGCTATATATAAACTTGCCAGTTGCAGTTTTTCTCAGTCGCTTCGGTACATTTCTCGAATCATCCTCAACATTTGCAAAAACAGTATTCTCAAAACATTCGTACAAATAGCAAAAGACCATGGATACCTGCAAAAGACAGTCCTTGCTCAAAATCCTTAGTTCATCTCTCAAAAGTAAATATCTGTTTCAATGAACATGTCATTGCCATCAGAATGACAAGTCCTTGTTTCATTGTCTACGGATAAGACATTCAAATTGCTAAGTCATGTTGTCAATATAACAGTGTGCTCTGGAGGGATGTTCTGATGTGAACTATGGCTATAGTTTTGAAGACAAATATTGTAAATTGTAAGTTACACCTTAGTGTATGTGGGAGATTGATTGCAAGAGACTGGACAAGATTCACATTTACACTTTTGCTGTTTGTACTGTAATCTGTTGACAGACCACGTCATTGCGATACAGAAAGGAAAAGACGGCATCAAAGAAAAAAAAATGAACAGAGGATAATCTCCTGTACATGCAGTGCTGTAGGAATTACAATGCAGTCTTCCTACACCTCGTGACGTTCCTGTCGGTTGGGCGACTAATTGTCATCCACATTACACAAACATCTTCATGAGATGCACCTTTGAGCTAATTCAGTAAACTGGTTGATCATTGGTTGATCTAACGCTATGGAGAAAGTCAAGATTCACCGAGGAGCAATTTACCAATTCATGACAGAATGGGAAACAATACACTAATGGAAATGTATAGAAATATGCTTGACATATTATCACAACTTGTCAAACATTTTGCATGCAAAGACTTATGCAATGAACTAATGCCTAAATGTTGTGGGGGTTAGACTATTCAATAGAGACCCATTACATTACATTTTGATCGACATGACATAAGCAATTGATAATGAAGGAAGGAGCAGAGAAATGTACATAATCATTTGCATGAATGTACCAAAGCACTTGCAACTTGCTCAAGGAAATGAGAAACTGCTTTTTTGATGTGAACAAGTGGCACAATGATGTGAAGATTGCACAGGTAGTTCGGAGAACTGCAATTCTGATCTGAGAAATGTACCAAAGCGACTGAGAAAAACTGGAATATAGGAACTCTATTTTCAGCTTCTCATGATAATTAACAAGTGGGTAGAAGTTGTTCAACATAATAATTGCTTGGTTCAGAAGGGAATGGGTCACGAAAGGATCAGACTGAAACTATTAACATAAATCTGCACAGAAGGTTTTTCTCAGAGCAGGGTGTAATTTTGCTTTACTTCCAACCAGATTCGGCATGAGTGAAGGGAGCAAGAGCACCACTCTGATTGTCCTAAGTCTTTTGAACGACGTAACACTATACTGCCTAGGGCCTGACTGATATCCATTGAAGCAAGAAACATGAATATCATGAGGTTTATCATGAGGAGCACAGCCCTGTGTGTGTAATTATCTCAGTATGTAATATAACATTGTGTGTGTGTGTATTATATATATATATATATATATAGTGTACAAAAATAATGCATTACCATGTCAAACTATAGCAATGAACAGACTGACAGGGGAGCTAAACACATCACATGGTTGATGGCAAAGGAAGGGACTTAGCTCATCGCCATGACAATCATTTCTCTACTCTGACGGAGAAGTTCTCTTTATTTTTCACTTGTTGCTCTCAGCCTGGTTCTGCTGGAATATTTATGCCAAAATCACACTTTAAGAGGCGAAGGGGAGAGATATAAAGACAGCTACGAACTGACTGAGGGAAGAGGAGGGAGAATTAGGGACAATCCCCTTACCCCTTCCCCCTCCCCCTGGTTTTGAAGGGGTAAGGGGTACAAATGGGATTGGGCCTTAGTGAGATAAAGGGAAGTGCAAGACGGAAAGACAGGGAAGGAAAAGGAGTAGGAGACAAAGGAAAAAGATGAGCGTAGAAGAGTGCAATAGAGGCAAAGAGAGAGCAGGAGAGAGGAAGGTAAGACAAGAGTGAAGAAGAGAGTGCCATAGATGGAAAGAGAGCAGGAGAGAAAGGGAAGTAGACGAAAGAGTGAAGAAGAGAGTGCCAAAGAGGGGAAGAGAGAGCAGGAGAGAAAGGGAAGTAGACGAAAGAGTGAAGAAGAGAGTGCCAAAGAGGGGAAGAGAGAGCAGGAGAGAAAGGGAAGTAGACGAAAGAGTGAAGAAGAGAGTGCCAAAGAGGGGAAGAGAGAGCAGGAGAGAAAGGTAAGACAACCCAGCGGGAGAGATACTTGTGGTGCACAGCGATCGATAAATGTATCTGTATGTTGCCTCCTACTGCGGGGGGCTTCAAAGCCAGGGGCCCGCGGGGGGCCGGAGGAGCCATGCCATGCAGATCTCACCGCGCATGAGAGCCCGGGCAGGAGGAGTGCATGAGTACCAGGGCCAAATCAAATTCCCATTATTCTAGAGATGGTATCATGTGTGCGGATGAGTGGGATGTGTGTCTGTGGTCGGGAGGGAATGTGAGAGTGTTGAACAGAGGGAGATAGAGAGAACACTGTTAATCCATGTGTTTCAATTCTTTAGTGTTTTAGCGCAATTTATGTCTTCTTCCCTCGCTGTGATTCGTAAGGTGTGATAATGTGGTGGGTGTTTGGCATAAATGAGATAGCGGGCCTGCTCGCTTTTAGCCACTAGGCTAATGAATCATGTTTGAAATGATGTGTTTTTGGCTTTGCCTCGTCTCTGATGGATGCTATAGGGCAGTGTGACAACGCTACAATTTCAGAACACATTAATGAGGCGTCCCTGTGTGGCTGAGTCAATGTAACCCACGTCGAAACCAACAGAGCAAAGCCAACGCAGCTAAAAAGAGGCGTGTTTAATTACACAATAAATAAACAGTTCTAATTTAATGCACGCCACAACTGAAGAGAGCTCTTATTGAACGCACAACAAACCAAAACCTTTGTTTAAAACCCAACAGAACTACTCCAAGCTCTTATTCATAATAACCAAACAGATCTCAAATTGAATGCTGAACTGAACCAAAAGTAAGTTCTTAATTGTGTTTGCATAAGAATCGGCTCTGTATTACATTGGCAAACAGCATTGAAGCACTCGCTTTCAGTCCACTGAACCAGAAAATAGAGTGTTAGCTTCTGTTGGCAGGGAGAGATAAAATGAGGAGCATCACACCACAAATGGACTGCAAATGTGACCATGCAAGGATCTTATCGTTATACTGAGTATATAACTCATATCCTAAGTATGTGAGTCATATAAGACCAAGTACCACCACTAGAATATAGTATCCTTACAGGTACAGTGTACGAAGAGACATCGAGCAGGCCTATATTGGATAAAATACAACCACTTATCATACGACTTATCATGTTTACCACAAGCATATTATATGAAATGCTACCTCTAGATTGAATCATTACCGTAAACTCAAGCCTTACTCAAGTAGTTTATAAAAATAATAATAAAAAAAAAATGTTTTAATGAAGGGGGGTATGATTATTTTTTAGTTTCATCCCATAACCAAATAATGCTAATATTGTAGCGAACCCCAGCCGGACAATGGTGAAGCTTACAGATGTTTCAGAAGTCTTAATTTACGTTCAGCCGCAGCCTTATTTTGAGCATAAATATTCCTATCTTCACATCTTTCTTCATAAACACTGTAAGAGCTACAGGACAGATAAATAACATTAATTAGCTCTTACACATATACAGCTATCGCCATGAAGATAACATTTGCATAGCTGTACAGCAACAACACATTTAAACACATTTTAAGTCGAATATAAAGTCATAAACAAATGAAACACACAATACCTTGTTCCCATTCCAGCTAGGCGCTTATTAATTACTACAAATTGTTTTTGCAGAGCAACCGTGTGTAACCTGATTTCCTTCCATAATTACATGAACTCTAACTCTTCCGTGCGATCGCCTTCATGTCAAGTTACCTACTGTCAATTCAAACTTCCTGCGTCAAAATAAAAGACCCATGGCGGCAAAATACACAAAATACACAAATATACAATACAATCAAAATAAAAGCATGGAGGAAGTGGTTATTTTAACAGACCTTCATAAGAATCATTTACAAATATTAAGGTTTAAAGAAGAAAAGATCAAAAGGATCCCATATGTGATGTAAACCCCTCTAGAAACAGAAACCGCAGCCATAAGCAATGACACGTGACCATGTTATTAAAGCCTACATGAAGAAAGAGCAGATTGGCGATCCGCCATGCTGGAGTGCTCTCGAACACAGCATTATTCCATGTTACAGCTCCTTCTACATCTGTGTGACTTGAATGGACGTGCCTGTGGTCTGTGTTGCGTTTGATTCATGGTGTAGTAAGGTCCCTGCGTACACCTTCTATTGTGTGAGGACCCCCTTATTGAAAAGAATAAATCTTTAGCGTCCTCAGCCATCACACTGTAGCCATTAATAGAAGCGATGTATAAAGGGCCCTGGCGCCTCCGTTCACAGCCGATCCGCTAATCCGTTCTACACCGTGCTCCAGAGCTTAGCGCTGAGCCCCTTTACTCCATATCTCTTCCCCTACAGCGAGCCAAGAATCGTATCTCCATCAAATTAAATGTAGTGCGATTGGGTGACTGTGTGTTTTAAGTTTTAAATGTACATGTAATTCCACGTGCCGTACGGATACGTTTTGCTTTACAAATTAGTGGTGATGAAATTGAAATGTAAATACAATCGGGTAAGGTTGACTCCATTCTGACCGGATGAATCCTTCAATTAAGATATCCACCTCAGAGTCTAAAAAGCATTGATGTTAACACAAATGCGTATGGATATCTTAATGTCAGCCATTGTTCTTGAGGATGAGGATGTAACGATGATGAATTGATTTAATGGCTGAATGATATGGTGTGGTCATTTATTGATTTATCAACGCTGAATAATCAATAAAGTGAGCAATGTTGCCTCGCTGTTACCCGAGGAAACATTCCTTGCTTTAGTCCAGGCGGTGGTCACCCGTTGTGGTCTTAAACCAAGACCGAGCAGGTTTGCTGCTCAGCCTTCCTTCATGCTGCAGCATCACCATGGAAACACTCGGTGGCAAAAGGGTGCCCCATCTTAAAACTTGGCCCGTCGATGGACAGGGTCCATCAGGCCACCGAGGCTGTGCAGAGAGAAGTCATTAAAAAATGTCCTCCCCACCAAAACAGAGTGGCACAGGGTTTCCACGCATGGCTTTGTCATCGTCCTCCCTTAGCCTTTGTTCCCAAGCGTGCCGCTGGGAAAAGGGGGCTGAATGTCTGTCTGAAGGAGTGTCGGCAGAAGAATGGACTTCATAATGACTCCACCTGGCACCCCCTTGCCCCAGGCCCCACCAGCTAAAATACCAATTAAACTCCCGTGAATCCTGAGGACAACCTGTCGCGATACCCAATCTCCGACCCTCTCTCCCTCCATCCCCCCCCCTCCTTCAGACAGGCTGCTGATGCCCTTTTTCCTCCTCGCCCCTCCCGCTGACTGGGCGTCGCCCCGCTGCCTGTTGGTGTGGGGGGGGGGGGGTCTCAAGCAAGAGAAGTCTTGGGGTCCATGAAGGGGGGGTCTGTTATTTGCACAGTGCATCCCAGGGTTCCACAGAATCCTCCATATAGTCTTGCAAAGTATTCCTTTGCCTCCTCAAACAAGCCCCTGAACAGGGCTATACATGGCTGAGCTAATTGCGGCCGGCTTCTTGAAAAACCACCAAGAAAAGTAAAAAGGGACGAATCCGGAGGAAAGGCGAAAACCAAGGCTCCTATGAATTGGTATCACAGCAACTGGACCAACAGAACAAGGATCTGTTAAAAACAAAACTCTCCCTGTTTATGCCTCTGATAAAATGCACCAAAACCGTATCATCGCCACGGACCGTTAGAACCAATCGACAAAACAAAATCCACTTGAAGACAATACACAGGGAGGGAATGTGCTGTTATCAGAAGGTTCACATATCAGATCCTGCATCGTGTTTGCATGTGTGTGCGTGTGCGTGTGCGTGTGTGTGTTGTGTACGCGTGTTACTTTTGTCTGGCTGTGATATACAACTTTTTGCTGCGGACATTTTTTAAAGCCAATGTCATTGAGCCAGTTCTCTGCTTATCTATTCAATCCAGTATACACACAGAGTGTGTTGAATGCTTTCTTAGCTGTTTTGCTGGAAGAAATGATTCAAAGCTGCTATTTACAGATACATTTCACGGAAGAGAAAATACATCCAGGTTGCTACCAAAAAAATAAGCCGTCTTTTTGTGATCAGGTTTCAAACACAAGTGGACGTTCCAAGCAGGTCGATGGCCTATTTCAGAAACCCTTTCAAAGCCATTTGGACTTGTTACTTGTATTATAAATGCATGCTTTTTTTAAATAACAAATGAGGGGAAAAATAGTGTTTACTGTGTAGAGAAGCCGTTGAGCATCTGGGACGGGTAACACAGGTGGACCGTGTATTCATTCCTCCCTCACCTTAAGAGCGTCAGTCGCAGGAACTCAATTTGTTCAAACAAATAGAAAATAAATTGAATACTCAGGGTGCTGTAGCAGCTGTATCGTTTAAGCTCCTCTCCAAACATGGTGTTTCCTCGACAAACTGTTTAAAATACATGTCCTACCTGTACATCTTTACTCTGGCTGAAAACGCCAGCCTGTACTGTAACTATACAAACATCAGACAACCTGCCCCAATAGCACACGTTTGGATCATTTGCATGCATTTGCATGCATTAACATACTGGATCATGATAGGCTAAGGCTTGATGTATTTGTGGTGTCGCAAATCATTATCAAGCTCCATCATGCACATGGCCGTCTTCTCATGGCGGCAAACATACACAGAGTGTCTGTCAAGGATGTGGCAGCATTCTGTTTTTAATATGGAGAGTCCTTGCTCCAGATTCATTACAGTTTTAAGATATATCACCACCGTTTAAATTCGCTCTTTGTTTGTTCATCTTGAAATTAGGGTTACATTGCTTAATCTATGAAGGCTGGATAGGATAGAAAAATCTTTTTTTCCATATTGTCCTTGCCAAGCATTGCAGTTGGTTATATAACTATATGATATAACAGTAAAAGCAGTAGTAGCTGTAGGGGGTTTGAATTACAGTAACATTAGTATTATATTGTAATATTGTGTAATATAAGTATGACAGCTTTGTGGGAGCTTTCACCAGCAGCACTGCTAAAGTGAACCCCTCAAAAGATAACTCCAGTGGCTGAGGTCTCCGAGAGCTCATTCATTGTGCTTGTGCATGTTCCCATCAGTCTTTTACAGAGCATTTATGTATTCTCAACCCATTTGTACCACGTAGCTTCATCATTCCCTCCTACAGATATTGATAAGCCAACTGATGACGTCTCCACATTGATATTCCATATTTTTTTTTATGATCTTAGCTGGCGCAATGAAGGCCAATTCTGACAACAACTTTAAAGGCAGCATATTTAATTGTTCACACTGAGCCATTTGATTGGCTCGGTGTGAACAACATTGTGGTCTTGGAAGTTTGTCCTTGGCAGAGACCTCTGAATGGGTCCAAGACTTGGGAGCATGCGGGTTAGAGCATATGCCACGAACAGCGTGTATAATGGCCGCCATCATAGCTATCAATAACTGTAATAGCCACATGGACGTTTATGCCTCACTTCCTGGCATGAGGAACGAGCCGCCAGAAAAAGTGGACAACCTTTTACACACAAACACGCACACTTTTTTTTCCCTGGCATATACGCCCACACACACACACACACACACACACACACACACACACACACACACACACACACACACACACACACACCAACACACACACACACACACACACACCACACACACACACACACACACACACACACACACACACACACACACACACACACACACACACACACACATCCCCTTGTACTTTAGTTTGAAATAACAGAAGATTGCAGCACATATACCGAAATAGGCTTTAGATGACTCCTCCCCTTACATCACACTGTGTATTCCAGAATCTTCTCTGTGAACATTCATCTGGGCTCCCAACAATGCGTAAAGTTTAAAAGGAATCTAAATGGCGGGAAATGGATGAGTTCAGAAGGCAGTGAGAGCTTCACAATGGCTGTGATCATCAATTTGAATCCTCAAATTGTCCTTACATTCCTCTTTAAAGCTTTATATATGTATGAAGGTAGTAGTTCTGCAACTCTGTGGTCAAATACATTACAAAACATTCCACCACTGTTTTAGTTGGACCCTTATTGGCTACCTGCCTGTTACTGAAACATACATTGTAGGAACTGTCTAACAAACCACCAGACATCCTCAGCTTAAGGCCAACAGTGGAATAAAGTGCCACTTGAGCTGATGAGCATTATTCTACAGCAGTTTAAGCTCTCTTTTTAAAGAAATCCTCCTTATAAGCGGATGAATTGATTTTATGTCCTTTAAACATCTCTCACACAGCTTGTCCTTATGACGTGTCAAAGGAAATCATTACATTTTCTGTTGAAAAATCTTTAAATGTCTTTGAAGTTGGCCGAAACATCGCCCACTTACAACAAAGACAATCAATATCCAAGGTGTGGGTAGGAGAGCAAGGTTCTCAATGACTTTATAAAATGATTGATGATTGATTAAAAGAAAAATGCAGATCTGAAGTGGAAAAGTATAATAATAATATCAAAAGTTAAGCAAAAGATTTGTCAAACTAATTAAAGTCAAATTTCCTCAACCAAGCTGATCACATCATTTTATTGGTATAGTTTGAAAGTGTCAAGGAGGGGTGGGGGAAGCCAGATCTTCTACAAAACCTCGACTGAGTGATGTGATTGAGGGGCCAAACTCACACCACACCCATTGGTCAATAATGGCTCTTCTGAATGGCCCTGTGAGCAGGACAATCAAACTATCACTTTAAACGATATACCACATTCAAATTTGATCAGTTTCCACATTACCAGTCAAACTTGACCACTTTATCCTTACCAGAGTCAAACCTAATTACTTTTAACATTACTAGAGTCCAACTTGATCATTTTTAACAATACCACAGTCGACCTTGCAACTATCTAGGTCCTGATTGCTAACCTGTGGTTCGAGGGTAATGCACCTGGCCCATCTCTATATTTGGTTCATAAAAACAAAAACAGTTTGTGGTATTTCTTCAGATAAAATACATCAAACTCTTCAGATGTTGAAACGGGCCTTGAGTCAGTCACCAGAGTGTCTAGCTGGAGGCATCTTTTAGCAAGATACCGGGATAGGAAATTGATCAATACTATTTCTACATGCATTCTCTTTGCAAGATCATCAGAGCCTTGAAGGCATCTTTTCTTATCTTCAATATATATATCATATACAGTCAGGCATGGATAGGTCATACAGACAACAAGACAAAGAGATAGATACATAGACAGACAGACTAATAGATAGCAACATAGAGGGACTGACATGAGACATTACACTTCACATGAACAGATGTTGCCACGGTTTAAAAAAAAAAAAATTGTACTTTTCGTTATCCTGGAATGTGTTGCGATAGATAGTAAAATTATGTCCTCTCCTATTCGTATCATATTATCATGGAAAAATATGTGTATGAGTGTGTGAGTGTGTGAGTGTGGTGTGCACGCGTGTGTGCGAGTGCTGCGTTAACCTTGAGTTCAACTCTTTTTAATTCCTTACAGCACTCTTCAAGTTCTTGACATCTGTCGGCATTAGAAAGTCTACCACCAGACCTCTTGTTCACTTTCTCTTATGACTCATAAAACTACCGTCAAGGTCACTTTTTCCATCTTTTCAATTAACTGTCGAGTGTTTCGTCTTGCACTCTCTCCCCCGGGGTTGTTAATAGAGGTAGCGCTGTGACTCACCTGTACGTGTTCTCCATCCTGACATAGCCTGCTCCTAAATAATCCCACACCTTACAGCTGTACCGCTCAGCCTACACTCACGTCTCTGAATGAATGCCGGAGATGGTTCCTTCCTCTGAGCTCCTGTTCGGTAAGCAAGGGGTTAGGCACCAGACCATATTTCCTCGACACCTTGGTCCTGTTTGCATGCGGGCTGCGAGGGAGGAGGCGTCTGCCGGTCTACTTGAACATGAATGATCGCATTACCGGATTTAATTTAACCCCAATTGGCACTTGGCCTGGACTTCTGTTCAATTCATCATCATGAAGCTAGATACAGAGTGTGTGTGTGTGTGTTGCGTGTTAACTGTATGTTGTCGTGTGTGTGGGAGCGTGCTTGTTTTTGCATGTGCATGAGCATGTGTGGTGCGTCTGCTTGTGCACCTGTGTGTGTATGAATGCATTTGCGGGTTATCTGTAACTTGCCTAGGTGTGTGTGGGTGTGAGTGTACTTTTGGGTGTTGAATCTCTGAGCGTTCACGGGAAAAGTGTGTGTGTGTGTGTGTGTAGCATCTGTGAAAATTCACGAGAAACTGTGTGTGTGTGTGTGTGTGTGTGTGTGTGTGTGTGTGTGTGTGTGTGTGTGTGTGTGTGTGTGTGTGTGTGTGTGTGTGTGTGTGTGTGTGTGTGTGTGTGCATGCATGCGTGTGTGCGTGCGTGTGTCTGCGTGTGTGTCTGTACTGGGGGCCTCATGCCAGCATTCACCGCAGGAGTCTTGCGAGAGTAGGAAATGAAGTTGGAAGAAGAAGACACCTGATCAAGGTGATGGATGTCTGTGCACGGTGCGCGCTCGCGCACACCCCCCCCCCCCCACGCGCACACCTGCTGCCTGTGCCCTACTTATTGTACCCATGAATCAATTTAATGAGCAGAGGATGGGGTCAGGACTTCAATAAACACCCCACCGGGCCTTCAGACATAATGCCTGCCAGTAAAGCGCGCTGGAGGATAAAACACTGCCAAGACCATGAGGCCCCTGCAGTACATGCATCATGTGTCGTTGCTACGCGATTGAAACCCGTCTTTGGTGAACGTGTTTGAATTGCATGAGGAAATCAGCTTTGGAGATGTGAGTGGGTTGGCTTAGCCCAAGAGGGAGAGCAGGTTCAATTGTAACCAGAAAGTAGCTTGTTCGATCCCTTCTTGCTGGATGTCGATGTGTCCCTGAGCAAGACACCTAACGATAACGCTCCCGAAGAGCACATTGCCTTGCATGGCTGCCTCCATTCGTTGGTGTGTGAATAACGGTATGAACCATTGTAAGTCGCTTTGGTTAAAAGCGTCTGCTAAATGCCCTAAATGCAAATGTGATTAGCGCAAGGGATTGAGTTCAGATACAGACCAGCAGAGAGCAGGCAGGGATTGGGACAATTTGCCAAAGGTTTCCTACAGGTGGGCTACAGATATTGGGTATCAAATTCAGTAGCTCTCCGTAGGTAATCAAGACAAGCCTGAAATCCACTTCTGCATCATCCAGATAATGGCATAATAGCTCCACTATTATGCCATACAAGAGAAATTTGAGATTACTGCCAATTGTCAATTACAGGCCAACGTATATCTCCCTGTGGAGCTCCAAGAGAAAGATCAGATAAGGATTGAGGATTGAGTCTCAATAACTACAGATGAAGTACTTGATCATCTGGGCAATCTGGGGTTAAGGCACGTATGCATACAAAAACATTAATGATAAAAGATTATATTCGATACACGCACGTTATGTAAGCATATTAACCAAATCGCGCTCACTTTACCTTCATGAGAATCTGTGTGCACCTGTTTCTATGTGTATGTGTGTGTGTCTCCGTGTGTACCCAAATCTGTGTGTATCTACGTTTTTGTGTGTGTGTGTGTGTTTGCATGCATATTTGTTCGTGTTATGTGTGTCAGCGTGCATATCTGTGTGTTTTTGTGTGTGTGTTAGCATGCATATCGGTGTGTTAGCGTGTGTGCGTATGCGTATATAAATCCGTGTTAAAGTATATGTGCGTGCAGTGACGGATTGCGCCTCCAGAAGGGGGGAATCAGACATCTCGTATTGGTAATCAATAGCGCAGCAGTGACCTGATCATTTGCTCCGTGATTCGTCCCACTTAGGAGGACATGGCTGGCCGTCCCAGGGAGACAACTCCCTGATTTCCCCCGGGTCTCTTGGTGCTCGGTGACATCTACATGCTCAATGATACGCAGTGGCACAGCCTATCCACATGGCCCCGGCCGCCTGCCTTCCATCCCGTCCTGACACAAGCAGCGCACCTTCTCCGTTACCGCAAACGACAAATTCTACCGTCCTCCGCAATAGTTGTTTTTACTTAGATGCATAAATATATAATAAAACGGCTTGCAATGAATCCCTTTTTTTAGATTTGTAGACGTCATTAAGGAACCGGTTGACTGGTAGACACACCCTTCCCTTTCCCTACACTCCCCTGCATGCAGATGTGCACAACGAACACAAACAACCCCCCCCCCCCCCCTGTCAATTTTGACATGCAAAGGTAAACACAATTTTCCTCAGCTTCTTTAGTGGCGACTCAGCCATGTTCATATTTCATGTTTAAAGAGTACGGCGGTCGGGGGGGAGGGGATGTCACCCTATGATAGCGTGCTGTGTTTATAAACTGCTCTTCCCTTCCTGTCCATTTAACCGCCACGTGCTCCGTGAGCCGTGAGGTCATCGGCGGCGGCGGCGGCGGCGCGGCGGGGCCCCGACACAGAGGACGAAGCGCTTCTGTTCAGCTGCGTGGCGGCGGGGCCCCTGGAATACATTATTCTCCCTCCGTTTGGGGGGACGCAGAAAGGTAATGGAGCGTGAGAGTGGCGGTTCCCCCTGGAGACCGGGAGCAAAAACCACGCCCATCTAAACCCCCCCGTCCCCCCGTCCCCCCCACCTCCTCCACACACACCCTCTTTACTGCTCCCCGGCAGTGCGTGGCGAGGAGTCCCGAGGTAGTACAGAGCGAAAAAGCAAACGCCCGGGTAGCTGGGAGAATCGGCTCCGCGAGAGCAGACTGAAAATCAGCACGGGGTAATGCCGCGTGAACTTGGGGACTCTTCAGGGGTAAACATCGGCGCCGGCCCCGGTAATTGGAGAGCCGTGCTAGGCGTCCATGTTGGATCCCTCAGGGCGGCGCCACTGAACATCGTGACTCTGCAGAGCTCGGTGTTTGAGCCAAGGGGGGGGGGAGAGGAGTGGTGCCTGTGATGTCATAGGTCAGAGTCATACATTCGGTTATGCTCGTAATCTGTCCCGCTTTCACGCGCATGAAAAATATAGGGTGAGGGAAGGGGGGAGAGAGCGAGGGGCCCTTAAAGATGATGATTGATTTCTGTGAAGGGAATATGTAAACAGATCGCGGGGGCATGGACCCATCCACTGTTGGAACTAGATTTCTTTCCTTTTTGAGTGCTATCTGTGCCTCATGGTAATAGAGAGCATCAATATCATTAGTCTGTAATAAGGGCACACGTCTGTTTACATTTTATAAATTGCACTAAATGTCTAGATTTAATTATTAAATGTCACATTATTTACCTGTCTGGCTCATAGGGAGACACCCATCGAACACAGAGAACAATCAGATCTGGCTTTCACGGGATGTCTAATTTAGTTCAAGCTATTATCTTTAGCATGTGATGGGAATGTATTGAAACTGTATAAACATTGTCTATCTGCAATTCTGCTAATTTAAGTCGCACTATAAAAGTGTACGAGCGCATGTACACACGCACAGACAAGGAGCCAGAAACATACATATGCATACATAATGACACACGTATACATAAGAACGTATTTCCAGCACTACTATGCTGGTTGGTGGAGCCATGCCATCTGAGCCATTGGGTCCACAGAGGGGCCTAATCTACATCGCCTAATCTACTGCTCTGTCACACACACACACACACACACACACACACACACACACACACACACACACACACACACACACACACACACACACACACACACACACACACACACACACACACAGATGTACCGACAAACATACAGATATGCACACACACACACACACACACACACACACACACACACACACACACACACACACCACACACACACACACACAGCATGTACCGACACACAACACACACTATGGACACACACACACACACACACACACACACACACACACACACACACACACAACACACACACACACACACCACACACACACACACACACACACACACACACACACACACACACACACACACACACACACACAAACATACGGATACACACACACACACACACACACACACACACACACGCACAGATGTACCGACAAACATACGGATACACACATACACACACACAGGGGCGTAGCCATGTGGGGGCCAGAGGTTGGTCATCCCGCTGGCCCCCTCGAGTATAAAAAATACTAATAATAAATTAAATCCTGAACGCCCCCCCCCTCAAGTGCCACCCCAAAGATAAGACTGGCCTGGGCTGGCCACCACAGTAATCAGATCTTGGCTACGCCCCTGCACACACACACACACACACACAAAACACACACACACACACACACACAGCACACGCACACGCACACGCACACACACACACACAAACAATTTACGCATAAAGAAATGTATACAGACTCAGAGAAACACATACAAAAAAGGAGACAATGGCAGTGACACAAAAACACAATGGCACACAACGATACAAAGACACACACACACACACACACAGTGACAAACAAAAATGCAAGGACTTACTGCTACGGACCAAATCATCTCCATCATTCCCGCGTGGTGGTGGCGTTCTGCCAGCCTCCCTTTCTTCCCCCAACACTGCCGCACACAATGAAGCCACTGGGACTCTGAAAGGTAATATTATTACAGTCCCTGTTGGGGAAAATAAACCCATCTGCATACACCCTATTGTGCCGGCTCGCTATCAGACATCCCCAGTGGCGCGGGGGCTTAATTAGCACAGGGAGATGGCGACGGGCTTCGCATACGAGAACCACTTCCTCCCCGGTGTGTCCGTCTCGGCGCCAATCTGTGGCCCCGCCACGCTGAGACCTATCTGATACAGAGAGGCCCCCCCGGTGTCACCAACACTCACCCACACCTAATGAAGTCTGCGGGGCCCACGCCACGACGGTCAGCCAACATCCGCGTCTGTGTCCAAACATGAGCAGCTGCAGGTACGACTGCCGGTAAACACGGATGGACCTAGACGATTCAGTGAGCGGCTGATTGGAGTCAAGTCATGTTATGACTAGTCGGATCAGGCCCTGAATATCAGCCAGTGTCAGCTAGCATTAATCCTTGAGAAAAATGTCTTTGCCAGAGAAGTCTTCCAGAGGATAACGAAGTGTTTGTTAGGCAGACAGACAGACAGACAGACAGACAGACAGACAGACAGACAGACAGACAGACAGACAGACAGACAGACAGACAGACAGACAGACAGACAGACAGACAGACAGACAGACAGACAGACAGACAGACAGACAGACAGACAGACAGACAGACAGACAGACAGACAGCTGGACCCATCCAAACACACACACACGACTCGAGACAACTAACATACACAACCTAGACGAACACATTACACACACACACACCTAGACAAACACACGCACACAAAAAAAAGACAGCCCTCAAAAAATACACATTAACATTTTCTACCACAGGAACACATGCCACATAACTCATAATGGCCGTCAACTGCACCTTTTTTCCTTCCAGCTTTACAACAAGCTCTTTTATTACTTTCATGAATTTTAAATAATCCATCGTTTATGGTGACAGCTCTGGGCCGCAAGCGACTGGCTTTTAAGGCTGTCAACTTTCCTCCCCGCCTGCATTTCTTGTGTTTTCTGCTTGTTGCTTCCTTTAAGTTTAAGGTTCAAGCAAACTTTCTCAATCTGTCTTTCCTCAGGCCCGACCGTCCAATGAGGGTGAGGCGGTGGCCGGATCCGCAGGTACGCGTTACGCTCAGATGCCTTAGGCAAAGTCCTGTGTTACACAAGCATAGACTCACCCAAATATCAGATTCACTGTAGCGCCATAGATCTGACAGATCACTCCTGTAAATCGATACATCTGATCAATAGCCGATCAATACATTTGATCTACGTTAGCTCTACAGAGGTGTCATCGCCTTATGTCTTTCTAATTGTCTTTTCGTAGCTTAATGTCATACTTCCCCTTCCCCCTTTTGGTCTCATACATTTGGTTTCATTTGGCATTATTTGAATGTACATTCACATTTACATTTAGGGCATTTAGCAGACGCTTTTATCCAAAGCGACTTACAATAAGTACATTTGTCATAAGAAGTGCAACAATATATCGCTATCGGTACAGTAAGGATGTTCATAGTGTTCATCAACAATCACTAGGCTAACCAATTCCCCGTGTTACAGCAATGATAGCAGCTACTGCAGTTGCTACACAGTACTATAATACAATACAATACAACACAGTGTGTGTACAATGGTGGCCAGAGGGGAGAGGGTGGCTATGCAAAGTCGAGGTGGACCCTGAACAGGTGAGTCTTGAGTCTTTTGCGGAAGATAGTGAGCGACTCTGCGGTCCTGAGAACGGCAGGGAGCTCGTTCCACCCCTGAGGTCCCAAAACCGAGAAGAGTTGTGACTTAGTGTACAGCACAATGTGTACAGCACTTTGGGTTGCATTTGGGTGTATAAAATGTGATTCATAAATACAATTGGATTGATTTGATACATAGGCCACAGTCTGATATTTGCCGCCATACTTGGAAAACCACAAAAACAACGCTATTTGTTACTATCAGACTTTGAAACACAAATCTTGAAGGAAAACTTTGAACTCTTTGAACTAATGATAGACTGAGATATCAAGCCTGTTGCCCGCACAAACATTAAATGAATATAAAAATATAGATGTCATCGGAATTCCTGCCAGAACTTCTCAATAATAGAACTTCAGAAAGACACTTTTCCAGAGTAACAGGGAGAAGGTATGGGTTAGGCACCTTTCGCAACGATAAATTGGCATAGCGGGAGCAGGATGAAGGTTTTCAGGGAGATGAAAGATATAAAACCATGGGTTTAAGGCCTTCGGTTGTTTTGTCAAAAGTTTCTTCATAAATGTCTCTTTTTCTTCTATCTTCAGAGAACAAGTTGGCCTCTTGGATAAATAAAAGCTGGTCCTACTGGCATACGACATAAAACAAGAATGTAAGCTTAAAGCAGGTATGCCTTTATTGCTGCTATTCATGCTGAATATATATATATATAATATATATATATATATATATATATATATATATATATATATGTTACGCTGGCCCTACTGGGGCTAACCACAAACCACCCTTGACCCCAAATATCAAAGGACACCTTTTACAAAAACCCAAACAGTGGGATTTATTTACATAAACATGTGAAAAGCAGACGACATTAAGATATACAACAAAGTCCAAAACATAAAGACAAGACAAATCCCGGAGAGGTGGCACGTCCAGCCAGCAGTCCCATGGGAAGGGGAATCTGTTGCTTTTAACTCCGGTGTTAACGAGCGGTCCAGGTGCTCCTAATCAGCTCCACTGATGCAGCACACCTGAGCATGGGCTGAGACCTGCCAACAGAACAGGGACAAACACAGAAAGAAAACCTCTCTTCTGAGGCTGAATTGTGCACTTTTAACTTGATTGTGCCCCTGCACCACCCAAAGACCATTGCACTGCCACTGCAAGGCCAGTGGGGTGTAGAGGGGCATAACAATATATATATATATATATATATACACATATACACACATATACACACACATACACATACAATGTATGATGTAGTCTATGCATTGATACAGATAGATGATAAAGTGCATCAACGCAATTGGAAAACAACAAGACCATTGACATTACGGTGCACGGGAAATACATCAGCACATTATGCAGGAGGGATATAGGATAATATTATTTCCAAGTGCTCTTTCAATAACTACACCTGCTTAAAGGTGATTGTGTTTCAAACCTAGCCGTTACCTTTGTACGGTAACACCACATTAAGAGAACCGGCATTTATTTCTCTGCTCGTTTACACAAAAGAGTATCGTGTAGCTTGGGCTGTAGTACAGTTGTCACGGTTAGCGGGTGGCAGGCAGGCAGGTAGGACCAATAGCAGACAGGCAAGACACACCACAAACCACAATGATCCGACGAGGAACAAAGGAAATACAAGGGCTTAAATACCAAACACAGGTCACGCAACGACGAACAGCTGTTGTAACACATTAGGGGTGGGAGCAGTAATCACACAGGAGGGAAACTTGACAGGACATGGGCAGAAACAAGACAGAGATACCAAAGTAAAACAGGAAACACTGGGAAACACACCAAAACAAGACAAGGAAACAGACAGACCGTTACAGCAGTGGACGTAAATTAAATCGTCTGGATCACAATGAAAGACCCAATCACTAGAAACACTGCACAGATGAAAACAAGCCCTGGTTACACCAACAAACTTACTTACTAACTAACTAACCAACCAAATCCGACTAATCGACTAATCTAACTACCCAACTAACTGCCTTATTAGCTATTAACTCCCTAGCTCACCGAACAACAGACTACCAAACCAACTAATTGACTAAACGACCAACACTGACTAACATTCAATCCTGCAAAAATAATACACATCCATAATAATGTAAATACAGTTAACCGTAAAGTCACTCAAAAGCGACACCTGGTATTCTCCCCTAAGTAAGTCACTTACTGCCCCCTGTTGGTTAACAATGCGTTTATCGTATAAAAACTAAAATGCATCTGCTGACATCAAGTGGTGGAATATTTTTTTTCGGGCTGGTGTGAACAGAAAGATGCAAAATGAATAAAATTGCATATCAAAAACGACAAGGGGTTTAAGACATAGGCCAACAACATACCATGGATACACCCCCCCCACACACACACACAAAACACAAACAATAGCTGGAAAAAAACCGTCAGGTATATATTAATAGCCCTTGTGGTGTAGTCCTATTGTTACTGAGTCCTGGCGTGTGTACAGTGGTCTGGGCTGGAGGAGTGTAACTCGAAGCTGTCCTCTAATGACTTGGCGACAATAGAGGCTAACCCTCATGGCCCCGGCAGCCCGCCTCTCTATCGTTCTTTCTCTCTCCAGTTACTGTCCTTTATCACTTCCCCTCTCTCTCTCTCTCTCTCTCTCTCTCTCTCTCTCTCTCTCTCTCTCTCTCTCTCTCTCTCTCTCTCTCTCTCTCTCTCTCTCTCTCTCTCTCTCTCTCTCTCTTCTCTCTCTCTCTCTCTCTCTCTCTCCTCTCTCTCTCTCTCTCTCTCTCTCTCTCTCTCTCTCTCTCTCTCTCTCTCTCTCTCTCTCTCTCTCGTCTATTAATAAGCCCCAGACGCAGGGTAGAGGTTACTTAGAGGGTCAAGAAGGAGGCGATAACAGGACCTAACTGACAAACGCCACACAAAGAGCCAAGGGTGAGTACTTGTAGACATTTCATCTCATGCGGTGAAAGCATAACTTGTTATCTTTTTTCGGTTGATGTTTGTTGTGGGTTATTGTTTGCTTTGATTTTTGGGATGTTTTTTTTTTTGCAGCTTGACACTGGTGGTTTGGTAATTAATGTAGGCGATTGAAGTTCTATTTAAAAAATATTTTATTTGGCTTCTCCACTCAGTGTGACATATAGGTCACAGTCCACAGGTTATTAAAGTGCTAAAAGGCAAAGTAACACTGTCGTTTTAATTTAAGTTCTTTGCAGATGTTTACATCTTCCAGCTCATCTGAAGTCACACAGGTATGCCTTTTTCTTTCTACCTATTCATTTAAACATGAGCCAAATACAATGACATGTAAGTATAACCATAGACCTTGAATGCTTTAATGTATACTTTGAAAGATATCGTAAGAATATTTCCAGATGTTTAAGCAGAAGTGTTATTTTTTATTTGTTTATAATTTTTAGAATATGATAAGAAAGAGAAGTTTATTTTTCTACATAGACTTGTTATTCTGTTGAGACATATTCACTGTGAAGGTGCATTAAGTGGAGACGTTATCATTCACTTGCGGCTACAATCAGTTGAGACGTTATTATTCTCTGTGAAGGTAAAGGACAGAATGTTCTCAGGGCCACCCGTCTCCGGGCACCCACACTGTGACAAATGCTTCGACCTCCACTGCCGGGTCCCCCTGGAGCCCTTCGTCTGCTGCGGCCTGCTCAGCTGCAACAGGGGGTGTGGGGCCCGCATGCACGGTTGCAAGGCAGAAGAGCACACCGTCCTCTGTCCAAACCAGGAGGTTCCCTGCCTCAATGCCCATTACGGCTGCCCTGTCACCATGTCTCGCCACAGACTGGCCCCTCACCTTGAGGTCTGCCCAGCTAGCGTCGTCGCTTGTTCTCAGGAATGGAACCGCTGGCCAATCACGGACAGCGATGCACCCCTCTACAGCCAGCTATCAAAGGGCCCCGAAGGCAGTGCGGATGACAAAGAGCTACCCCTGGATGTTGCTTTGGCCCTCAGGGACCAGGAGCTGCTCTTCAGGTCCATCAAGATGAAGAACATTTTCCCTGAGTTAATGGAGGTGATAGAAGCAGGACCTGAAGATATTGCAGTTGCGGCAAGTAGCCTTGCGGCTGCATCAGGGGGATCGGGGGATTTTGGTGGAATGAGAGTGAATGACGGCAGGATGGAGGACGATGAAGAACCCAGCCAGGAGGAAAGTCAGGCCTTCGCCAGGAACAGGAAATTAGATGGGATTCAGAACTACAACCCTTGGGAAAGTATGTTTAGCAAGGAGATGAAGGCCTGTGGGCAAAGCGTCAAAAACCTTGAAGAACAAAGCAGTTCTGATGGTATCAAGGTAGTCATGGATTCCCCAAACAGCCAATCAGGAGGAGCAGAGTCGACCCGGGCTTGTGAGAGGGAGGCGGTCGCTGTGAACGCAAACGGCACCACTGGCTTTGCACCATGGCAAAATGGAGTCCTTGAGAAGTTGAGTCAGGAGTACAACATCGCGGAGTACAACATGTATATGGTTCACAACGGGGCCATGCTTATCAAGTTTGGACAGATGGCCGCCTGTACACCTAGGGAGAAAGATTTTGTTTACGGAAAGCTAGAGCCCATCGAAGTTCAAACAGTTCGCTCCTTCAACGTGCCGACCAGCTACAGGGCCAAGCGCCATCATCTGGCGGACTCGTCCTGCAAGGCAAAGAGCTTCCAACAAGTGGACACCTCAGATTTAGGAGTCCCGGTGGAAGACCTCCCCAGGAGCGATGAGGTGACGTCAACGTTGTTGTGCTCATTGGAACGCGAACTCCGGGGACACCTCATCTCTGAGAGTGCTGGAGCAGACGGCCTGTATGTGGATATCGGAACGCAGACATACAAATTCGAATCTGCTCCATTTAAGACGGAAGCATTGCTTGCAGATGTAGTTTGCGACCAGCCCAACGCCGCAGTCCACATGCACCTCCAAACAGAAGCAGTCACCAGGAGACACAACAAGTCCAACTCCACGTTCAATTTCATGTGTGGGCACATTTTCCGACGCGATGAATACCGCTCCCATTTCAGGAACGTTCACGCCGACGTGCAGTCCTGTATCAACGGATGGTTCGAACAGCGTTGCCCCCTCGCCTACCTCGGTTGCACTTTCACCCAGGAAAGGTTCCAGCCTTCTGGCCACTGCCCCGCCAGGATCAGGTATCACCCGGACCTGGGCTCGCTCTCCCTCCAGCCGATGTGCCAGCCCTCCGTCCTGGAAGGAGGGAAGAGTGAAAGTCCCTTGAGGAAGCGAGCGCGGAACCTGGACCCCCTGAGTAGGCTACCCTTTGAGATCCTGGTCCGGGTGGCGGGCTCTCTGGACGGCATCTCGTTGTCCCAGCTGTCAAGGGTGTCGCGGCTGATGAGGGGGGTATGCGAGACTATGCTCGTCCAGCGGGGGATGGTGGTCCTCAAGTGGGAGAAGAAGACCTACTCCCATGGGGGATCCTCCTGGAAGTGCCACAAGAAAGCAAGTATTTGCCAGGGAGTGGGGGTTCATTAATTAAGGTGGTAAGTAGTTAAGGGGTCCACTCTTAGGCTCCGTCCACACGGAGCCGAAACGGGCGAAAACTATCTGGTTTTCGGTTTATGCGGTTCAGGAATATCTCCGTAAAGATGGAGTCATTGCGTAACCGCATCGAGCTGTAGAAACGCTGTAGTAAACATTCAAGGCGCTGGTTCTCCAGAAAAAAGTGGAGCGCAATCAAGCCTGTGGGCATACAGCCTGCGCGCTGTATACAAACATTCAGTCACGAGGAGATTCAACCTTTTAATTGAGCAGAAATACTTTTTAATGTACAGTTAGAAATTAAATTAATCAAGGGGCTATATTTAAAGCTACAAAAAGAATACAAATAAATAAAAAATTCAACTCAACTCTGACGTTCCCCAGCTTGTGGGGGACTAATGACGTCATCGTTTGTGTTTCAGGCGTCCACACGAATCCTAACAAGAAACCGCATTGGTCCGGATATATTTGAAACCACCTCAGAGGGTGGTTTCAGAAATGTACGGTTTCGGGCACCGGATTCGCCGGCTCCGTCTGGACGGTCGGTCGAAACGCACAAGACTTTTGCGGTTTCACCAAAAAATCGGCTTTGTGTAGACGGGGCCTTATCATCTCCTAATATAAACCCTAAGAATAACCTATAATCCTTTCCACTTAACCCAATCTAAACCTAACCTCATTCTTCACTACACCTTAATATCAATAACCTTAATATTAATCGTCCTTTGGCTTTAGTTACACCAAAGTGGCCATTTGTAGCACAATGTTACCTTACAAACATGACCCCAGTAACACCAGTAGATGTTTATTTTAAAACATTACATTATCAAAACAGCAACATTATCAAAGGTGTTTGTCGGACAGAGTTTACACAGTGACAGGCGTCTAGAAGACGCACAGCCAGATACATTAACGTGATTTAGTGTATCTGGCACCAACACGAGTAGCGCTGGATGCCTGCATCGCAGAGCATCCCAGCTGACAGCTGTGAAAGCGTAAACAATCTCTCTCTGCAGCACCACGCCTCTCCCACTCACAGCAGAAAGGGTGACAGACACCCTGCCAACACCAGATGGGTGCCGGGAGTATGCCACTGCTTAGCGTTCCCTTGACACTGAATCGATCTGATGACCCCAAGGGCGACTTATTTTTATGTTATCAGGATGTTTTAAATACATTGTTTACAAGTCTGTGAACTACTGTTGAGTCTTTGTTGTCTGTAAAATAGTATGATTTTCCCTTAAGAAAAGACACCTTTGACTTCAACGCGACAAACCTTGATATAAATATAGCGATATACAACCACAAAGAAACAACTATCCAAGACGAATTGCCGCTGCAGTAAATATCAAAGTAGAACAAGGTTAGGTGATACAACAACGGAAGAACAATAAGAGTAATGGAGAATGGAAGCGGCTGTTGGTTGAATGACCCACTGTCATGTGTTGTCACGAGGCAACCCTCAAGCCCATTAAACCAGAGAGGAGTAATAGCAGCGAGGTGGAACAAAGCTGGCACCAGCCAGATATGAGGTCATCCACGTCCACTCAAGATGCTTGTAGTTCCACTGGCTTTATCAACACCCCCCCCCCCCCCCCTCCTGTGTACACAACACTGTGTATTCCAGGGTGTATATTTAGAAAGGTTAGGACCAGAGTCAAAATTCAACAGGCTTTTTTCCTGTCTTTAAATTGTATTGTTGTCCGCAGCTAAAGATATTGATGGATTTTGATACCCAGTTTGGTTGTCTGAAGATTTGAGGATCAATACAAGAGAAGACTCATAAACCATTTGTATACCTGCAGGCTTTATATTTTAGATCTAATATCATGCATATTGTTATATCTTTATTTAACATTTTTTATTTCACTTCCGTTTTCTTTCATTGCATGAATACCCTTAGTAGATGAAAACGTACCTGGCAATAAAACAATTTCTGAACGTGATTCAATTCTTTCCTCAGGCGTGGGAGTTCAGCAGCGGGTTTTCCTCCGTGGACAGATGGCGTTTCCACGACGGGCCGCACATGTCAGAACACCTGAGGTCCTGCCGCTTCTACGAGACAGAGAAGCGATCGGACCCGGTGGCTTTAGCCTGTCTGCAGGAGGCGACGCACAGAAATACGGCGGGAAAAAAATACCAGACGAAACCTTAAAGCTTGGCGGATCAGCCTGATAAGCCCCCCGGGGCTGGCGATGTCTCACCTGGAGGTCGAAAGCGAACACAAACACTGACACTGAAATGCACAGCCTGCTAAAAATAAGATTGTTGACCGCTATCATCTGTGGTGTGTCCTGAATAACTTAGTAGTGTCGGCGCAGGAGTGGCACAGAGTTTCACATGGGGAGAATCACATCACAACGCTGAAGGCCTTCACTTGCTGAGGTGGTGCAGACAATGTATAAATCACAAAAACCTATTCTCAATGAAATGAATACAGAATTAACAAATATCACATCCGTCGAGTGGCAAATATCACAGGCCAGAATCGGTCCACAAACAAGTGTTCTTGTGATTGTAGTGTTTTTAGTCCTTGGTTATTTTTTACGTTTTGGCTGTAGAGTTTGTTTTCCAAGAGGGGGTTTAGGAAGAGGGTTATGTTTTATCATATGAAACCCTGCATTACATTATATTTCGATGCATAAGTCTTTAGTAAGGAATGTGCTGAATAAAATTATTTGGACCTTTATGTTGGCTTTTTCTAAACTGTTTAAACAATCAATCCCACAATATCAATTACTTCTTTATGTAATGTATTTTGCTGACAATCTTCATTCTATCAGAGTAGTTGAATAGGTAGCTACAGAATTGTTATTCCATTTTTTTTACTTTAATCTACTTTCATTTTTTTGGTCAAACAAAAAAATTCTGTAAGGATGCAGGATGAGATACACTTTTGACCAACATATTGTTTACATGTGGTACCGATATCAAACACCAGCAGCGACATCTACTGGATAAAAGGTAGACAACTACCCAATTGATGTGAATTGTTATACGCACACACCTCCTCTTTAAAACTAGTGTGACGTGATTTGTTATACGCAGACACCTCCTCTCTCTTTAATGTGTTTTTAATGTGTTGAAATTTTAACCACATTATTCAGTAATGCATTTCAATGTTTAATTGAGGAAAAGGCTTAAGATTGAAGGGGATCTTATTGTACACTTTTTGCATTTCATGTTTCGAGTTTGCATTTACATTTCAAAAAGATCATGTAAAATGTCTTCTTTAGCAATGTGTCAAAAGTAGCGTGGAACTCCTATACCCCCCCTACACACACACACACACACACCACACACACACACACACACACACACACACACACACACACACACACACACACACACACACACACACACACACACACACACACACACACACACACACACACACACACACACATACATTTGTTTGTTGTATTTGGAATGATGATATGCTGAGTCGTTTCTTCAGGTATTTTTAGTGTGTTCAACTTAAAACGATGGCTCGTGCATTTTTTTTTAATAGAACTCACTCACAACATTTGTGTTGACAGGCTGCATGTCACTTTTAAACATTAGAGCTAAAGATTGCTATGCATCATTAAATATCCATAGCATCTCATGATTGACAGATGCACTACGGGAAGCCATCAGGTAACAGTTAATATTAATTATTAAAATAATTTGTGACAGGAATTTTTTATCTCTCCATAAATGACAATAATTAAAAAAAAATAAACCACTATAGCCACACGCAAATAAAGAATTAGTGAAAATACAATCAGGTTTTAAATGAAACAAAGTGTGACAGAGTGCCACGCTGCAACGTAAACATTCACAGACGTAACATTTGCTTATTATCTCAATTTGATCTTTGGCCCATTGTTAACGTATTCAGGCATCAGGTAAAGTAACGTTGAACTTACCAGCAGCAACCGTTTACACTTTCATTCACATCACATTGAGTAAAATAACTTATGTCTGGGACACTTCTGGGTGGCGGAGCTTGTTGATCCACCTCTGTTAGCATGCGGTTGCAAAGGGCGGCGTACGGATTGAGCGCCACGGCTTGCTGTCTGGCGAACTCGCTGCCGAGTGCGGCCGCTTTCTCGAAGTCTCCCCTGGCGTCCTCGTCGCGCTGCGCTAATCTGAGGAGCAGTCCCCGCTGAACGAGTGCCTGGCACGCCGTGCGTCCCACGCCTCCGCTCAGGGAGATGGCGCGGTCCAGGTCCGCCAACGCACCTGTAGGAAAGAGACGGTAAGTTCACACGGGAAAAGGTGTGTGCGTGTGCGTGTGTGTGTGCGTGTGTGTGTGAGAGAGACAGAACAAGGCAGCTACTGTGGTTGGAATGTGGCCCACGGCAATCGTTTCTGTATTAAACTAAGTAGTTTAATACAGGAGGTAGGCCTACAATAATAATAGGTACAGGTACAATAACATACAACTATCATAAAACAAACATACAATCATCCGAGGCCCCAGATGGGAGTTCGCCCTGTGTGTCCCTCCAAGAGCTCCGCAAGAAGCGTTCCAATGCATTTGCAAAAGGAAGGACCACTTATACAGTGTTGTCAGGATGCTTAGAACAGCTCTGCCCCCCAATACAACTAGAGTTTTGGTTAACCAGACGGTTAACAGTTGATGAACCTCCTCAAGATGTGGTAAAGGGGGGGTCGTAGCCCCCCTTCCCGAGGGGGTGAAGAAAACAGGCACATACCGACAGCAGCTAGAGAAAAAGTGAAATGGAACGCATTTCCCAATTTCTGTACTGCGTCTGTGTCTGAGCGTTTGTCTGGCCGGCCATCTGTGACGGTATGTCTCGCCGTTCCTCTGTGATCGTCTGGTTATCTGTCTAACTCTCCGACCGTTTATCCGTCTTGTCTATCCACGTATTATGGGGGAGGTTGTTTTACCTGCTGTGTCGCCCTGGAGACGCAGGGCCTGCGCTCGGTTGTTGTAGGCAGAGGGTCGCTCCGGGAGGATGAGGATGGCGCCGCTGAAGTGATGAAGAGCGGCCCGCAGGTCCCCCCCCTCGGCCGACTTGACTCCCTGCGCCTCGAGCTCCTTCACCTCAGTGAGCTGCGCCGCGTCAAAGCCCCGGTCTGCCGGAGCAAGATAAACAGGCAGACGGTAAGACGCATGAGAAAACGCACACAAAGTAAAACCAGGTGGCAACATCTTCCCCCAGATTAACACTTTAGGATTCCTTTTTCTATATCAAAATCGAATCAGGGATGAAATTTAGAGTTGGGCCCCGGTTCCAATCTGGGCCGGGATGATAACAAGGTTTTAATGGCGGCCCGGGTAACGTTTAATCGCCCAATGCGCCCTTCAAACGGGAAGCGGTGTCTCACCGTCGTCTGTTAGTTCCTCCTCGGAGTTCAGGGCCGGGCCGGTGTCTCCAAGTGGGCTGCCCGGGTGGAAGATAGCCTGGAGGACCGCCCTGTCGTGTTCTGAAGCCATCTCTCGCTAACGTCTGGGGAGCAGAGAGGAGAGGCGAATAAAAGGGAAGGAATCCTTACAACTATGTGGAGACTCCTCGCTTCTCACTACACGGGCTGGTTCCCCTTTTTCTCCTGTTTTTCCATTTTTTTGCTAGCCAGCCTGCCAGCCAGCCAATGGGAGCTGGGGGTGGAAACTGGAGTGAACTTTGAGATCTTTCTGCAGTAGGACATCTGTGTTTGGTTAACTCAGCAACACAGCACAGCACAGCACAGCACAGCACAGCGCAGCGCAGCAGCACAGCACAGCACAGCACAGCACAGCACAGCACAGCGCAGCACAGCACAGCACAGCACAGCACAGCGCTAGGCTAGGCCAAAGATCTACCGCAGCACAAGGTGATAGAGAGAGATAGAAGAGAGAGAGAGAGAGAGAGAGAGAGAGAGAGAAGAGAGAGAGAGAGAGAGAGAGGAGAGAGAGAGAGAGAGGAGAGAGGAGAGAAGAGAGAGAGAGAGAGAGAGAGAGAGAGGGAGAGAGAAGAGAGGGGGGGAGAGAGGGGGGGAGAGGGTGACAATGAAAAAGAGACCTGGGAGCAAGGGAGAGTTGAGGGGGAGGTAAGAGAAAAAAAAGAAGGGAGACATACAAAGTTAGAGGAGAGCTGTCACAGTGGAAAGAGAGGGGGAGCCAGGGAGAATTAAACAACAAAAGAGAAACATGTTGCACCTGGCAAGGGGGGGAGAGAGAGAGAGAGAGAGAGAGAGAGAGAGAGAGAGAGAGAGAGAGAGAGAGAGAGAGAGAGAGAGAGAGAGAGAGAGAGGCTTGCCCCCTCATTATATTATATTCCCATTCTCTCCAACAATTTGCTGAATGTGGGGAATTAGGAGCGCAGAGGCCATGTTACTCTCTGTCTCATGGTAATCTCTCCCTCTATCCTTTGTAGGTGTCCTCTGTTCTGCATCTGCAGCGGGACATTACCATATACCTCTGTCATTCCGCACTGTTCACTTGCATTTGCAATTCAAGGTCGCCTCTCAATGGCACCTGCGAGAAGGCTGCTGTGTTGTCGTCTTCCTGGTGTATTTTACATACTAGGCTCTGTGATCCTATAAATAACCCTCAATGTGCTGATGTATAGCCAGGAAATCCATATTAGCCTACATGGGGGGGAATGATAGCAGTTTTACGTCAGGGAAAGGGCAAAGAGGTTGAATGACGATAGCACCTTGTTTTGAAATACAGTAAGTTAATGATGTGAGCGTGGTGTATTCCGTGGTGCTATGGGAAATCAGGGGTTAGTTTACTGTTGTGCGATACAGACAAGGCAGTGTCCAACGCTTTGTATCGCTTCCATGAGTACAGGGAGAGGTGGCTTTGTACGAAAGCAGTGAGGGAAACAGACATTCGGAAGACGCCAAGCCCGACAACGCGTGACGAATGGAAAAAAACACAGAAAAGAAACACTTCGGAAAGGTTTCACAAGGGTACGCAGCGGCGGTTGATTCTGTCACTTGGCTCAGGCAACACATCCAACGCTGGGAAATAAATGTGCAGCGACAGTCAGGGAGATGAAAACGTTTTTCCTTGCTTTTTTTAAAAAAAAAAAACCCTATACTTCGTCTTCGGCTCATTCAACTGGAGGTCCTGAAATCGCTATGGGCCTTTAATACAACAACAGATTAAAGCGAGGGACAGGACTGCTGCTGGGAAGATCCATAGTTCATCAACTTGAACTGTAGGCGTTTTGGGGATTCAAACCCCACACTCAGACAGAAGGGGTCTCAGGGGCTTCATGATGACCAATGAACACAATGAGCCCCCTCTTGATGTTTAAATCACATTGTTCCCGCCATTGGGCTGTGAGAAGAGGCGCTCACACAGACAATGTGAGAGGAGCTCACGCAGACATTAATCCAAACGCAAGAATTGTTTATTGGACCGTTGAGCAATCATGCACCAACAATCGGATCTATGGCTGTAAAGTGAATCAGCACTGTCATAATGGTGTAATGGTGTAAGGAATGAATTGTCAAAGGTCTTGGAATGAAGATGGGGGGCGATAATGGTTAGATAGAAATACAGTTTAAGTTTCGTCTCCAATTCAAGCCGCAGGATGAATAATGTAAAACTAATTAACCTTTACCTTGTTAACCAAAATTGTACTTATATCCAGCCGTCCATATTCCTCCCTTAATCTTGTCCATATCGTCCCCTCATAGCAATCCTTAAGACAGAGCGCTTATCCAGATAGGGCAAAGTTCTACTCTTGGCCACTTGAGGGAGCTCACACCACTTCCACTCGCGTCGCCGGAAAATCCGTCAGCCTGTGCTCGTCTCCCACTCGCCCGGCGGCAGGGGCTCTTATTCACGTCCCACAGGGTAAGAAGAGGTAAAGAGTGGGGTCCAGTCCAGTCCATCATGTCGACGGACAGCAGCCCACTGTGTCCCCGGTGGTGCCGTGGTGGACTCCCCTATGTGGAGGGAAAAGTGGATAAGCAATTGTGTGAGGATTAGCAGCCTCCTATTGCCGCAAATGTCAGTGCATCTGCTGCAGCACTCGACCTGATTATGTCAATGGGGGAAAACGCATTGGCAGCGCGCGCAGGCCTGGAAATCATCGGGAAGAATGGATGGCGGGCAGTGGGGGTGTGCAGTTTGCGGCGCTGCTGACCAACAGGGAAATTAGCGGATAATCAAGCAGGTCGACCTTGGTGTTAGTGGCACTGATGTACTGGATGCTGAAACACACCGAGCAGACCCTTAATGTGTTTCTGCTAAGCGGTTACAGTGTAGGCCTACACAGGGTTTTCTATAGCTCTACATTATACCTGACAGAGATTTACTAACCCTTTAATGGGTTAATGAATGGGGGCGAAACACAATAGATATGGTCCCTTCGGAGGGGAGGCAGTTTGAAAGTCCTTCCTTGCGTGATGATGAATCGAGGTTTCTCCCAAGGCCTTCGTAGGAATATTCTTAAAACAAATACAGTACAATACCAGCGCAAAGAGAATTCCACGATTTATGATATTTCCCTTTCCATACATTTATAACCCAGAGGATGAATAAATAGTCAGGCAAAGGTTTTCTGGAATGCATGAATGAGTTTAATAATCCAAGATAGGAAATATAATTATTATAATAAATATAAAACATTGCCTAGTGTGGAAGACTTTTTTTGCATGATCATTTCCTGAGTTCGTTTCCGATCTTTCTTTTCCCTCACACTGGCTCTGTCTCCTGGGATTCTCTCTCTTTCTATTCTCCCCCATCTCCCTTCCTCCCCCCTCTCTTTTTCGCCCCTGATCTCTCTCCCTCCCCTCCCTTGCTTCCGGGATCTTTTTTTTGTCACGTCTCTTTTTTTTGTCACGTCTTCCTCTCTTTCGCTCACCCCTATCGATCTCTGTCTCTCTCTCTGGTTACTCTCTGGGTCCTCTCTCTTTTCCATCCTTGCTATTGTTCTGTAGCATCTTTATCGGGGAAATTCCTTTATGAGATATTGCGTCTAGGATGGATGAGACAAGAGGCAGAAATATACACAATAGTTGTCGAAAATAACCGAAATAACCCAGGTTATTAGCCTTTTAACACAGTTTCACCACCTCTCACCACGATGCAATTCTCCTCAGAGTGTTAAGCAAAATCGATGCGTTGAGTGGGATTCCACAAGGGTATTTTGAATAACCAACCGCCATTCAAATGTAGCACGGCCACTCCAAGACATCACACACAGCCATGGCCTGACCCTGTCACATGGTCAGTCGGGGTCAGTTAACAGTGTTTAAGGTTGTTTATCGTCGTATTGGACGAGGAGCGGGACAGTGCGTCATCCATTCAGGGTTATCTGCACACTCCATCCGCCAATGTGCATAACAACCCCTCAATTACGTTACATTACGTTACACTTGTTGTGTTGCCACTGAATCGACTAGGAATGTTGTCTCCTCACAGTTTACATTTCACATTTACATACATTTACATTTACATTCCAAGACATCACACAATGTTTGTTTCTGGGAGCTGAGCCGATTGCGTAAGGCAACACAATTGGTGTGGCGCTCATGTACATTTTGATGCAAAGCCTATATTTTTCAAGTGTTTGAAGCGTTTTCCGTGCGTGCGTGTGTTTTGTCGTTCCTAGCCTCTCCTTGGACCAGCTCCACTGTCCCGACGGATGCCTCTATCCACCTCTGGCTCTTGGAAGACGCACCGCGGGTTCGTGTGAACTGCCGGCCGATTGTTACATTGTCTTTCTCCTCTATTCGGCGACAACCTTTGAGCCAATCATCCACGGCGCCTCAACGGATGCAGGCCCGTCTGCATGCGCGACCTCTGCTCCTTTGGTTGTTCCTGCCCCGTGGGTCACCTCCACGGCCCATGCACTCTCCCTCTTGACGGACCACCTCCTCTTAGTCCCTTACAGGAGAGATTGGGGCTCTTAATCGAGCGGGTTAAAGTGCCAATCGCTTCCATCTGCATGGCTGGCGCGACTCACAATCCACCAGTATGCCGGCTGCCGGCGGTACGCCAAACCAACAGCGATGTCTCTTTACCAATCCTGACGGACCCTAATCCAGACCGTTCAGCGAGGTAGCGTGTTGGTGGAGTTGGAGTTATTCCTGACTGAGATTGCGAGGCCCTGCAGGTGCAGACCTGGGTGTCGTCTGTCTTCCTATTGGCTTTCTGAGTCTGTCTATTGGGTTGATCGATGGAGCGGTCGTCATGCGGTGGAGGTGATGGAGCGTTCGCACAACGGCCCCCCCGGTGCAGTCTAGGTCCGCGTGTATATCCCCCTATTTTAGTAAAACCCATTTTATTCCGATATGTTGAAAAACCCTCCAGTGGCTTTCACCCACGTTTTATCCAACATTACCATTTGCAGGCCCCCTCACTTCTATTTTTCTGGAATTATTTCTTATTTTAGATCCGTACACACTATTAATCACGAAATGTATTTTCTCTCACTAATTTGTGTTCTTAATTCATCACTGCCTAATTACTTTTGGTTTTAAATTTATCACCGACATTAATTTACCTAACTAAGTTCACAACTTAGACTAAGTTCTTAACTTGGATTTAGGTTATGAGATTAATCCAACAAGTACAATTTATCAACTTTGTTGGCCCTAAGCCAGTGGTTCTCAACCTTTTTGGAGCAAACGACCCCCTGAACTTACCCTGATTCTCTGGGCCCCCCCCCCACCAGCCCGGGCGCCCAGGAACCGGCTCCACCAGCCCAGCCCGGGTGCCCAGGAACCTGGGCACCAGCCGAGCCCGGGTACCTATGAAAAGTATTCACTTAGGGCCTAAGCGAATACTTTTCATAGGCCTCAAACAAGTACCAAACTTATACTATTACCGAAAAGTTGTTATATTCAAAAGTATTCTGATTCTCGCCTATTCCGAATAGTTTCCCCTCAGGAAAGCGTAGTGAAAAAAACAAAATCTACTAGCCACAGGCACACTCTTCTCAGCCAGTAAGCTGGTTACAGTCAGCCGATGGTGAGGTAGAGCTCTTTTTTTTTGAGATTTTGTAGAATTTTTTTGTAGAATAAGCACCCACAATTCTTGAGGGGATCCCTTTATGAGATATCGCATCTTGGACTTGCACACAAAAGTTGTGGAAAATAACTTATTTAACGTACGCGTACACCGGCCTATAGAAGTGTGAGCCCTGAATACAGTTTAATAGAGCCTTTTATCATGCAATGCAATTGTCCTTGAATAAAAGGAGAGTGGTGTTTACCTAAAGGCCAGAGGCCCCTGCAACTTTTCCAAAACTCGCAAACTTGAGTGTTAGTGGCAGTTAGGACCGGAGGTTATGACTGCTATGTATTATCCAGCAGTCACTAAGCCTACCCCACTTTTTTTCAATTTACTCCAGGACATATGGGAAAACATAGAGTTGGGCTAGATGATACAACAGAGCAAATATAAAAATAGTTTTTTTTTCCCGTAACACCAACCCATCCGTTGGAGGGAAGGGGACTTGACGGCGAGGTCCTATCCGTGTTTTTTTACGTACTCGACAGTCGCTGGTTCCGCCGCAATCAAAGTCTAAACTCCCCTTCAATCCCGCCGAGGTAAACACATAGTACGTGTGTCAATACATGGGGCCGTTACCATGGCGTGGGACTATCGCATGCTGCGTGTGGGTTCACTCGGAGCCGGATTAGTGGACGAGCTAATCCGCTCCGGGCTGATGACAGAGAGAGAGAGAGAGACAGTAGCAGGGTTTCGGAGGGGCCGGTCGGCCGAGGCAGCCAGAGGTTAAACAAACAAAGGAGCAGATAAACAATACGCTCTGTGAAGAAGCGCTAAATGACTGGAGCTTCATCCTGCCACGGCGGAGAGCCCGCAGAGGAAAGAAATCCTATTAAAAACCTTGTAGCGTGTGCGTTGGCATACCTGCTGCCTGTACAACACAAACACAAACACACACACTCATCAGTCACACACTCACCAGCCCCAAAATGCATTCAGCCAAAGAAATTGAACAACTTTCTTTTCAAGCTGCGGAAAATACACTATGATTGTGTCAAACGACGCACAGAGAAGAAACAAGACAGTCAGAATGACAGTTTTCACGAGGAGTGGTATGCGGTGTCCATTAGGAAGCTGTAATGTTTTCCTAAAGTAATGTAGCGGAGCGTAGCCAGAACTGTCATAATGAACCGTGGATGATTTATGGCTCACCTGAGCAAAGGAAGATGAATTAAAATGGTTTGTTCTTCAACAACCACAACACCACACCTTTAAAAGAAGAAACTGCCCAGGCAACCGAAAAATGATCACCAACTGCAAGTGGCCGTTGTTTAAAGCTCCATATCTTGACTAATTTGTTGAAAACAGGATATAACAACCTTCGTAGCAGCACCTTGCAATCAATAAATGAACATTCCATTTACATTGTCTGTTGAAAGAGTTCCCACCAAAGGCATGCAGCTTTGTGTAATCCGCTCATTGATTAGGCCTTGAACGAAGAGATGGTTGATTGAATGACGCTAGTTGTTTGGAGGAATGGATCGTTTTAGTATAATACTTTTGTATTCAAATGTTCACTCTGCTTGCTTAGATAATGCAATATTGGAATGTAGCCTACGTTGCTACTAAATGATACAGCCAAATCCTAAAAATTTGGATTTTTTAGCACAAAACAAACTAACAACGTAGAATAACAACTGTATTTTAATGAAACGGGTCTGCACTAGAAGAGGCCAATGTTTAATTTTTGAGTTCACCATCTGAAGTTGGACGGACCCATGCATTACTGATAGTTGGTTGTATTACTACTTGCAGTAGAGGCCTAGTAGCTAAGAGTAATTTTACTGGATTATTGATAGCAGTAGCTATATAATTCGGATACCAAGAGGAAAAGAAGGATGGCTAAGGAGTTAATCAAAGACAGCAAGTGAGTTGGACAGATTCAGTGCTTTCTAGCTCATTTGCTAGATAGTTATTTTGCCTACAATGCGAGTTAGTCAGACAGATAATACATGTGTGTTATTTGTGAGTAAGTATTAGGCCTAGTTAAACAGTTTAATTGTTGAGATAGTCAGACAGCTAGCTAATTATCAAGTTATCAAGTTAGACGAGTTAAACTGAGCAGTTCAGGTGAGCAGATTTGAAACACATCTATTCTAAAAAATACATTTCTTCTACAGGGAACACATCCGAGTAATCAGTGATGTTGCATCAACAAGTCCACACATGTCACCTACGATGCATCCTTGATGAAACGGCCTAGTTAAGAACGCATCAGGAACGCTTCCGGGTTTTACGACAGTAGGCCTACTTGACTTGATGCGTACTTTGAATTGGAACAGTACTTGGGCTACGACTGACGACGTTTCACAAGAACACAAGTACACAAGTACAGAAAAGAACGCAAATTGAGAAACGGCTTTTGTCTAGTTTCCTGAAAGAGGTTGCCGCGGTAACTTGGGAACGGGGTTATAAATCAAGCGCTCTTCTTGAGAACCCTTATTATAAATCCACAGTGATTTAGACAGAACATGGCATGCACATGGTTCCAATAGGCCTATATATATAAAACGTAGAGCGACAGGCAGACTAGTTTAGACAGAAAAATGTGCAGTGTATATAGATGGATAGACACGTATAGCATATGGCCTACTGTAGAGGGTCAGATACATAGGATATATCTATATAAAAGATGCGCATGTGTGAGACAGTGTGTGTGTGTGTGTGTGTGTGTGTGTGTGTGTGTGTGTGTGTGTGTGTGTGTGTGTGTGTGTGTGTGTGTGTGTGTGTGTGTGTGTGTGTGTGTGTGTGTGTGTGTGTGTGTGTGTATAGGCACACCTACATTTTAAACATGAGATGGCCATTACCTGGCTGACTACGATAAGAAAACAACAATATATATAAAGACGGCTGCGCTCGCATTCATACCCAGAAGCCGAGCGTCGCTCTTCGCGCGCCGCCTCTCTCTCCACGCGTGGCCTCTCTCATGAATGTTTCAGAGTGCACTGTTCACACGCAAGGATACACTCGAGGGCCTGCTATCTGGCCTTTGAGAGAAGCTATCTGCATGTCTTTAAAACCCCCTATATTAGAAAGTTAAATGAGCACACAAGAATATCCCCTGGAGAACGGTTACCTGCATCGGATGTAAAATACAATATATTTTCTCTCTCTCTCTACGGTAGAGCGGGCATTACAATGCAGCCTACAAAGTAGAATGGATGGCCCCGCTCCCGAGCTTATTTAACACTCGACGTCATGCGGCTACATCGTTTGTGCAGGCGGGATAACTCATTTGGAAAATGAAAAGTCCCTCGGTGTGTTGCCGGGATCTAATCACCCAATAGGCTCGCAGATTACCACCGCCGCTCCCACCGGCTGTGCAGCCCGCCGCGGTGATAGGCGCCTTTAAATGTTTTCGCACACAATCTCTGATGTGTCCTTTTTGCATAGAGAATCGTATTTTGACGGGGCGACAAACAAATTGCTCACACGTATGACAGGGTGGGGAACAGGCCCTGGCATGCACGGCATACAGGGGGGAAATGGTGACAAATAAACGTCAAATCGAGGACTGAATGACAGTTTAGTGCCTGAACGCGGTTTCCCTCCCCCGCCCAAAACACATTGGCAGTACAAACATCAAAACTGTCTCGTTTGTTGATGCAGTTGCCGCGCCGACCGAGGGATGGAGCTCAGAGACAGCCGAGCTTTGGTGGCAAGCGGGGCGCCACGGGCTAGTCTTCCTCGTGAGGACTAAATAAAACATGACTCTTCTCAAGCCCTGAGCACCTCAACAAACATCAACAATTTATACCTCTGCCGTTGCTTGGATGTTGATTCCAATTTTTCTTCTTCTTTCCATGCGAAATCATTTGTAGCAAGGCTTCCAAATGCACGCTTTGTCCTGTTGGATACTGAGCCATGGTATATGGTATTAATAGTGATGTATATATCACAAAAAAAGCACATATATGCATATACTTTATTTGAAAGTCTACACATTCTGTCTTCTGTGGCAGATGGTTTCAGTGTGGTGCTTTCTCCCTCTGGAACTGTGGCTTTCCAGATCGCTGGTCCACATGTAAATAAATATGCGTTGTTGTTTCACCGGACTCTGAGTGGAGGTCACAGGAAGCAACCTCGGGACTTCTCTAATGAATCAGCCAACGACAGGAGCCTTTAGTACGCTAGCAGAGCCCTTAACGGGCCAGGCACTCCCCGAAATTCATATTCACTCGGAGACAATATTAACAAAATGATGAGTTTATAAATACATAAGCAGAACCTTTTCTATAATACTTTACATAGCATACACATCTGGTGATTATTTCTGTATCTCGGTCTCTGTCTTTCTGTCTATCATTTATTTAGATGAGCCAGGCTCATAGTTACTATGTGTGAGAATAGGTCCACTTTCATTCCAAAAACAGCAAGAATGAATCCTGTTTATATTCAGGACGGATTCTGAATCCAGGATCAGGCGAAGGTCATTTGGTCCTTTGTTCGCCTCTGGGTGATGTATGTACAAATGCTGAAGCCTCAGTATTTGTCACTGAAACTCTGCCATATCTGCGGCAGTTTGGTCTATGATTATTCGAATGTGATTTGGGAGTAACTGCTAAATTGCTTCTGCATAACACAATTCTGTTCTGTGGAATCAATCATAGCAATGTTTGAACAAGTATCACACATCATTGTGACACCAGATGGCAGTTCCCCTACACGGCACAAATAACCTGGAAGTTGTGTCTCACAGTATGCAAGCGTTAATGCCAAAGTGCTATTGTGAAAATTAGTATTATTGTTCTCCACCTGCATAATGTATGAAAATAAACCTCACTGTTGTGGCACCAGTTCATACATAATCCCAAATTAATCTCATAATACCTCATATAAAAAACACCAACACACATACCCATGCATGCAATAGGAACTACCAGCTCCCATCATGCCGGCATGTTGGCGTCCTCTGGAATGCGCTGGCCGATGCTCGCCTTTTCCTGCCGTGATTGGCTGATTTTGGGCCGGCTTGCCAGGTGTTAACCAATAGGGGCTAAGACGGCACCCTGGAAATAATTAATTTTCCTCTTCAGGGAAATCCATTTTCTGTCAAAAACAAAGTGTCCCAAATTATGGAGGAGCATCTCTTGGCTGACCAATGAGAATGCTAGAAGGCAGCGCTGGCTCTTTGCTTGTGTCAAATTTGCTTTGACAGTCTGGCAATTTAATTTAAATTGAATGAAATTCTGAAAGTGATACCTCTTAACAAAGTGTCCTAGAGTCAACCCATTCTTCTTCGCTCTATCTCTTTCTCAGTCTTTCTCTCTCTCTATGATTCACAAAGACACATACGCACAAACACCCCCAAACACGCCCACACACACACACACATGACACACATACATCCTAGTCTCTCTCTCTCCTTCTGTCTCTCAGCCGCTGGGACCACTGTCTGTTGGCAAAACAAGTAAGCACGTGCATAAATGGATGTCACTTTAATAAATGCTCTGGAGTCTGAAATCAATTAGAATTGATCCGCCATTTATGAAAGTTGGCAGGGACATTTATTAAGCCTCAGAGGGGATTTTAGCCGAAGGTGGTGGTGCTGGGTTGGTGGGGGGGGGGGGGGGGGGTTGTGTGGATTTATCGGGCAGAGATGTTCTTTGTGTCAAATCAACACTTAGTTTGGTAAACTCCCATCAAACCACCCAACCCCGTATAATGTGACACAGTTACCATCCAGAGAGAGCGTTGTCAGACCGTGGCCAGGGTGGGGAGGGCGCTGGGGGGGGGGGACAGCACAACAGACAATAACGTGGCTCAGCCTCGGCGCATGTTAAACAACAACAGGGCGTCGGCAGGCGTGAGGGACGGATACCAGGGACTGCTCATTATGGCTGCATTATACTCTCCAGGCTTTCATATTGCAGTCGCCCAGGGTTGGCATGTGATGCACGCACACCCACACACACACACGCACGCACACACACACACACACACACACACACACACACACGTATGCATATGTACATGTGTGTACACCTGATGCAAAATTGTGAGTGATTAGTAATCGCATTCTCCCCATCCCCCATGGAGGATGTATCTTCCACTGTAAGCTGCCGTTAAACACTGGTAGTCACGGTAACAGGTTGCACAAGTCAGCCGCAATATGTTCGCATGCCACCTTGCCTAATGAAACATTGAGATAAGTTAGGCGATCTTCCCATAGAACCCAGAACCCTCTGACTCAACAGAAGAACTGCCCATGGAACCAAAAACCAACCGGGTGTACTGGACCTTTCCTTAAACCCCAAATCGACAGATTTCTACAGCAGAACTTTGAATAGAACCCAAATCAATCTATTTGCAAATCTGCACACATGTTTTTCCAACAGATAAGGCTTAATAAGGGCGGAAGACCAAGGGATTTGCTCTGACCCTCCATCACCTTTTGATACTACTCCGTATTCAACCACTGAAAGTTGTGTGGGTGTAGCATTCCGCAAGTTCGGAATGCTCGCACTCCCTTTCCCGAGAAGGTTTTTTGGTTGCTGTCAGGCGTAGGATTGAGGCTAACCTTTAGAAGAAGACAGCCTCTACAGCCTCTCAACCATCTCTTCTAATGGCCTTCTCTAGTGATCATTAGAACCAGCCCCGGGCGCCCACACACACACAAAAACACACACACTGACCACATCACTGTTTAATCGCCTTGTCTTTGCTCCAGGCTAACATTGAGGTAACATACTGACTTGCTTTTATGAAGAAAACAGTGACAACAGAGATAGGTGGAGGAAGGATAGTGTTGTGGCTATAAGTTCACAAGTTTGACACGTGACCTGATGCTCTGACACTGGCCAATGGAGACAGTATCTAGCAAAATGTCGCTGTCTGACTACCATGACAATAAGAAACGTTATATTAACGTTATATAAACGTTATTATAAAGGGTATAATTTGAGCCGGTACTGAGGCTTGGATCATATCACATCTTGTTCATATCAGAGAAAGTTATCCAAGGCTTTATCTTGTATAGAGATGCCATCTGAGATGGGCTGTCAAAGCATATTGGAGTTGGTGATAGGTAAAAATCACAAGAATAACAGTTAATGTTCCGTAATATTGTTAGGGCTCCTGAACATATCCCTTCTGTAACTTCACCAAACATATGCCCGAACCATTTCCGAATGGTACTGCTGTGATTCTTTGCACAAATCAGCACTACAGTGCTTCCAAATGCTGAGCTGTGAGCTGTCAAAGAAAGTAGAAATGCTGTGTATGTTTTGTCGCTTTTTTAAAATGGCAGCCAAGCAGAACACAGTTTATTGTTGTAGATTTGTTTGTTTTGTATTACTGCACTGATTCAATATTTTGTATTTTCACATTCCCCTATAACAAATCAAAATGTTGGGAAATGCACAGCGACCAACCTTTTTCTATTGAATGTTTTGTTCATAGACTTGTTCATATTTTATAACAGAATAACGAAGGGAAGTTGGATAATGAGCAGATTCCAGTAGAGGCATTGAAGCTTTGATCAGACAATCTAATTGATCTCTCCTATAGCGTGTGTAGTGTACTTAGGAATAAGCCAGAGAAGTGGTTGACAGTATTGCATGGAGCAGCGCACATTTAATCATCCATTCATGAATATTTTAGGGATTATATTGTGCAGTATTGGTTCCACTAACAATGTTCTGCATTCAATTTTCTTACATTTAGCCGACCCAGTCCTTTGCTTTTAGGTTGAAGAGAACAAAAATTCCCCTCTTCCCCTCTTACGGTATGTGACTAGAATTGAATATCACGCTGATGTATTTTTTAATAGGCTTACTGAGCGCTTCTTGATAATAAGTTACAGTTTAAGTTTTCATGACCTAAGGCCTAATGTCCAGTCGTTCTCTTCTTTAGAAACTTGCTCATGCAGCACATAAAATTGGATGTTTCGTAGTTGTTGCTCCAATATTGATTGGAAGCTTTGATTTTTTTTTTCTCAGCCTCACCTGTAAATCAAGTTGGAAAATACGTGTCTAAATCGATTTGATGTAAATTGGAAAACTAACTCCTGACAGGAGGCGACCATCCAACCAGAGTGTGTCTACATGCAGTACACTTCAGTTTAGTACCTCGGCCTGGTTAACCATTGATACATTTCCACGAGGACACCCCCCCCCCAGAACAGAAGAGACACTAGAATGACCAAAGACCAGACACCCAGACTTTACAAAGCGTTGTGGATAAATTGCACTACTAGGGATTGTCCGCCTATTTTATTTATATGGAAGATTTAGTAAGGTTGCACAGGGAGGGCCAATAAAACCATCTCTGGGGCTTCCTCTGGCCCAACTTCCGACGTGCCCCTTCTGCAGAAACTATAGTAATGGTCCAATGAAAACGCTCCAGCTAACATCTTTCTTGGATCTCCCAGAGTTTCCATTGACATTGCTTGACTTTCTCTTATCTCTGATTAATGCAACCAGAAAGGTTATAAATAAATCCTTCCTTGTAATTTCTACAGCATCTGCATCTCTTTAAGGCAAGACGGCACATTTATTTATATAGCACACTTCAAATGGAAAGACCATTCAGTGTGCTTAACATAGGCATGAATCCCATTTTAAAGACGTTTAAAGGACAATCAGTGAAAGACATTCAAGAGAGAGGGGGATGAGCTTACCAATGTAGTAACGCACTGTCTCACACTGAGGACTGAAAGTGGCGGTTATTATGCAATGCCACAGTGGGGACAACAGATGAGACCCCCCTGAGCGGCATCTCAGGGACAGTAAATCGAGGTCAGACCACGCCCCGAGCAGGAGACATCATCGCCACATCGCCGTGGTAACCTCCATTTTTTTCATTTTGTTTATCCTTCGGTGCTTTGTTGTTTTTGGTTAGGTGTTTTTTTTGTTTTTTTTTTACCCCTACCCAATTTTTACCATTCCCAAAGGGTGCCACAAGAAATATAAGACTATCTATAATATAATATACTATAATATCTCCTGAAGAGTCAGGCTGGATTAACGTCAACATGAGGGTTTCTAACTCACTGAGTCTGCTCCTCAGCTCGGGCCTCTGAATAAAGCAAGACATTAGCATTCCCACGTGAGCTCCTCTCATCTGCGGACTCCTGCAGGGTTATATAACCGCAGCAAGTGAGACAGAAAATGTTGTCCTCGGTTTGCTGAAGCATCCCGGGCAGTGACAGACATTACTGTGGCTCCCATGTACGCCTCAAAGGCTTGAATACATTTTTTCCATGACTCCCACATGCATACTTTATGGCAGTGGGCGTGGGGGCGGGGGGTAAATGTGTTGATATCTTAAACCCCTTTGCCTGCTACCTGCATCTTTTAGTGTTGGATAGTGCAGAGGCATACTGTACAAGCAAAACGCTTCAAAGCTAGGCAAATACTTTCATGTGTCGGGAAAAAAAGGAATAGTTAAAAATGCTTGCACATCAAATAATTATTATTTTCAGGCCTCAGGACTAGCAAGAAAAACAGTGACCCAAACCTTGCTTGCTCATTGATTTATATATTTTAAACTATCAACTATTCAGTCATTTTTAAGGTGTTATTTATCTTAAGAGGGTTAGGCTTGAATTAAGATACAGGCTATTGAAGACCAGGTAGAGAGTAAGGGCAGCTTGCTCACTGGACGCCCAAGGTAGGTTGCAACCAGCACCTTTCAGCTGCCCATAAACATTTCACAGTGTTGTGTACACTCAACAGCAAATCAGCTACACTGGTGTCCATCACACCCTGAATGATGAACTAGTACTGAATACGGGGGGAGGGGTGTGTAGACAATGAAGCTGGAGAATTGTGTAGAGGAAATGATTCGTGTGGGAGTGAAATATCTGATATTTCTTGATATAGCAAAGCCTTATAGCTGATCAAATCCAGCTGCTAGAAAAATTGGTTACTCACCACCGATTTTCTAAAATTAGGAAACATTCTAGCCCCTTTTCAGTTCCCCAACATCACCTCCCTTTTCCTTTACACAAAATCAGCTTTTTCTATGCTTGTTCTACTTTACTCATATCCTACTTATTCAGGGCAGCTGATTAATTCACCACGGAAATAAAGAGAAGAGAACAGGTGCTTTCCAGAGATGCATTCGGAATATACACTATACCCGTCTATGTTAACTAGCTAGGCCTATTAAGTCCCAGACTTAGACCAAGACCCAGACTTTGGATTTAGAAGTCTACAATAACAAAGTTAAGGCCCAGAATATAATATATAATATTCTTTACTTTGCCATCCGCAAAATACACCTATTTAATTCAAGATGGCGTCTGTATCCACTGAGGCTTCTGTCAGCTTCCAGGTGGTCTCATTCTCTAAATCTCGGACTATAGAAGGAGGTCGAGTACCACTAGAGTGCTACACTCTGTTCATGGTCAGATGACCTCGTTACCCTCAGAACATCAGTTGATAAGGTCAGCCATCCCATCCTGGTCGCCAAATGTTTGTGAAAAACTTCTCGCGGGAGGATAACATTTGACAATTATTGTTCTCGCCAGGCAATTGTGGTTGATGTAATTCAGCTGCATGAAACAGCACACGACGCAGCCATGAGTGGCTCGCCTGAGCACGCTCTGAAGCTACTCCTCTGAGGTTGGTCTTTTAAAGATCAAATTTGGTCAACCTTTAGATATGGTGTCGGCATGCCATCAACATGAAAGCCTGTTCAAGTTCAATGACAAAATGGTGTCAGAAGAACAATCTCCACCCCAACGCAAGCAAAACGAAGGAGATGCTGGTGGACTTTGGGAGGACGCAGGTGCGGGACTACACTCCTTTAACCATAAATGGGACCCCTGTGGAGAGGGCGGATACATTTAAGTACCTCGGTGTCCAGATCACCGATGATCTGACGTGGTCTACCCACCTGGACACCGTGGTAAAGAAAGCCAGACAGAGACCGCTCCATCTCAGGAGGCTGAAGAAATTCAGAGCATCCAAACCAGTCCTGCGGAGCTTCTACACCTGCACCATCGAGAGCATGCTGACTGGGAACATCACCGCTTAGTTTGGGAACACCACCATGCAGGACCGTAAGGCTCTGCAGAGAGTGGTGCGTTCAGCTGAGCGTACCATAGGGGAGCCAACTCCCTAATCTAGGATTTATTTATATCAAGCAGTGCAAGGGCAGGACCACCAACATACTGAAAGACCCCAGCCATCCAGGCTACGAACTATTCTCTCTGCTCCGCTCAGGGAGCAGATACCGCTCACTGGCGGCAAAGACTGAGAGACTCAGGAAGAGTTTCTACCCCCAAGCTGTCAGGTATCTAAATGGTACTGATTAAGCCCTTTATAGCAACTGCACTTATATATTTATTTGAGTAACCCCCTTTTTTTTCCTATGTGCTATAACCCTCTGACATCTTGAATGTATTTACTGTTTTGTTATGTTTGTTATAGACTATTTAGCATGGAGCCGACTGAGAACATTTCACTGCAATGTATTGTGTATGTGACGAATAAAATCTGAATCTGAATCTGAATCAATGGGATAACATACACTGTGACTTAGAAATGGAATCTCTTAGGGATGCTGACCAAGACAACATGTCTTGGTCAGCATCAGCTATTTACAAGTTAAGACAAGCACAGCTCACAAATGTTAGATTTACCGCCACAGTTGGTGTTGGAAGCCAATAGGAAATTGGGGGCTTGGTGGTGGTAACCAATAGGGATGCAGGTTCGATGTTGGTAACCAATAGGAAATCGAGGGGTTGACGGTGGTAACCAATGGGGATGCGGGTTTGATGTTGGTAGCCAATAGGGAATGGAGGGGTTGGTGGAGTTATCCAATGAAGATGGAGGGCTTGTGATAGTAGCCAATGAGGATGGAGGGTTGTCGTGGGTAACCAATAGGGATGGAGGGCTGGTGTTAACCAAAGGGGATGTATGGCTGGGGGTGATAGCTCACTGGGGCCGGGGATAGAACAGTTTGCCTGCCAGTCATTGTCGAGCCACTGGGAGTTTGGAGAGGCTTCTTTATTCATGTAGGAAATTGCGAGCACAGAGAAGAGAGGTAAGCATCAGGGATGGAGAAGGGTTATTTACACTCTGAGCCAAATTTTACACTTCAAACGGTTTGACTGAGTCACAGTTTTGACAGCGAGTGATAAAGGTTATTTAGAAGTTTATATTGTCAAAAGTTTTTTCGTGTTCGTTTCCCCGGTGAAACTCTCATTCTAAGCAAATATGTTTTTCCGTTGTGTTGTGTTGCCATCATTTCCGAATGAGCTGACATGTGGTGTCAGTGAGTGACTATTTTAGGTTCTAGTGCAGATGTTTTGACTTATGACATTCATAGGATATTGGAAGACATAAGGATTAAACCAACTGGAATTGCAGTAGTTCTATAACGGGGAACAGGAGAAGTAACACGTTTTCAATATCTGACCAGTGACTTCCATGGTTGTCCAGAAACACATTACAAAAGAGAACATATAGAGAAGTAAAGAGAGGCTCCAACTCCGTGCCACTGCTGCACAGACTTTGTAGGAAAGCGTACAATGGTAGGGTTCATGAGGTGAATCGATTGTGCTGAGTAAGGCAACAAACAGGGAACGTCTATGACATTTCTAATGTAGAACAAAACGTGTAAAAGTTGTTGGCTTGGTCGCTTCGTTGGGGACGTCTAAGAGAAAATACAAAGAACTCTGCCTGCTTTGTACAGGCTTGGCATGAAGTGTGAAATTGAGCTCTGTCTTTCTAGGAAAAAGAAAAATGGGTTAATATGCACTTTGTCTTTTCTGCCAATTTTGTCAAGGGTCCGTGTTGAATAGACATGCACTGGGCTCCAAAATTAGTGTTCTTCCCGTTGTATACAAACCTTTTGTTCACACCACAGTGGCGTGGCCATTTGCTTTGTGCCTGACTCATCAAATTAATACTCATCTTGTCCTGTCCTTATTATTTTCTTTGATGTACAATTATTTATCATACACTTGCGAGGAGCCTCTCAAGATCAGGTTTTGAAGTTTCTATTCAGGTTAATAGGTTGTGGGGAAGCGGTGTAAGGCATAGACCGCATCAACACTCATTTTTGGGGTGAGATTAAAATACAATTTTTTTTAGGATGAAGGGGCACAGTACAATTACTAATTTTCTTGTCTTTCACTCTCAGCGTTTTTGGGGCGCCATTTTGTGGAGATGTTGAAGTCAGGTATTTGCCTCGCTCTGAGGTAATCAAACAGATTAAAAATGCTGAGGTTTTGTAGCCAGAGTTAGTTTCCAAATTATATTTCTCTTTTTGCGTTGCAGCATTACAGTTTCCTTGATTCTAACCCAACAGTGACAAGCATGGTTAAAATAATCCTGCAATATTTTAGGGCGAATCACACAAGAGCCAGCCTCCTTTGCTGGTATTGTTTGTGACTTGAATCAAGTCCTATTTTATAACTGAATAACCGGGACAGAACTTGGATAACAAGAGTGTGACAGTGTCTGGTGGCTCCGTTTTCCTCTCCTACTCCTCCCATCGTCTTTTTGTCCTTGAATGGCAGTAAATTGAGGCAATATAATATCCACCTACACATATGGATACAGAAAGAGAGAAGAAATTGCTTTGGCTCTGCTCTGTGGGCCACAGCTAGACGGGCGAGAGCAGTGTGCATGCCATCGCCTCATTTTGCACATAATTTGTGTACATTGTGCTTCATCTTCTCCTTCGCAAGCATCTCTGCTAAACTATCTTTAGTTTGGGGCTAGAATGTGGGCTGGCTTGTGCGAAACGCTCGACTGAACTCGTTTTTGTTCAGGGAATATCCTCACAGCGTGCAGCCATCTAAACGCAGCACATTAAAGTAGACTGCCACTTCTTCACCATTTGCTTACATGCAGTTACTTTTCTTCGCAGGAAATTAAAGTCGTTGGAATTCTGCGACGCGGGCCAAAGTTAGACGGCATGAGGTGTTTCTGCGGAGCCGTGTTAGTTCCTCATGATGGAGATGATGACGAAGGTGTTGATTATGAACTAAGAATGGTGATGATGAAGAAGAAAGCTGATGGTGGTGTTTGTAATGACGCGAAAGATGATGCGGTGATGAAGACTGATGAACAATGATATGCTGATGGTGTTGGTGATGAAAGTGATGCTTTCGGGCCCTTTTTAAATGCACCAGTATGAGGGCCAGTCTGCTGGACAGGAAGACCCACAGGAAGTGAGGTGGTTTATTGCTGCAGACTTCAGGAAGATAGTGACTAGTGTGTTAGACCTGGGAGTTCAGCTGCTACAGAGAATATGAAACACAATGAGATAAATGATTAACTTAAGTCTCAAGAGTCAAGGGAGAGTAAAACCAGGAGATGGTTGCCTTGCAAGGAGATGAAAGATCGTTGGGAAACAGTTTTGGGAATTGAATAATTGAATCGTGTGATCTGGGTGATCTGACAAGTGACATTAAAAATTATGTGATACATTTTGCACTGCCAAAAATGTGCTGAAATACAATTACAGTGCAATCTTTTCCATATAAAAGCATTCTATGAAGTTCAATCATGCCATATTCAAAAGCTTGTGAACAATGAGACAGGATGAAATATTAAATGTTGTCAAACCAAGAATATTCGGAAACTGGTGGAACTTTGTTCTACCAGTTAGTATGGTGTGTAGTAGTTTTCAAGTGAAACTATTAGTATTAGGCTAGTATAATTAATAGTAGTGATAGCGTAATAATATAATCATTATTACTATTATTATATTCACTGGAATCATTATCATCATTATTATAACATCCTTAGAATATCATCATCATAAAAAGGCTTTTATTATCACCACTATCATTATGGGCATTATTTTTTATCATCTTTTTCATTATAGTCACCATTGGTATCATCGTCATAATTATCAGTAATAATCATTATCATGAACATATCATCTCTCATTTATCTAATTTATCATCGCTGTCATTATCATTGCTATCCTCATTCTCATCATTAGTTCTAGTATACAGAACAGCAGAATGCTCAGCCTTTGCTCACCGTAGTTTATCTCATCATCTCCTGCAGGCTGCACAGTGGTTTGGTTTGAGTTCTGACAGTACTTCAGATCCAACGCATTCACCATTCTGTTCATTTGAATATCCCATGCCATTCCTAACTTTGTGGGTGAAGGCAATTTGAAAAGTGGTCTCCCAAGAGCACCCGGTGGGATGCCTTGTACACGTTGACGCACGTTAGTGCATGTTAGTGGTTAAACGCCAGGATAGACATGTCTGCATGGCGATGCTTGACTTCTGCAAACGACTTGATGTACACGTACATTTGGGCTGTAACCGCTGGATTTATCTGGGTAATGGAGATCGAGAAAGTAACTTTGGAGAGGAATTCCTCAACATCTTCTCCCATGCTTTCCTCTCAATGAATTCAATTTTATTCAGTCTCTAGCAGGACCATCTGCTGGACTGTTCTGATAGGATGAGAACAAGATTATGTATTGTATGTGTTTGAGATTCATCCAGGACTATTATCTTTATCATGGTGCGTAATATTCCTTCATTTTCTCTTTGCCCTGTACTGACAACACTAAGATAACACTTACTTATCATATTTTCATTTATTTGCAATTAGCCCATTTAACTAATTCCACATTCATTGCAATTAGCAGTGTTCATAAACTATACAATGGTTATTTTCAGCACATGGCTATGTGGATCAATGTGACCAATTGTGGCTCTGAGAGTGGATGGAATACCTCAGGTCTGCACTGACCTACATTCTCTCTTCCGACACTGTCTAGGAGCACTCACCTTTAAAAAGTACCGCATTTACTCTAGCATCAATTAAACAAGCTATTAGACCTTACTATTGTAATTTTAAAAGTATGCATTGAAAAAGTAAGACTTGTCTGACAACTACATATCGTAAATAGGGGTTGTACATTAGAGCCCATTAAAGGATATTTTTTTTGCGATTCCATATGGGGATACCGCCATCAAATTCGAAATCAATCCAAATATACCCTAACTTAGGCTAACAAAAGCTTCCTCTCAAAGGAAAAACACTGGCAGTTTTAAACCCAATTATGTCTCCCCCATAATGACAATAATATCATGATTGAATACTAAACAATGACCATAAAGCCTTACTACAGACATAATAACTTTCATTACAATGCTACAATGCTCCCAAAGTGGTGAAGGTCAATGCAATTTACAACCCCTGGGGTTTAAACATCTTACATTGATAAATAGATAAAGGGGATCTTCTTGGAAATGAACTGGCAGAATATACCTTCAATACTGAATCTTGGTTGCTAAAGGCTTCATCAAAGCAATATGTTGTTTTACCTGCTAGCTAGGCTAGGCTACATCCATTGTGTATGCAGTGTTTGACACTTCTCAATGTCTAATGAGAGGACCTGTGATATTGTAAATACTTCAGAGGAGCAACAGGATATCCTCCTCTGATATAAAGACATGCTATGAAATCAACCGAGCAAGGACAGAGGGAGATACTTGACAGTGGGTTGTTTCAAAGGTATTAAAGACTAACAAAATAATGTGTTCTGAACTACTGAAAATTGGGCTTGGGGAGCGAATGGGTTGTCTGTCCAGAGTTTGTCTCTACTCCGAACATGAGAGAGCTTGTGTTATGGCTGTGATGCTGCCCCAGCCAGCGATTCCCCGCTGGAGGAGTTGAAGAGCAGAGCCCTGCCGCGCTAAATCTGAGGCCCACAGCTTTTCAAACGCTTTCAAAACACCCTTTTAGTCTAAGTGGATGTATTGATTCACAGGAAAACACAGATCCAAAAATACACAAGGTAGGTCCAAAAATACACTAATACCCTCAGATCCTGAGGGTATTAGTGGCTAATATATAAAAAAGTAATATAGTAATATATATAGGCCTAGCCTATATATATTTTTTTAAATTTCTTTCTTCTTTCTTGCATATAATCCCTGCATACATGTATTGATCTATCATCATTTATCCAATTTAAAATCGAATAGATTTTACAAGATTAATATTTAGAAAGCAACTTCAAAGTGGTCATCAGACTAGCATTCATAACATACAGGGAGCAGTTTAGAGTATGCTGAATGGAGAGGGTTCTGATGAGCCCTCCTCTTCCTCCATCTCCTTCACACATTTCCCAACTCTCACTCTCTCCATGTTCAAATTACCTTCGTTGAACTTTGAATGGCTAATCTCTGTTTTAAGTCTTTGTGTAACTTAAATCGGTGGCAACCTAAGTACATTTTCTTACCAGCTCCAATTTGTTCAAAGGTACGCCTGCAATTAAGCTGTGAGAGAACTGAAAAAAAAAAATGCCCCTCTCGTTTTCAGCCGTGATTGAATCTGCTGAGGCCGGGAAACGACAAACAATAGCTTAAATAGCATCGCAAACTGTCCCCGCGGCAGGTAATTGGAATGCTTTTACTGCGTCAGCCTTTGGTGTACTTTTTAATATATATTTCCTCTTTGTTTGGTTCCAGCTCGTCTGGCTCATTGTGGAAGGGGTTGGGAGGGAACCACAGAGGGAACTACTTTGATGTCAGCCACAGCGGCGGTTGCGCCAGTGGCACCTCGCAGGTAAAGCTTTACATAGAATTACAAATGAGGCCGAGCTGCCGGTGACAGGCTCGCGGTGGGGCCGGCCATGCGCGGCCAGGTGTGACAAAGCGCAGCGAGGCGAGAGATATTGAGGATTTCAGCGAGGCTCAGGGCGACGCCGGTGTAGCCTCGTTGCTAGTTGTCGCCGCGGTGGCTGGTGGGATGCTGTGTGGCGGTGTGCCTGCGCGTACCCGGCACCAGATGTGATGAATGGTGGGAGGGCCCAAGCAGTATCTGAGAACATTCAGTTTACGGAGCTAACAGGCTGGCTGCCGATCCAACAGAGCCGCGCGAGCCAAGGCCGGAAGTTTTGCGCCGGGATTTCTGCTCACGTGCAGACGTGCGCACGCACAAACACACGCTTACACGCACGCCCACATACGCACACTCAGACGCAATACAATATGCGTGTATTTCAAAGAAAACTATCTATGCGATTACATCATGATGTGTCTTTAAAACAATGCAAAAAGGAAGACTGTTGGGGTGCTTTTTGTCCTAATTGAATTCACATATAGGCCTAGTATAATATTATAAATATAATGTAGGTAGGCCTACAACTAATCAACACAAAAAGTACAATGCACCAAATTGCCTTCTTTGAAACTGATTTTACTCTACATTTGGCCTAATCATATGATTCAATCATATGACTTTGTATCGAAAAAACTGTATAACCCATACGAGCCCTATAAGGCTAACGAAGAGAGGAACAGTCTCTTACCCTTAGTGTTCTGTGGAAAGGCCCAACGTGTGGAAGGTTAGTGAAACAAGTGTTACAGTGTGTGTTGGTTGCCGGGAGAGAGTGCATCCCTGATGAAATGAAACAGAAAAGTTAAGAAGTACATTTTGCAGGGGCTGTCACTGGGGCTTAGAGAGTATGGGAACATGATGCGTAAATATGACAAGGCCCTGATAACGGTGACAGAACGGAATTGGAAATGCTGTACCCTGAATAGAGGATTCACCTCTTTTTTTTTTCTACGTCTACCCACATTGCTGTCAAAGTGATATTTTCAGTAACTTTTAGATTTTGCTCCGGGATATTTGAGAGAAAAAAAAGAGGAAAGAACGTGGTAGAAGCTATAATTCTCTGTGGGAAATGAATAGTTGTAATTTTCCTGACTTTCCAGGACTTTACCCCACTTGAATCGGAGTACAACTGTAGCAAACACTTGGCTTGAACCCAATCTCCAAAAGGACGTTTAGTATTGAGCTGTGTATAAATTGATTGATTGCGAGGGCAACAGCGACCGGCTGCGTGGTTGACTATAGATGTATTATGTGTTCACTGTGTTGCGTTGTGTGTTCTGCCTGCGTTTTAATTTGTGTTTTCTTGTGTTGAGTTGCTCAATTGTCAGAACTCAATTGTTGAAGTAACTCAAGTACACGGTTGGGAGATGGGTGTACTGTGCAGTAGGGGTTTGGGAAAAGGATTGTCAATCGTGTTCAAATTGACATTCTGAGCTCAGAAACAAATCATATTGTTTTTTTCTGATGCAGTGGGGGAAGGCATGGTGGAATGATTCGTCCTAATAGTAAAATTCCAGCCCACAAATAAATAGCTTTTTTGTTGTTGATTCAATTCTGATTGTCAAACAAAGCTAGCTCGACTAAATATAACTTGTTTCAGCTCTAATATACAATGCATATCTTGAATTTATAGAAGTGTGATATGAATGTGAAAGATTTCGATGTGCGTTCCGGATGAGGTGACATAAATCCTTACACCAGGAGATCATCAACACAGTCCAAAACAAATCCAATCCAAGTATAGCCCTTCATCAAAGTTACGGTCTCAGAGACAGACAGACCATCTATATTCATACAAAGGCCATGAAAAAAACTCAAGAAAGAAATCTTATGAAGGAACACAGATCTTTCCAGGGTTGGGTAGGAGTGCATTGGTTGCCATCATTTACATACAGCAGCCAAAATTGCCACATACCTCACCTCATCTACCCCTATCCTGCCCCCTTTTCCTGCTTCCAAGACTAGCGGTCCTTATTTACCCACACAAACACATACAAATTTGAATACAAACGCGCACGCACACACATACTCGCATCCACTCACACACGCACACACAAACACGCTAGCACTCAAATGCACACGCACACATTATGAATACATAGAATCACACACGCACACATTATGAATACTTACAGATGCACACTTTATGAATAAATACACAAACACATACACACAGACATTATGAATACATACACATAGAGACATTATGAATACACACACACACACACACATTACGCACACACATATATTATAAATACGTACACATTATGAATACATACACAGCCACACACAAACACGCATGCACACACATTATGAATTCATATACACACACACAGGCATTTTGAATACATTTTTATATTATTCTGCATAATTGCACACTTGATGTAAATCCATTGATAATCAAACCCAAGAAAGTTCAATAATTCTTCCTTGAAGGGCTCAGGTCAAGCCCCCCATCCCAGGCTCCAAACCCGTGGCTTATATGACTCATCGGCAGAGACCCTGGACAAAAACAGAAAACAATTACAGGGCAGAAGACGGAAGCAAGCAGCAGCACAACTATTTATATTCATTTTACTGAAGGAGGAGGAGATGGGAGGATAATTCGGGGCGGTGCGATGTGAATTACCCCCGCGTTCATCTAGGTCAGCATGGGTTCCCCTGGTTAGAAGGGAGAACAGGTGAATTACACGGTGAGGGGGATGCCTGCCGGCTTTGTTTAATGGGCTGTTCTCTCGGCAGGAAAGTGGCGCGGGTGTTTAAGGCCGGTTGCAGCGGGGGTCCTCACTCACCTTGCCTCCATCCAGGCAACGCCGCGCCACGCAGAATACGATGAATAAAAAGCAAAGCGCTCGCTGTATTTTGCCACCGAAGCTACCTGATTGAATTTCTATGTACGTTATTTACAGCTAATCGACATAAAATTGATGTTCACCAGACTCCATTAAAATCAGCTGCCTTTATTACTATTCCTACAAATATACAAGTGACTGTAGCACTACCAGAAACTATTATCAAAAGTGACTGAAGAGAATTGTTATTAGATGCATGTATTTAAGGGGCAGGTTTGGGGCTAGAGCGTTTTGCTCAAGCATGTCTACAGGTAGTAGATTGCAGACATCGGGGTTCGAACCCACAACCTTTCGGCTTGGGAATCCAATTCCCTAGCAGCTTGGCTCTCCTTCCACCGTATGAATAGGCTAACCTGTTCCAGGGCTGTGGGCCAGCTAATGGCTTTTCTCCATTTTGCTCCGTCCACCCCAGATTCACGGGGAAATTGTGTTATCCACCATTGTAATGTTCTAGCATTAACGCCACAGCTCCCTGAGCATACGTGTGTGTATGTACGTACGCGCGCGCGTGTGTGTGTGTGTGTGTGTGTGTGTGTGTGTGTGTGTGTGTGTGTGTGTGTGTGTGTGTGTGTGTGTGTGTGTGTGTGTGTGTGTGTGTGTGTGTGTGTGTGTGTGGACGCTCCTAACTTATCCTGGGACATATTATGTAGTGCGCTGCCGGCCTGTTTAAACCATGACTCAGCACCCGTCGCCTGCTTCCCGGTGGAGCGGCGCTGCTAGTGGAGTAGTCACAACGACATCATGAATCCCAAATGCATTTAGCGTTCGTTGGAATGACCGCCGCGTGGAGCTCTCTCCCGACCATGGACCATGTTATGATTCATGGTCCTGTTGCACCAGCCGGAAGGAAAAGTATCAGGAGAAGGGAGAGAGGCGGTGGAGATCGAGGGAAGGAGAGGGAAGTCGGAGAGTGGAGGTGGAAAAGGAGTAGTAGAAGGGGAGGAGGGATGGCAGAGGAGGGATGGATGGACGGAGAGACGGAGAGACGGAGGGGAAGGGAGTGGGAGGGAGGTATGTAGGAGAAGAAAAGGTAAGGAAATGAGTTAGAGGATAAAGAGGATGGAGGAGAGGAGAGAAGGAGAAAGGAGGTGAAGGTAAAGGGAGGGAAGAAGGATAGTTTGAGGAGTGTAGAGAAGGAGGAGAAGGGAAGGAAAGGAGGAGGGGGAAGGAGAAGGGTAGGATGAGAGACGGGGTGGGGACCAGTATCAGCCAGGAAGCCGAGTTTCGCTCCCCTCATGGAATTACCTGCAGAAATGATTCCCTTTTCAAGGTTCCTCCACTTGCAAATTCATGTCTTCATGCTTGCGGGATATTCCACATTCCAGAAAAAGCCCAGAGCTCCGTTGTGCCTCGTTCTCCAAGGGGTTTCACAGAAGAGCGCGTTGTTTTCTTATAGCCTGAAAATACCTTTTCTACAAGGAATGCGTCATCCCTATTGGCACACACACAAACGCAAGGCACAATAATGGATGGGGATGTTTTCCCCCATTTGGAAACGTGGCAAACAAGTGTTTTTCCTTTGCCATGTTAAAGACTTCCCGCTAGAGTATCCTCTATTGATCATTATCGTTTCAACACAAGCTCCTCTTTTGATCATTATCGTTTCAACACAAGCCTTCTTAGCAGATCCATCATACCTTTTTTACATGTGTTAATGCACACTTGCGTGGAGGCGTATAGTACTACAGAGAACTTGTCGCCAGCTAAACCCAGATGTATCGCTGAGGTGCGACAGCTCATTACGCAGCTTCCAGTGTGAAGCTATTCCCGGGGAACCCTGGTTGTCGCGTGCCAACGCCCATAAACGTCTTGCCACCCCCTGATCAAACCTTGGCCACCAGTGTGCCTGAATGCCAATATTAACGGCAAAACCAACTCTGTCCGCCGGAACACAGGGTCCGGCCGACAGCGTAAAGGTCAAGATCTGCACTGGCCTTTCTGAGAAGTTCTGATTCTGATTGGCTTACGGACGGGAGATAGAATAAGAGAAATGATTGTGGTGAATTTTCTCCCTTTCTGGTTGAGTGCACTCTCCCACCGGGAGGCTGATTATGACTGACATGCCATGTCCAGACTGAGGGAGAGAGGGGAGGGTTGGGGAGGGAGATTGAGAGAGAGAGATGGTGACAAGGGAGAGAGAGAGAGAGAGAGAGAGAGAGAGAGAGAGAGAGAGAGAGAGAGAGAGAGAGAGAGAGAGAGAGAGAGAGAGAGAGAAGAGAGAGAGAGAGAGAGAGAGAGAGAGAGAGAGAGAGAGAGAGAGAGAGAGAGAGGGAGGTGAGAGAGAGAGGGAGTGAGAGAGAGAAGGGAGGCAAAATGGGGTGGCACAGAGAGATAGGGTTGGAGGGAGGGATGCAGAGAGACTGCTAAGGGTGGAGCGATGTAAAGAGAGTAGGGGGGTAGGTTGAGAAGGATGAAGGAGGAAAGCGAGAGAGATGGGGATACAGGGTGGAGTAGGAGTGGGAGGCGAGGAGAGAGAGGTCGAGCAGGGTAGGGGGGAGAGAAAGGTTATGTGGTGTGTGAGAGGCAGAGGGAAAGAGCGATAGAAGGGGAGATAAGAGAGAAAGAAAGGGAGGGAGGGAGACGAGCAAAAGGAAAAAAAAGAAAAAAAGATGCTGATGAGAGAGATGAGAGGGAGAGAAAATACAGATTGAGGGGGTAGAGAAAATCCATTCAAACGGGATCCGTGCCCATGTGTGTGTCTATATTTATTTATGTGTGTGTGAACAAGGCTGTAATCTTCAATCTAAAATCAATATCCAGCAGCAAATCCCAGAGGATACGGGCAAGACGGGGTGTTGACTTGTCACAACAGATGCAAAATCCCAGATTGAAACATTCCAGGAGCATCCAAAACACCGTCGTCTGAACACCGGGCCTGGGTCTGCCCCTGCGTGGAGCAGCACCGGGAACACAAGGAGAACGCGACGCCACGTATGTTATGCAAATCCGAGGTTTAAACAAGCGCTGATTGCCAAAGCGTTCCGCTCAAGTGGATTCATGTAATTAAAAGCCCGATACGGCGCTGAATTATTGAGAGGCCGTTTTAATGAGAGGCCACACGCGCCTGGATTTGTGGCGCGGTATAAACTCGAACCAACTAAAGTGTCGATCGAAGCGGCTGTGTGCGGCTGGCGGCGGGAAAGTATAGCCGCTCATAGGAAGTAGTTAGGCTGATTAAGCTTTTTTCTTCTTCGTTGCAAGAACCTCTTCCTCTTGACCTAAGCTGGGATGACGTTCTCCCTGTACCTATTTCTGGATGAGCGTAACGTGCTGTGACATTGCTGCCGCCAGCGCTTCCTTCCTGTTAGTCAAAATACAAAACCACCCTAATACTTCCTGGCTGTTATTTATCACACACACACACACACACACACACACACACACACACACACACACACACACACACACACACACACACACACACACACACACACACACACACACACACACACACACACACACACACACACACACACACACAAATACATTAGCATTTATTAGGCTGAAAAAAATGGAGGGAAGGAAGGAGGGATCTGGAGTAATTTGTGAGCAAGGTATTAAAAACAAAATGCCTAGGTTGTTTATTTTCCATACCTCCAAGAGGAAACCCTGTTCAATTGATTTCCACAAGAGACCATCTGGTGGAATTAAAGCATTTCTAGGTATGAATAATTCTAAAGGCATAAATATTCACGTTCACAAACCATTGAACAAAAGTGCTTTCCTTTTCTTGTTTTTCATTTATTCGTGTTTTACAAAAATAATTAACATTAAGCTTTCCCATGTTGCATCTGGCGAAATGAGCATGATTGACGAGAATGACCTTAATGAACAGGAGAAAAACACACGCACCTGGTGTTATCTCGGAATAATGATCCACTGCTGCCCTCCAGTTGAGGGGTCAATGGAATGGACAGCTTTTTTGTGGACATGCACATTACTGAGGAAAAACACAGGCTCCCTTCTCACTGGGGTCTGTGAATAGTGAACAAAAAGCTCTCAGGGTCCTTGAGCCATTGAGCTTGTCTCACTCGCTCTGTGCTTCTCTGGTTTAATTTATGAGCCATCAAGCCATTTGACATTTCATATCTTAAAGCTTCCATTTCACCAATTACCTGGATTCCAACATTGCTTCGTTTTACTTGGAGTTATGGTGACTGAGAGGAGGAAAAAAAATCTCATTAAAAACCGAGAAATGTGCCTCTCAGGGATATTCACTGAGGTGGGCTACCGGGCCGTTTTAAAATAAAAGTCATCTGAAAATCAATATACATTATTTTCATGGATCGCAAGGTCCCGCAGGCATATCAAACATGTTCTGTTGAATCGATCAAAATGTATACGTATCAATCATTCGGATTTTAAGCGGGTTCTATATTAAAACACTGAAATGGGATTTTCATAAGCCTGAGAGCATCTTCGGTACATGTCGGGGATATAAAAGACTACTAATGAAACAACGCCCTATCTTAAGCATACTAGGCTGCTATCCGATCATTAAGGGACAATAAACTGCAAAGCAGCAATAAACCTCAGGAAGGCTGAAGCTCATTTCTAAAGTTCAATTCGTATAAACTTGCACTCTGATGGATTCTGAATCCAAAGATTAAAGCCAAATTCACACCTCATTCGACCCAGGTATAACTTCTCTCAAAATAAATTTGCTATATGGCGAAAAAAGGTGTGAAAGTCACAAAGTTATGCAGTGCACCTTTACACCTAAAACTAACGGCGGTGAAGAGATGATTGAAGTTAATAAGAGTTGAATTGGGTTTGTTTATTACCTAGCTAATATAATATAGCTACTTAGCTAACTAAGTAGTTAGCCATTAAGCTCGCTGCTCGCATAACAGTACCTCCAGAAGTTGAAGTGCATGATTATCAAGCTCACCCTAATCTATAGGTCATAATATTGTCCTTTTTTTTTTAACCTGAATATTTATTCCAAATGATTTATTTATTTTGAGTGTTGTATTTTTTGTTGTTAGCTATGTTTTGGATACAGTGTGTCATTTATATGAACACATCTGTCTATCTCGGGGCAGTCAGTGTCTGATACAGTGTGAGCCTCACAGTGTATAAGAGGTTTACTGTACCAATATAGATGTGTTAATATCAACCTATATTGGAACAGTGGACGTCTACTAGAGTGTTTCATTTATATAGTCTATATCTACAGCAAGCCTGTAGCCAGTAAGTGTGTCAGTGCTTGAAACCCTGTGAAGATGGTGTCAGAAGCTGACCCTGGAGAGAGATGGAGTTCTTTATATATTATGACACAGGGCACTCAGCCGTCCCCATTTATAAAGCCTATTGGTAGGATCCCTCCCCTGGGAAGGGTTTTGGATCTGCAGCGGGGCCGGCATCTGAACCTCCATCTTCCAGAAGCACAATGGAGCTACAAGGTGTAGCTGCTCCAAAGGAACATTGTTGATGTAAAAGGTAATATACGCTACATAGCGTCCTGCTGTTAGTACGTGTCAGGAGGACATGTCAGGAGTGAGGCTCGATGAGATGTTTTCTCTAGTTTGATGGAGAATGTGATATTGTTCCAGGCTTCAAGGTCCTTCTTCACCCCCTGAGCACACGCTGTGTTGTTTTCGTCTGCGAGCCATTGCTTTCAAACCTTTGCTATTCTCCTAGATTTAATATTAGCCGATAGGTTCTGAGTTTGAATCGACACTTTCCACAGGCGTACCTGACCAGTTGGCATCCTTGAGCAAGATGGCCAACTCCTACTTGCTCCTTAATGACATGCACTGGATCTAAAATAGAATAAATAAATGCATCTGCTAAATGACTAAATAGTTAAGTATAACAATGAAAGCAGCCAAGCAGCAAACAGACTTTGTGCTAACAGACTGGCGGAAGAAAATCTGAAAACCTCTAATTTTGTCTAAGAATGTTTTGTGTAAGAAAGACTTGCTTAAACAAGTTCTCATGGCAACAGTGGAGCCCCAGCAGTGCGTCCCTCTTGCTGCTGCCGGTGTAGGAGTTCAGGACGTAGCCGATGGAAGTGCTGCAAACCACAATATCAACCCAAAACCCGTGTGCTTAAGGATCACTGAAAGGAGATTGCCAATCAGATGACGTTGAACACAAAGTCAATGGGCCTTCTTGCCTTGTGTTATCAATCGCGTGCTAGAGCATCCTTCGTTGCCGAACTGTCAGGGTCAGGAGGGAGGGGCAGTCAAGAGAGTTACTGGGTTCGATCTCCCGGGCTCGTCATAGTGAATAGATGTTTAGGGCATGTCAGCCAACCTCTGACTTATCCTCGTTCCTTGGAGTTCTCATCTCACCTGGAAAATGACTGCTGCTGGCGGCTTTGAATGTTCTGAGGGAGAGAGAGGGCTCTTGCTTGCATGTGTAATTTTCTTTTAACACGGACGGTTAACTGACGTCCGCACATGAAAGATGCTGTTTTTGATGTAGAAGGGACGACAGCTGACCGGATCCCAGCTGATAATACTCAGCCCCCTCTCCTAGACGCTTGCAATCTCTACTCATTTCAATCAGACTTGGGGGGGGGGGGGGGGATGAGGCCAGAATGTCTGATGGATGTTACCTAGTAATCCAAAGCCGCCAGTATTGATTAACACCTACAATTGCATGTGTTTGTAGCATGTAGCATGTAGTACCTGTTTCAGTCCAAATTAATATCTTATCTTTTTAAAACTTTGTGAGATTTGAGATTTTGACTACGATCAATACTTATCACCTTCTATCTGAAATAAGTAGTTTTAGACATTGGTTTTCGGTTTTTGTCTGGGTTGCCGATACAAACCCAGGGTCTTCCTAGTTAAGTATTCTCGAGGAAGGCAGCATCTCTGACCTGTGTCTTTGCTGTGCTAGTCCCGAGCGCTCATGGCTAACCGCAGAGTCCTGGTGTGATTGTGTGTGTGTGCTCGTCTGGGTGTGTGGGTGGATGTGATGCACTACCTGTGAAGCACTTTCAGGAGCTGAAGTGTGTAGGAAAAACAACACCGAACACAAATGGACTCCATAATGTCCCATTCACTCTCTCTATGGTGGAAAACGGTACAACAGGAGCATATGAGGAGATGCAGTGAGTCAGGTTTCGATTACACTGCATTAACGACTCAGCACAATGAGCATATTCGTGGCGTGGGCGGCTTTCCTAGCGCCTAACCTTATCGGCTCCGGGGGTTGGCCCCGGGTGGAAAAGACTCTATTCATGTCAAAATCCCCAGGGCTTTAAACCCGACTCAAGACCTGTGGCTGTCGGAGTGCTGTGCGGCCGTCGTTCCATTGATCTCACTTTGCAACCAAACAGGAATAACGATCGTCGCACAGCATACAGTCGTGGGTGTGAGCCATAAGGAAACAACAGGCTCGTGCACACGCTCGTGCACGGCAAATTGATTGGCGCAGATGCGCTGCGGTTTAAGGTAAAGACAGGAACAAAAGAAGAACCTCCGATATCCCCATCTGAATTGTAATCATGTTGTCCACCCCCCCCCCCCCCCCCCCCTCTGTCTATATTTAACACTGTTAGAGAAACAACTTTAATGCACTTTTTAATTCCCTGCTTTCCATCACCGGAGGCGGGAGGTCGGGGGCCGAAACTGAAGCAGGCGGAGCCGGTGGTGTAAACACCTGTCTGTGTACTTTTCCCCATGTCTGTGTACTTTCCAAGTACACAGACAGGGGGAGGGTGCATAAATAAAGTGGGACAGGAACCAAGCCTATGTGCATCTCACTCCTGGACCCAACACACACATGGGTACACACACACACACACACACACACGCACAGACAGACGCACACGCACACACGCACACACATACACACACACACACACACACACCTACACACACACACAGACGCACACACACACACACACATACACACACAGACGCACACGCATGCACGCGCGCGCACACACACACACCCCTACCTCCTGGTGGAGCCGGTAGTCCTGGGTGGCCGCGGCGGTCCGGGCATTGCCGGCTTCAGATGGGAAAATAAAAACAATACAACCTGAAGGCGGGGCTCATGCATGCAATTTACCCACGCCGTCGATGTACAACACCAGATGAAACAGGGACAGATGACACCGGCGTGACAGGAATTAATAGACCTCCCATCCCCCTCCCCCGTCACCCCGTCCCCCCACCCCAACAACGTGCTGCTTGTTATGCAAGATGAAGGTGTCGGATGTCCAGCGCTGAAATCCAGGCACATTTTATTGATATGATTATATCAGATGGCGACAACAATGCCAAAGCAACACATCGGCTATTGTGTTAGGGATAATTACAAAGTATTATGTACGTTGAGGCCTACAGGAAGGTTAGCGCGCGCTGCAGCGAGGAGAAACACATTGTGTGTTCGAGGAGAGAGGGCTGTTCAGCAAATGAGTGGCTCCTGGATGATGTTTGGAATGAGGTAATGTGTTGTAGCGATGTACCCTGTCTGTCTCTGTGATTCAGATACATGTACCTACTAATATACAATCATGCGCAGCGCAATACACACATACACAGATTAATACACGCAAACACGATATTTCATTATGGAAATAGGCAGACTTGAGTTAAGTTGCTCGGGCATCTTCAACAGGTCTGTGCATGTTTCGGAAGATGTAATGATGCAACACTCATTTTGGTTTCAGGTATTGGTAATTCTTTTACATTTTGCCCCTGGCATGACAAAATTGAGGTGGATATTTTGTAAATTATATTCTCATCACACACAAACTTTAAATCTAATGTGAGAGCTAATTATTTTTTGTATCCAGGCAAAAAGCCTTTTTTCTTCAACGCTATTTCTTCAGCGGTGTGTACTTCTTATGTATTTGTGAACATTTGTTAATTTTTTCCTATGGTAAGCTGCATACTTTATTACATTAACTTCATTACATAACAACATCCATTCTGTATGTAATCAAATCATATATTATAATGAAACCATATCTTGAAATAGTACAATACGTATAAACATTAGGCAGTATAGGCATCAGGCTCAAATGTGTTGGCCTTTGACATTTAAACCGTGATAACACGAAACATTGTTAAGAGCACATGACATAAAAGAAGGTTCGTTAAGTTTGGATGTCACAAATCACGCGACCTCTGGAAATATCCCCGCCTTGTTAATATTTCATGCCTTCTGCTTAATTTAAAGGAAGGAATTAGAGCATAAAATTCCTTGGGCTCATCTGTGTGTGTGGGGGAGGAGGGTTGGCCACTGCCATCGTGCTAAGCTATCGGCCAAAACAACACAAACGTCCCTGTTATCAGAGAATGGGGAAAACCTTTGATTTTTTAAGCCAATTTTTTACGGTCCTAAGGGAGAAATATTTATTTTCTTTAGTATTTTCTCAGGAAAGCGGAAGTGAGAGTAGGAACAGATGTGATGCAAGGCAGGGAGAGAAAGTAAGCACAGATTAGATGGAAGGAAAGTCAGTCACAAGCAGGCTGTGTGCCAGTGTAGGATTTTGAATTACGTGCAGCAGGATTATAATAATCTAATAGGCAACAATGATAACTGTAATCTGTAGCAGTAACTGAATTTGACTGAGCCTGTTAAACCATAAGGATGCACACTACATTATCTTAATATATTCAAATGGTAGTTTCTTTGAATCCTAGATATAACAAAAATATTGTAAGTGTACTTGGTCTTAAAGTGATGCAGTGTGAGTTTACTTTAAATGATGTGTATTGGCTTAGTAATATGTGGGCTATTTTTAGAGCTTTACTCATGATCTGCATGTGGAATCCATTGTAACTTAGAATATTTATTAAATTCACAATTGCGGAATATAAATATATACATAAACTATTATGCGTACTCCATTAGCCAAATGTCATCATGTTTTTGAGTTTAGCTACGCTAGATTGTGTTTACAGCAGGAGGAGTCACCTAGCGTAGCGGGCTAACCCCGGCGCGGCGGAACATTCCGCCGGGATGTTAGACATGGATGTGTAGCTCTGAGCACCTTAAAGGAGCATCAGCTAACTAAGTCCTGACGCCTCTCTTATATAACTGCTAGTAGTGAACGCTCAGCTCCAGCTCTCATGTAAAACACAGCCTTCATCTGGTTTACTTCCGTAGCCTTCGGCGTAACTTTTGTTTGAGTATCGTGGGGGGAGGGGCGCGGGGGGGGGGGGGGGGTTAGCCCGAATTGAAAGGCTTAAACCCAGAGAGCGTCAAACCCTTTGGGGAAGCCCCGAGGCGTAAAAAGAAGCACTCCCATCCTCCTATCCCCACTGTCAACCAACTGACTCTTTCTTACTATTGCCTTAAGATTACAAATCGTTTGATTATGTTTAATTATCTTCCGTACCATCTTGTCAGATGGCAGGGAAGGACAGTTTTGGGGTATCAGTTTTTGGGCAGGAGAAAGGCTGGTTGGTTAAGGCTCTATATGCGGTTTGAACTATATCTGCGACTGGAAGCAGAATTACTCAAATGGAAATAACGATCGGCATGAGACGTTTCTTGTAGGCCTATTTGTTTACCCTCATCTCGCCGAGATTCATTCATCATGGGTCTTTCCACAAATGGTCACCAGGACCTGCACCCCTAATATCTTGCACAAACATCCCATATCATCAGTATCCAGAATCTTAAAAAAAAAAAAATAGTATGTATAATAATAAATAGCAATAGCATCCAACTAACTTAGCTTGCGTTGATATTTACATCTTATCCTCTTTGGAGGTGGACTTGGATCCAAGCCGACATTTGGACCAGGAGAATTCTATAGCACTGCTATGTCACCCATCATATCACTTTGCATCAATGATTCAGTTTGTTCTTTTGTTTTAATAAAAAAAAATGTATTATGATGGCTGTCCCGCAACCCCAAGTTGGGTCTCAGCTCACAGGCTTGGTTTGTCCACATTGTCGGACCGTGGGCCAGGCTCATGGCTGGCCCACGGCACCTCACCCTGATACGACACTACAACCTTGATATGGTTAAGGAAAGCATCCCGTCTCAGCTCTATCCGGATCTGCTCTGTCAAACAAATAGATCAGATTCAGTGTTTCCCTGCTACCTTCGCAGGTGGCTACAGTATAATGAATGAAAAGGGTGAGCCAACAGATACGCCTCTGTTCTCCGGCAGAGCACGACTGAATGTAGGATGAGGATATATTGTACTGGAACATAAAAGAAGACAATGTTAAACTATACACAAGTTGTATGTTGAACTATACACTTGTTTTATATATTGAAAACATGTTATATGTGGAACTGTACAAACAACTATACAACTATCCAAACAAAATGTACTAAATGTGCTTGAAATCTGGAATATGTTACTTTACAGACACGTCATACGTTTAGTTATACATGTTGGCTAAATAAAGGCTCATGAGGGTGACGCTTACGCGATGAAGCTGTAGTATTCATGGATGGGAAGCATGGGCCTGTGCAGCTAGCTAGCAGCCCTTTATGCGCTAGACCTGGTCTGACAGCTCCTTATGTAACACACTCACACACACACTCGCACGCATACAAACCCACCAACCTAACTGAAGACGATCGAGTCCTTGATTGTTTTAAGGGCCTGGTTCCGGGTAATAGGGTAGAAGGACTTATTTTGTCCGCATATGGAATATGAAAGTCCTGCTTCCTCTTTTCCAAATTCTGATGATTTATTTTGATTTTGTCTCGCTTCTCTCCGAAATCCCCAATGGATCATCAGGTTTTTTAAAAGCTATGTTACTTATGATTTGTATTGTGTAATCTTGCACTGCACTGTATTTTATTTTTCGGAAGTGTACCGCATTATAACTCAATATGTTCCTTCAAGTCCCTACGAGGATAGCAAATCAGATATTAAATTGCTTTAACATAAACACAAATAGGTCAGACCCACGGCTGCCCTTGTCTTCACGGCAGGGTGACAGAATTAACCTACATTTAATCGGCCATCACGGCCAATCATTTAGTTAATTTCGCCAGAGATAAACATTACACGCACACAATCACACACTCATATCCGCATGCACACACACACATGGACACATGGATATAGCTCAATATATATACTTATATAAGATTAACTGACATAGCCTTACACATATGGTCTGCCTGTACATATAGACACATATAGTACATAAACAGGATACATTGGTTGCTGTAATTTCTTGCTGTTTGCGTTTTTTTGTGGTTTCCTTTTAAGGAGGATTAATTCATTCCTTGCCCCTACACTCGTATTTCCAGTGTTTGTTGATGGTCATGGTTCTAATTGGCTAATATTAGTGCCAGCTGATGGCACAAACTGTGACACTCATGTTAACCATTCAACAACACCAGCATTGTATTGCCTGTATTTTGTACTGTTGTTATCTGAATGTTTGGTTGCTTAAGCCTCCATCGCTGCCTTGGCATGAACCTCATTACGTTGGCTTCAGTATCCCTGTTCCTGGGGAAGCGAGAGCCATCTATGGTTAATATCGCTAAATTATATAACATCTACAGAGATGCCCAGAATATGCATGGCCTTTACTAAAAGTGGAACGACTTTCTGAGGAAACACAATACAATATCCATGAGGACAGGAGATAAATTAAGACCCTGACCTTGTGCAATAACAGAATCGCTAAATTTGAAGAACAGGGCATACTAAATGGGAAACCGGAAAAAGCAAAATAAGAAGTAGGAATCTGTTAATTTCCGAGCGAGAGCCCCCCGGAGAACATGCATAATATCGCACGCGCCGCCGTTTCTCCGACAGCCGATAAAGATAATAAGCTCCTTCTACCACCGCACGGATTCAAGGAAATCACGCCCTCTGTTTTACAGATGTACGTCTCATTATCTGACCCGACTTTGCTCTCTTCGGCTCCCCCGCCTTAAGCACAAGCGTATCAGGCTGATTAGCCAACTTTTCCGGGAGAAGACGGCAGCCTGACGTGGGGTCCTGTGTTATCACGCTGCTAAGCCCCCGCTCGGGTGGGGGAACTGATAATGTTGCCAACCCGAAACTGCCCACGTCACCTTTCTCTGCTCCATCTCTCAGCCTCTATCTGTCCCTCACACATGCATAGACAGACATGAAACATGGCTTATGCGTGTCAACAAAGATACCCGTACGCCTACACACCAATGCGGCGAGCGCAGACATGCGTTAACTTAGCGAGAGATGGATTTTATATTTAGCTTCAGCGTGTAAGGCGATTTGTGACAGTTATTCACTATATGTGCCTGTATCCACTGAATTACCCCGAAGTGATTATATAGGTGTAAACAATTGACGATTGCGTCGAAGGAGTTTTGTGGTGGAACACTTTGTATTTGTGAGCTGTGCTTGTCTTAACTTTTTAATTATCTGTCCTGTGAGTTTTGTAAAATGTTCATTATATCCGTATTATATTTCTAGCCTTCTGTGAGTTTCGATTGTCTTAGTCTGAGTGTGTTTTGAATGAGTCGCAGGATTTTTGTTTGGGTTTGCAGGCTGACCAATGTGGTCTTCAAAATACCATCCTGAGTGTGCTCAGGTGAGTTTCTCTTGACTGCTCTCTCATTCAGCTGAATTAAACTGAAACAAGAAGTTTCAAATTAGATAGGCCTATAACATGGAATATGAATGTTCCTCTTCTTTAGAAATGTGGCTGTTTTGTTTTGGTAAGGCCGTGTTGCATAATGTAATGACCCTGTCTGGCCTTATCAGAAATCCCCATCAGAAATCCCCATCAGATCATCAGGCTGTGCAGAGTACATTTTTGTATTCGATTTATCGGGACCCAATCGGAACATTACAAAGGCTCCTACTACGCTCCCAGGGTCCTATGATCCCAGGGTCCTACGTTCCCAGGGTCCCAGGGTTTTTCTGTTCCTCAGCACTGAAGTATGGCTCTGAATATAATAGGCCTATGATTGAGGGATCCTAGCCAATGTTTGGAGTCATGGAATCACAGCTTAATGATTCCTTGGGTTAAAACAAAGAACTCTAACCTAACTCACACTTCACATCTGTCTTCTATATTATATAAAAATCACATCATGACTTTTCATGTAATTTTATTCAGTTTGTTTTTGGCCTTCAGTAAAGAAAATTCATAATTCATCTTGGCTTATTTTGAATATATAATTTTGCAGTGAGATCTTTTTTTTTTAGCTCATGGTTGAAAGGCTCCAATACCAATGCATTAATATTGTAATTTTAGAACCATGGCATATTAGAGAAATCTTCAAAAAAAAGTGTTAAAAAATTAAATTCAATAAGTTCAGACCATTTTAATATTGAACTGGGCAACAAAAGAACCGTCTGAAAATAGAGCCTCAGGAATTTAGCACCCTGGGAAAATTGATACACTGCCTTGTAAAAAGTGAGGTACGCACTTGACTTTTTGTGAGGTCTCCTCCACGATAAAGTTTACAGACCTTGTTCACACTTCGTATATTATAATTACACATTTTAATGTGTTAACAGTCACGGAAACTATTTGACTATTTCTCGTTTTTCTCTCTCCAATGCTTATTTAGCAGCGCACTCCCCTTTCACATTAAGTTAGATTACCCTCTTTCAAAGCCACCTGATCAATAAATGCTGCAGAGGTGGCACCATGCCGCCATTGATCATATTAGCCTAAATTTGTCACACTCTACAAATGCAGCTTTGGTTTGCTACCTTAACAAAGATGAATGTTAACAGTGCAGAGCGGGAAGAAAGTCGGCTGGGAAAACCCATCGCATCAACCCGTCGTTCTGTTTCATTTCCTCTGAAGGAGCCTCACGCTAAAACTGTTTCAACAACACGTATAATGGATGTTTAAAAGCGGCACGTTAAGGTCTCTTCAATTGTATTGTTCCTGGCGATTGAGACTGGATCAGCACATTTCTGCCCCCCCGACGGAAGAGCTGCTTTAATCAATGTTATCATCCTGTGCTCTTATCACCCACCGCAGATCCTGTTTTTTTTTTTATGAATTTTTGGTTATCTACTTATTCTGAGAAATGTTGCTTCTCTGGCAGAAAAAAAGTTGAATAAGATGAATATCACCCTTTGCAAACAACTTTATAAGACAGGTGTGCACCGGGAGGGGGAAACCAGATAACCCCCCCTGGCACCTCAAGGGAGTATTCTTCAAACTCACGCAGGGAAGGGAGGAAAAAGTGCGAACAAAATAAAAATACATTAGTGATTCAGAGGTGGCCCTGGCTGGCCTGCTTTGCGGCTACGTGACAATAACATAGAGGAGCAGCGTTTGGCTTTGACTCTTAAAGGTGTGGATTTATTAATCTTTGAGCTGTGACAGAGATTTCTTTTTTTCTCTGACACAAGTTAAATTCCCTCCACACGCTTGATCTCTCCCAATCAGATTGCACCTTATCGTCCCAGGCAGGCCGCAAGGCCCTATCTTAAGATACTGCAGAAGGCTCAGGCTCTTGTTCCGAGCAGATTGCTCGCCAGCCACATTAACCACGGCATTATCACAGGACCAGGTGACAACTGTTTGTGTCGTGTGCCAAATAGATCACCCCCCGCATCAACTCCCTCCATCACCCCCTCCCCCAGCCCCTCTCCCTCCATCACCCCCCCCCAGCCCCCAACAGCCCCTCTCCCCTCCATCACCCCCCAGCCCCTCTCCCTCCATCACCCCCCCCCCCTCCCCAGCCCCTCTCCCTCATCACACCCCCACAGCCCCTCTCCCTCCATCACACCCCCCCCCAACAGCCCCCTCTCCTTCCATCACCCCCCAGCCCCTCTCCCTCCATCACCCCCCAGCCCCTCTCCCTCCATCACCACCACCACCCCTGGTTGTTGTTGTTGTTGTCGGGGCTCGCTGGAAACCTAAATGAACACAATTTTTTTCTCGCATAAAAGTCAAGCAGGATTGATTTTGGTTTAGAGTTTGATTGTGAATCTGTAGGAAAAAATAAACAGAGCCAAAGTATGCGCTTCAAACAACGTCCTGTGTTCGCATATAGATCGGAAAAAAAGACTGTGTGTAGAGTAATAGGGCCTACTGTGACTACCAACGGAGGTATAAAGATATGTCCTGGATATCAGATCACCTTCAACACCGGCTAATCCCTAACGCCTTAAGAGGGAAAGAGTTGTTGCCCAGAGCCGTATCCTTCATCCGGGCAGTCCAGTTGTCACTGTTGTACTGAAATGTCAGCAGCCACCCATTGCCCGATAGCCTGGCAGACCCTTGGCAACTTCCTCATTTTCCCTGCGTTGCCTTTGAAGGCCATGAGTGAGATGATAGATTTACAGATAGCAAACCCTCCCCCTGAGGCTGCCGCTGGGGATCTCTCGCTTGCCTCGGATCTCTCTAGCTCAGCACTTTAATTCCTACAGCCAGCACGTTAAGTGCATAATCGAAGCGGAGGAGAAGGTTTGTGTCTCGCCTTGTCAAGGATGATGCATTTAGTGTACAGACAGATTGTTCTGTTTATCATTGATGTTGTTGCAGGTGACAAGCAGTGAGTCAAAATGACTGCGAGGGGGGTGGGATTGCTCAGAACTCCACAGACTGTTAGAAGAACAGTTAATTTCAATAGTTGAAGTGGTCAGGGGCAAGCCTGGGAAAGGAACATTTTGTTTTTCTCAATTGACTGAACTGGAGAATAAGAATATTCTTTAAACACCAGCCAGCCAACAGGGAAGCACAGAACAAAAAAGTTTTGATTCACTTTTAATCTTTAATCAACCAAAGTGACGAAATAAAAGTGTTCACTTAATACCTTTCTAATTAGTGCAGCCTTTAAACCTGCTGCATCAAAGCCACTTTCCATGCGCACTTTATCGGACAGAGATTCAATCCAGCGAGGTAAAAAACAAACGCTTGTTGCAAGGTATTGCCTAAAAATGATTATCTAATCAACAAACTGAAAGTAATCTCACAGGGTTAAAGCACTGTTTTAATGAAACTTTTTCCCTTTCTGTTAACTAGGAAGCCTTTGTGGGCTACAGCTCACAATGGATTAAACGCAAGGGGTAGTTGTGGGTCAAAGTCAAAGTGTTTTATTATCAGATGTGCAGTACAACATGGTTCTTCTTGGTATTAAATTAAAAAAAATCCAAATGTGCGAGTAAATACATATTTAACATATACGGTTACAAAATATCCAGAATAACATGATCAAGGGGAATATTTATTTATTTCATTTCTATTCTTCTTTAATGCACACCGGAACCTGATAGATAACATACTTTCCAAAACAACATGCCTGCCAGAGGGTAGCTGTTTAGATGTGAGGGGTGAGGATGAATATGTGTCTTTATTGCTTGCCAGTCCTCATACATTGCACACTTCCTTAAATTACATGGTTTTACAGGGACCGTTGTACCACTCGCTCTGCCTTGCACTCAGCAGCCCCGGTTACAACCTTTTACATATTTCATCGAATGACAACAACATGTTTAGAATACTAAAGTACAAATGCTGCACTGACATCTGGTTAGCCAGGCCTCCCTGAGACAACAAAACATTAAGCAAACAGATACAGCAGTTTGTCTTTGGTCCACATCGTCCATATGGTAAGTAGACATGTTTACTTAGAAACAGGAAGTGCATGTAAGCCAAACCTTATATTGGGGGGGGGGGGGGGAGATGATGTCAAATACAGATAAGACGGTAAACATTACGTTGGAACGTGTTTGTGAACCGTTTTTTCTTCTCAGACTAAAGTATCCCTGGGACAATTTCAAATGCTTAAATGGTAACCATCACAATTAACTTTTTTTTTTGCCTACTGGTTCATTCACATGCTGAGAAAAATCAACTCTTTCCACAGAGGACCGAGGAATATATACCGTAGGGATATAGGACCAATGAAGTCAATGGTCAAACTTTTCCACAATTTACCTGCTTGCTGACCGAGAGACATTTTGATGTAACTCGTAATTGTATTCCGGGCAGGTAATCCTGAAACACAGACATGGTCAGGATCCAAAATGGAAGATGAGCCCGGAGTAAACGGAGGCTTTTTTCACATCCTGTCTGGTCCTTTGTGCTTTTCTGAGCTTGGCAGAGATATGATGGGAATTACCACTTGTTCTTTTTTAGTGTTCTCTGCCAACTCATTTAGGTGGGTTCCCACACATGAAAGCAAGCTACTAAGCATTCCACATTGGCCTGTTGACATATTTATGCTGCGGAGGTAAAACTGCCGTTGCATCATTTAAGAGGTATTCATGATGATAGCATTTGATACTAAGACATGGCTCATGGTCACCATTGGGACACTATTATCTCTGATACGCTGCTTTGAGCCTGGGCTAACACTATCAGCTGGTCTGATCTGGTCACCTGGTCGGATCTTGTAATCCGGTCTCACCGGGTACCCGGTCTGGCTTGGTCAACTGGTTACCTACTCACCTGTTCAGCCACTCACCTGGTTACCTGCTCAAGTGTTCACTTGGTTACATTGTCACCTAGGCTCACCTGATCACCCACTCACCTGGTCAAGTTTGTCCTGATCTGGTCTCACCTGGTTATCTGTTACTTTGGTCTGATCTGGTCTCACATGGTCCTACCACATTTGCGTGACTCACCCGGTCTCACCTGGTCTGATCTGTTCTAACTCGGTCTCACATGGTCCTACCACTTCTCACCTGGTCTGATCTGGTCTCACCTGGGCCTTCCTCATCTGCATGTCTCACAGGGTCATGGTTTAAAGTTTATAAAGGACCAGGAAAGAGGGAGAAATAGACGTTTCTTATTATCATACACCCAAAGCATATTCTATTTCCTTCACATTTGTGAAAATCTGAAGGCGGCACTAAACCGACGCTTTGAATGTTGGCACAAAAGTGGGTTTCAATTCGCTCTCCATCAAATGAATCCAGGAAAGTGGATATTCTTAAGAATTCAAAATGTTGAAAAGCCTCATCGTTGAGAATGCTGTCGAATCTAGCACCGACAGAAACCACTCTTCATCATCGCCCCTTATGTCACTTGTCACTGTCACTTTCTCTTTGAACTGTCCATTAATTTAATATAGAAAAAATTATAGTGTCCAGTGCAGGCATGGATTCTAACCTTCCTACCCAACCACAACTTTCAAATCTCCAGAGAAATGCATGGTGGCTTATGTTATGTTATTTAGCGCTTTGATATGAATGCTATGATGGGACTTGTTTCATCTGATTGCTGCTCCTCGAATGGGCCATCCATCATGGGGTAAACAAACCGGTGTGTGCCCCGCTACAAGGAAACACCTTTCACATTTTAATGGAGTTTTTGGGTGGGGGGGATCTTTAGAGGACTTTGAGGTCTGGGCAGTCCAATGTTTAGGGTGTTTGACTCCCAGCCAAAAGGGGCTGGATTTAATCCCCAAAATGATTCATGGGGTCTTTACCAAAGACCCTCGCAGCTACTTCTTGACATGTATCTGGATTCACTGGATAGGATTGATTGCTTAAGTACTAAGTAAATCATTTTTGAAACACTACAAAAATATTGGTAAATCTTAAAATAGCCAACACATATTACATGCAAAGCAAACACTGAGCTTAAAAACTTTAGAAGGTTTATAGTTTCGATTATAGTTTCATGTATATACAGTCTTTCATACGGCAACACAGCAAACCAGTTGTTTTTTCTAACTCGACTGGACCTGTGAGGTATAGAACATAGGCCGTACATCTTGTTTCTTGCCTTACCGTCTCACCTGCATCTTATAAAGGGCTCATTTGTGTGATATAACAAGTCGTAACATCGTTTCGCGGATGCATTTCCCTGCAGAACATCAAACTCTGTGCCCAATATGAACTCATAGTGCTCAGAGGAACCCAGTGGTGCGTAGTAGGGTGGTCTTCTCTAGTACATTAATTACCAGCAGCAGGGTTAAAACAGTGAGCCCGGGAGGTCAGTTTCCTCCGAGACCCACCGTCATATCGTTAAAACTGATTAAGCGGCTCTCCTGTACAGCAGAATCTAGTATAAAACCTCACCTTCAAACCGTACAACGACCGCCCTTTGCTCTGGAAAGAAAAATCTATTTTGGCCTACTTTGCATTGTATCACATTGTATTCTGGGGCTGTGCGGGAAAACCATGCCACTGTGATACAGTGAACTGGTCTTAAATCTTTTTTTGACAAAAGCAGAACAACACAACACAATGTAAATAAATAAATGCGGGAGGCTGAGACACATTTCTTTTATGGGCAGGAAGGGCAGGAAGGAGACACAAAGCATAGCTGGCGAGGGGTGGAAGTTACACCAAGGCCCGAACCACATGGAAGACGTTTACGCCAGGCATTTGCAAGCGTAAACGTCTTGCAAATGCCTGGTACCGGTTGAGGTAGTGAGTTTGGTGGCCGGTACTGGTTGAGGTAGTGAGGTTGGTGGCCGGTACTGGTTGAGGTCGTGAGGTTGGTGGCCGGTACTGGTTGAGTATGGAGGTTGTGCAGGAATTGGTTGAGTTAGCGAGGTTGGGCTGATACTGATTGAGTTAAGGCCCCTACCCACTAGGGGACAACACAGTCGATCAGTGAACGAACAAATCACTGAACGAATCAGTCAGGGGGAAATAGGGTGTGTGCACGGCACTGGACGCCGGTCAGGGATGAAGTGGGCTCTGATTGTCCTGTAGGGTGGAGGGTCTCAAGACATGCGGTTTTGCTTTACCCCCCTCCCCCCCCGTAGAGTCGGAAGGGCAGAGTTTTCCAGACCGGCTTGATATATCGTTCTCGACTCACACAGTGTCAGGGGGCCTGGGACTGAATTCGGTGGCGACAGACAATAGAGTGAAACCCACCGGCCATTCCTTGTAACGGATGTCCCTGATATCTGGATCCACATTCTAAAGGGCTTAAAGTGCTATGCAACTATTTACCAGAGCAGATAAGATATCTTATCGACAAAACACAGTGCTTGAAACGTTCATTTCAGTAGAAATTGTTCCTAAGAGGGCATTGACCGTGACAGTGGTCTCCATGTGTTTTTAGGACCATTTGTTGAGTGTGCATTGCCGAAGTCAGCTACGGCTTTCAAAGTCACCTAGTTGACATGAGCCTTCAGCGGGGGGGTGTGGATGGTACTGGGAGAGTAAGTGAGGTTGGGCATTGGTACTTAACTGCAACATGATGTGCGACCGCCTGCTTTTTCTTTTATCTTTCCGTCTTGACAGGTGACAGGCCAGACATGATTGAATGTAATATAATCAATGTTGATACCTTGACAGAACCCAAAGAGATGGCTCCTGGATCCATTTCATAAACGAACAGCAGAATTACTTATACAGCATCTGGAAGATCTAACTTTAATTTAATCCGACAACATGGACACAAAGAGAGGTAACGTGTCCGTGTAGTTTAGCTTTATTTTCATGTCGAGGGATGTGCTCTGAACTATGGGGATCTGTCTCGGGGATGCTAAGTAAGACCATGCAATCTATGTCCATAACAGGGCTTAACAGGATTTGTATCTCTTAAGCAAAGAGCATGATACGAATTCAATTTGGTTTAGTAGATCCTGCGTCACCTACATAAGTAGTGTGTTATTACCTTTCATGACACGTCCACCGAGATTCAACGACCAGCCTACCAGTTACTAGAGTTTAGGGTAAGCTGGTGGTGCAATTAGGGCCCTATAATACATCTCAAGGGCCTAGTAACAGGTTTTGCATACAATTTATCAAAAGACGAGTGGTGAACAATCACTTATTTAGGCAGAAAGTACTCCATATCACAGTAAACCATATCACCCTATAGATATCTACAGCCTTATCTATTTACCCCCAAAAAATGTAAATGACAGCGCGTGTCAGTGAGTGAACGTGTGGAGCATACTAATGCATGCAACTATCCTTTGTTAAAAACTAACTTTGTCTCCTTTATGTTAACGTCACTATTATAATACTCATCCTTCAGCTCAGTGGCTCGTAAATTCTCTCCACAATACAGGGAGGATTCCATGCTAAGAGGCTGCTTCAATGTGACAGCATGTCATTTGATGAAGCTATATTCAGACAAGTCATACATCCCCTAGTCTTGGAATCATGCCAAATGCATGTCAGGTGTTTGTAGAGCTGTTATTTTTATTAATATTTCTGGTTCCTCAAGACGCCTTTTTCATCTAAATTTCTGTGATCTATGAATCCCATTGTATAAAATGGGCCTTATATGCACATATTATCCCTTATAACCCTTATAAGGCTGCTGTTTCTCCATTGTTATTACATTACAAGCCATTTGAAAGCTAGCTGACATTGGTGACATCACACATTGGAGGATGGACACCCCCACGTGTGATGTCATGGATGGGGTGTAATTTCAAATGTCTTCTAATGGCTACTCCACATTACACATGGTGGTACATTAGCGGACCTTTGGACAGCTTGTTAAGCAGATGCTCTCCCACTCAGGCATGTTCACATTGACCGCAGTGGAAGACATCTTCATGCAATGTACACTCATACTTATTAAGTATTAGCAATGCGTATGAGTCACTGTACCTATGGATGAACATGTAGGCTTGGTATAATATAATGTAATACTTAATGCTTTCAAGTGATGAATATGGCAATGGCATATTAATGAGTCTGTCTTAATAGGCTTGTGAATTATATTCACGCAGGTCTCACCTTTTGAATGCACCCCAAATAGGTATAGTGTTGTTTAGTCTTTACAGCAGTTCACACCCTAACTGCACTCAAGTTTCATTTCAGTACCTCCACAAGTTGCTTGCGTGAGCTGTGACACAACTAGAATTTAACGAGTGCATTAAATAACACCAAAAGCTGATAAATCATCCAGTCAAGCAAATGTTGAGGTATCTGAGTTCATCCCACAAACTGGACGGTCAAATACTGGAGATGGCAGGTGTTCCTACACTTTTCATATAACCTGTGCACAAACCTTTCGCCCAGGATCCAGCAGAACTTTCAACAGGTAGTTTCAGAAAAGTGTGATTTTATGATTGGGTTAGGGTTACTTCTATATATGTATATCCCATTATTACACGGCTCTATTGAATGCTGCTCTCTGATTGGTCCAGCACTGCGTTCTGCGGTCTGTTATTTCTGTATAACGGACCGTCGTCATGTATAACAGACCGTTGCTAGGGACAGCGCTCTGATCCCACTAGCCTTTTCAACGCCCAATTCAATATAAATATGCTACTAAATAAAAACTTTACCGACGAATCCTTGTCGCTGCTGAATCATTGTGGGTTATTATCTATTGTTTATTATTTATTTCACTCGTAAAGCCGTGTAATAAGCGGGATAATGTATTGTTAGTCGGTTGTTATGGAGAAATAAACCCCTTCAGGTTGTATGGAACCCCCTCCGCTTCGCGTCGGGGTTCCATACAACCTGTCGGGGTTTATTTCTCCATAACAACCTCCGAACTATACATTATCCCTTACGTATTAATGGTCACTAATGGTTGAATGAAAACTGAAAAAGCATAGTCCTACGCATACTCAATACCTTTTAGGAGAATGTTTATTGTGCCCATACCTTGACCCACTCCCCCCTGCTGTGTCCCATTTAGGGGTCCCGACCCACAGATTGAGAACCACTGCTAAGGGGATAAGTCTCAGTGTAAAGTTTGGCTAGCTGAGATGATAAGGATGGCCGGATGGCCACCAGAAGGTTACTGGTTCAATCGTTGGTGCCTCCTGGGAAAGTGAATAGGTGACCATAACCTACTATACCTAACCTATCCTCTCTACTCGAACAATGTTGAGATGATTTGGACCTGGGTGATCGACTCCCAGCTGCAAGGTTCTGGGTTTTGAACCACCATGTTTGCACTGGCAGTTTACCTGTAGACACTTTGTGCAAAATTAGGAAAGCTGCTTTAAGCATTTGTAGCTTGCCCTCATTTGTTTTGATTACATTGTGTTGATTAAGTCGCATGGCTCTCCTGCATGCGATGACTAGCCGGCCGTGGATCTGAAAACACGAGATCCATGAAACTCAATCAAAACAAGGTTTAATCAGGACATCAATAATTGCTGCTTTACATGCATAACAAATCAGTTCACCAAGTTGCTTTTGGATAAAAGCCTGATGACATCTTCAGTTTGGGAAAGTGCATTTATTCCTGCTCGGGTTTTCGACGCTGCCCGTCTTTGTGGGATCTTGAAATTGGTATGCTGCAAATCATAACCAAACCGTTCTTCCATCTTCTTCCCGCTGCCCTGACCTTTTCTTTCACTGAGAACCAAATCGGATAAGTCTGTATAAAAAACCTCGAAATTGGTCCATTTTTTGGAGAGAGATGAATTCCTAACCCCCAAACCATGGAAAAGAAGTCTGCCTACATTCCGCAAGTCCATTGAATTTCCATTTCCTTCACATGAGCTTGTTGGCGCTGCCAGTAATGGACTCTGTAAAGACCAGCAGTGACCGCTGACGTGTTCCCACTGCCGATTCAAATGTATTTTTGGAGTTTCAAACAAAGAGTCCCGTTGCAGTCTAGCGTTCAATAATGAGCCATAATAGCGAACGTCGAAATGTCATCCGAGGTTCAGTCACAAAGAATTTAAAATCTTGCAAAAATAAAAGAAACCTGCTGCTTTGCGCTCCACGCGCAAGGCAAGGCAGTGGGCTTTTGTATTAACCGTCTGAGGAGGTAATAATGTCCACAAGAGGGAAGTCTTATCACATTCATCCCGGCAGTCCAGTGCCTTTCCTACTTTCTCTCTGTTTTAGAGGGAAGATAGAGGGATCAATGGAGGACTCGAGGAGGGGCGCTGTAACGGAATGCAAAAGAAATAAAAAAAAGACCCACACACTCCGGCCTCCTGTGGCTCAATGTCTATCCCTTTGAGTCACTCGAACCATTCGCCAACTTTATTTATTTGAACGTCCGTATGCATACCGAGTTTAAAGTCAACGTCGCACAGGCCACTTTACCACGATACTAAACATAGCCATGTTGTTCAGGCAAATTAATTTACCATAATTCAAATATTGTGCATTGTATAGGCTACATTACATTTGCATTCGCGGACCTACCGAGGGTTTCTGCGCACATGTACACACGCACACACACGACGTCGAACGACTAGTTTTGAGTTTCCCGAGGATGGTTTGGCTGCAGGACGACCCAGGCTCCTCCTCGTGAAACGTCATCCGACCCACCGCTCTCGCCCAGGCGTCAGCGATTGTCAGCAACGCACACACACACACACCACACACACACACAGACACTGTGTAGTAGTCCAGGTTGTACAGTGCGTGGGGCGGTACTACTACACATAGCGGCATAACGACACATTGTTCTGCAGCCAAGCCAGCTTCAAGTAAATCGGAGGGGACTGGAAAAAAAAGTTGAGCGGCCTTTGTTTGACTCATCATCGCGGACAACAGGGACTTGGCTGGAGGAGCATACATGGTGGGAGAGATCGCCTCCGACAAGCTTTTCTGAGAGCTACCGTTGGGACATCTGTGGGTCGTTTTATTCTCCTGGACACACACAAACGGCGTTGGACACGAGCAGCCTAAGTACTAGAAGTTCGCTGCCGTCCACACAGCCATCGATCGCAGCCCTCCCGCCTTCTTCTCTCAGCCCCCAGACTTCGGAGGGACGGAGCCTCAGTGTGGAAGCTGCAGCGGTGGACGCAGCGAGAGGAATAGGGTCTCTGGCCAAACCAACCAGAGCATTGAACAAATCATCTATTTTCACCCGAGGCTTCCGAAGACACCGTCGCTGAGCTTGAATTGCTGGCGGTTGGATTTCATTGAGAAGGGGGGGGGACAAAAACCGAGTAGATTACTTCTATAGTCTGAACTCTTCCACCGAGGAATCACCGCAGTTTGATGCACTCTCCTGCGGACCAGCGCATCTCCATAGGGGTTCTAGTTTGAAACAAGTCGCTTCGCCCTCAAGAAGTGGATAACTGTGAAGTTCCCCCAAGCATCTGGATTGGCGCAACTTGCATGCGCGGTCGTCTTGGTCATCTCGAGTAAACGTATCGATCGGTCGACTCAGGTTATCAGGGAGAAGATCCGGATAGTCGCGGTGCCATGGCTGTTATAGGTGCATGGATCGTCCTGCTGGCGCTATGCGTCCACTGTAAGTTTTAAACATAATATTTACATTAATCTGCACGATCCTTCTTGATTCATCCATATGGCCCCTGCATCCTCATTGTAATGTGCAATGACCAAACGGACTAAAACAGATAATTTGTTAATAATTATTAAATGATGGTTTGTCGTTGGACTATTAAGTGTATGCAAATTAATTCAAATTTTCCTTGGACGGATTTAAATGGATTTATTTGAGCTTGGCTGCAGTATTTCCTTGGCTGAGTCTAGAATAATGAATTTACTGGGCTAGCAGGCAGATGGCGATGTGCTCGAGCCGAGAGAAAAGTTGTCCGCTTGCGCCCTATAATCGTACGCTGATAATGCTTTCTTCACTATGTTCAGATGCACTGTCCTCGGTTGAAGATTTGTATTCGCAAATGAGTCAGAAATTTGCTTTGATATTCTACACCATATTCGATGAGTATCCCCTGCACATTCTGTACAGTATGTGTGCAGCCTTGTTCCATGGATGTAATACAATATTTGAATATTCATGATCACAAAGATTAACTATGGTTAGCATTGACAACAGTTTCACCACACCATCACATTTGCACTATTCTAGACACAGCAAAGGTGTGTTCCGGGAGAGAACCACGATGATGCCATTTCCATTTGATGTCTGTGGATGGGAGTGGGGTTGAACATTCAGTAATTTTGAAGCATCTGCAGGCCTTTAAATGGACACTTAGGCCTATTTGTAGACATGTTTAATGCATCAACTTACACCTATGCATCATTGTTATTTGACTTTCTGAAAATACTGTTATTCTACTTGCATTGACAATCCACCTTAAGTGGAAAATAAACGCAGTGAAGAGCTCCACATGGGTAATTTATGTGTTTGCCTGTGTTGGTGCTTCCAGTAGTATTTGTGCAGGCAGTGGCATGTGTAAACCGACCCAGCCTATGCAAGACCGGTTGACGCAAGGAGTGAATGCATTATTCACAGGGTGTGTTAGCCAAGGCCAGCTAACTGGGAACTGAACTCTAGGCTTCCAACCAGGACTTCTGTGTGGTTGACTTCAATTTTGTTAATAAGGGTAATGCAAAGCAAAATTTGACTATTGAACGTATTTCATGGATTTGGTGGAAGTTATGTCCACAAGCTACTATTTAGTAGTATCGTTCTGCTATTAACCCTACATTCTGTTTCTTTTTAAAGGGTTCTTGTGGCCATGCATGGTACTGCACTCTAGCCCATCCTTTTTACATATTTGACTCGTAGATATTGCGATACATCACGATTCAAAATATAATCTCCCAAATACGGTCATAACAAGCCAACAATGCAGTCACTGAATCTCAATGCAAAATTCCCACACATGGGTATTCCAATCTTTTTTTTTTTATTCAAACGGTTGATTTTGTACACCAACATTGTCACCCCTGCGATTGGTGGGGATGTGTTGTGAGGCGGATGGAGACGTTGTGATCAAAAGGCCCGGCTGATTCACGGTGAGATGATCCCTGTTCTCGCTCTCTGAAGATCAGGATTAACCGGCTCCCCCGGGACCTCGCATAAGAATTCATTTGAAGCGGTTCAATCAAGTGAAAGGAAATGTCTTCCAATTGCTCCTCAAGTGTGCGGGAAATGTCCCCTGTACATAACACACGGGATGTTTTCTGATTGTAACCGATCACTGTGGGATCAGACGCTAACTCCCCCCTCCCCTCCCTACTCCTCCCTAATGGCACAGATTCTTTTAACCCCCCCTGCACCTGATGACTTAATAAGCCCCGGATTTCTCTGAGAGTAAGCAGGGCCGCAACCTTTAAAGCAAAAGGCTTTTGTCGTCTGTTTTTTTTTTGCAGACCTATAGCTTTTGACATGTAAAGAAAAACAAAGAATTTGTCTTTCACCCTTTGGGGTCAAAGGGCGGAGCCATAAACAGCTCTTGCTCCTTTGATAGCCTGATGGATATACAGCGTGTCCGGGACCCTCAGCCCTCCACCGGCCCCCCCCCCCATTGGGGATGTGTGGTCTGCCAAATGCGAACGTCAGAGGCTCTCTCTCCTTTTACGCCAGCCTAGCGTGGAGAATCCACCAAAAACATGCCACAGTCCTGACTACCGTAAGAAAGCACGTTGAGAAAAGAGCAGACAAACATCATTATGCACAGAATGGTGATTATTTGCTGCTCGCTCATTACAGATTCATCCCAAACAGACCGCATCGCTTGGCTCTCCCCCTCCGTCCGTCTGACGTTCTGTCTCAGACGAGGACTGGGCTTCTTCTTGTGATGCAGATTGATATTTTAATCGAGTCGGCATTGAATTAGCCAGCCAGGTGGCTGAAGTAGTGCTGGGTATTGTACATACCTATACATTCTCAGAGCTGGGGATTTCTCCCGCCTCACATTCCAAGTGTAATTGGATCAAACATTTGATTTGGGGAATGTCTGCTCCTGAATGATGGATCGGCAGCAACTTTGGGATGTTCAATGATTCGCTAGGGGAATTTGTCTAGCTCTGAAACATAATCCCGGTGATAGCCTGGCAGCCTTTTTAACTCGACAAATGATTCCGCTCAGACCTTCTGTTGCTTGGTTTCTTGCCGTCGTTTGGTGCCATATTTGACGCAGATGGTTCGGGGGGGATGTGTGTGTGTGTGTGTGTGTGTGTGTGTGTGTGTGTGTGGTGTGTGTGTGTGTGTGTGTGTGTGTGTGTGTGTGTGTGTGTGTGTGTGTGTGTGTGTGTGTGTGTGTGTGTGTGTGTGTGTGTGTGTGTGTGTGTGGCCATTCTCAGACAGATCCTCTGTTTAGGAGCTTTTCTGAATATTCAATTGATTTATTCCATGTATCGCAGTACGTGGGGTAGCTGAGGATAACAAGTGTTTGATTGCACCATCATGTGCTCCCATGGCTGTGGACGAGCGTTGAGGAAGTCCCTGGGTCAGACTTTGATGGACAGCTTCATTGATTGGGCTGCTTAGCATTAATTACTCCCCCAAATTGTCTTGTGGTAAAGCTGCCGCCCTGACAAGGTCGCCCGGCGTCACCAGCGGAAACAGGTGTGTATACCAGAGCCACGCGAGGCCGACGAGGGGTCTGGTGTTGTGTTGGGGTATATGTGTTTGATTGGCCAGTTTATGGTGAGCACTGCAGGGTGGGGCACGCGGTGAGTTGTTTTTTACAACCCACAGATGAGCCCGTGCACCAATGTCCTTGTCCACTCAGGGGAGTTGGGGTGCGGGGGGTCCGGTTGATTTACTTTTTCTGCTCAGCTCATTTGCTCTCTCACTCTGTCTCCCTCTGTCTCTCTCTATCTGTCTCTTTTTCTCTCTCTCTGTCTTCTTTCTTTAATTAATTTCCTCTCCCTCGTTTTTCTTTCTTTGTCTCGCTCTCTTTCTTCCTTTGACTTCTCCCTCTCTTTCTCCTTTTATTCTCCATGCGAGCGTGGCTGCAGTTCCACCGCGTCCCCCTGGCATTTAGGGGCCTGTGGTCCGCCTGTCGCAGGAGAAGCAGCAGCCATTATGGGCTAGTTAGGCCTCGAGGTTGACGTGTGAATGCAGAGTGGTGTGATCCCGGTTCCCCCCCGGGAGCAGGGAGAGGAGAGAGGAGGGGCCATCCCCTTTCGGGACTCTGTGGATAGATGGAGAGAGGTGGACAAACAGAAAGAATGGATACCCGAATTTACATTAGATTACAAGGGATACCTCTCCAATCAGTGTTCCTTTGTTCGTAGCATTGGGCATTTCCTTTTATTCATGCAACATACTTTCTTCCGTGTGGTGTTTTCACATTGACACATTTTACCACCATGATCCTAATGTTTCGTATGCCCCTCCAGTCGCCCATGTCTCTCTGTCGTCTTGGAGCATCGCCGGGCCTCAGTGCATGTCCGCGTATCAGGCCGCTGATAAATAAAACATGACGATAAGCACTGAACCTCAATAATGGAAAGGTTATGACAAATGGAGTGCCTACGGTGTGCGCATGGCTGCACAAACAGTATTAAGGCGAAAGTAAATTAATTCTCTGCGAGTCTCTCTCTCTCTCTCTCTCTCTCTCTCTCTCTCTCTCTCTCTCTCTCTCTCTCTCTCTCTCTCTCTCTCTCTCTCTCTCTCTCTCTCTCTCTCTCTCTCTCTCTCTCTCTCTCTCTCTCTCTCTCTCTCTCTCTTCCCCCTACACATACTTCATACTGCTTTGGAGCCTGCTGTAAAATTATACGGGTCGTCCACCAATCATAGAAATAATAAGTGTTTGTTCTAGTTCGTCCTATGAATCACAGGATGAGGGATCATTTATGCTTGAGGGCTAATCCGTCATGTCTGTCCTTGTGTGGACTTGATCCTCCCAGCCTTTTGCCAGAGAGCGCAAGCCTTGCTTTTGTTCGGTCTTAGTGTACCCTCCTTGAGGCCGTGCTGTCTTAGCATGCGATTGGAATGGCGAGCACGTTTAACTGTGAACAGTTGCTGCAATTTTCTGCCTTCAGATCCTTGAAATTATTTTCTGTTTCAGTTCAAATCGCAGAATCAGCTCTGGGGAAGAGAAGTGGGGGAAGAACGGAAATCAATAAAGGGCCTCTCGATATTGCTTATATGCTTTTCTCATTTGGCGTTAATCTGTTCCACTGATTTCCCCCCCCCCACCTTCCTCTGTATGATTTGGCTGCCTCTTGTTCAGAGATTAAACGGTTAAATCCTTCATCTGGTTCGGTGGAGGAAGTGACTGACTAGCCTGGTTCCACGCTTCCTTCGCTATTGTGCCAGCATCTGGAGATTGGACTGTCATGGTTCCTCTTAGCAAGATGCTGCTATTCCCAAGGGGCCGAGTGGGCACCATTACTTTTGCATGTCTAATCCAACTGTGTATGTAGTTGTTGTATTTGTTGTTGTGATGCAGGATTGACTGTAAGCAGATTCTTCAAACTTTGACTCATCTGTCATCCCTCAAAGTTCTGGCAGTTTGGTATTGGCTTTTATTTCGATAATTCATTTCAGTTGTTTTTATTCCCCGGTTGAATCTGTGGCCGTGACGTAATGTATTTATTTACTCATGCGTCCCCGAATACTTTTGAGTAAAGTTGTGGCTGTGATCAAAACAGCTTTAGTTTATATTAGCCGAATGCAATATACATCCTACAATAGAAATATCAGAAGAAATCAACCCGATAAATCAACTATGCACATAACTCTACATATCATGAATAAGTGAATAAATAACTTATTTAAGTACAATGCATGACAAACACAGCCTACCACATTACAAATACAGCTGTTAGCATAGGCGTCTCATGCTGACACATCAGATACAGTAACTGTAGAATAGCCGACAGGACTAAAGTGAGGCGGTCCTCTGTTCCTTCCCCCGCCCCCGCCAGACAATATCATCGTGTTTCCCAATAAAGCTGTATGTCTACAAAATGTTAGCTCCCCCCCCCCCCCCACCCTCTATACAGCCTATGTATCACCTGCCTGGACTCGTCTGATCAACCGTCTAAACAACCGCCTCAGTTTATGTCTTTGAATTTTGATTTGGAATCCAGGGATGTTATTTTATGACATAAATATACATTTCAAAATCCTGTCTGTGTTTTTGTATTCATGTTTTTCCTTTCCTTTCATTTTCTACTCTGGTTCTGGATTACAATTTTTCTGTCTTCAGCGACAATGACAGTGGGAGTGACAAACCATTTCCCTCAGGATTAATAAAGTTGCCTGAATGTGGATCTCTGAATGATGGATGGTACATCTAGCCAGGGTACCTCTGGCTCCCGGGCGCATTCATCAAGAAATGCAACAATGGAGAGAACTCCATGGCAGGAAGGACATTTCAGGGGTGTGCGTGTGTAATGTGTGTGTTATGTAGATCCTCAACCAAAACCATCAAAGTTTACCCCTCATTCCTGCATCCTTCCCTACCTGCCCTCCTCAGACCACCCCCCCCCCCCCCCCGTGGTGCACGCTGAGATCTAGCCCGGTGAGCTTGAACCCAAGGGGGGATGGGGGGGGGGTCTTTTTGTGAAAATCTCTTTTTTTTTTTTTTTTTTTTAATGAGCCATGGCGTTGTTCAGCCATTTAATATTCCTTGCTGCCATCTCTCTGGGAGCAGAGCGCGCTTCAAAGCAAACAGCCTGGCGGTAAACATGGGGAACGGGGATGGCTGGTACGCGGGAAAACACAACCGCACGCAGGTTTATTCCCGCTGACGTACCGATAAGTTCATGCGTGTCGGAGGTGCATCAGAAAAGCCGCCTTATCAAAACCTTGGCGGTGCCTTGGAATAGCAACAATGAGCTCCCTATAGAAAAGCTACATTGATACCTGGGTGCTTTATGTGTCTCTATACTGACAGTGATGGTCTCTCCTGTCCGGGCCCCCGTACCTTGTCGGAGCCCATGTCATCATTCTCTTTTTATATTCCTTTTTATGGGCTTTCAGCCGGGCCTTTATGGACAGCCCGGTGAGGACGGGCAGGGATTGGGGGGAGATGTAAGAGAGAGGGGAATGAATGACATGCGGCACTGACGTGAACCACGGGTGGGAATCGAACCTCTGCTGGCTACAAGGCTACATGGGTAAGCTCATTAGCGGGTTTAGCCCGTCCTGTGATCCCACACAGCTCTTTTTTCCAAAGGTCCGCAGTCCGCACTCCTGCTATGAAGTGGCCATGTTCTAATGGAGGACTCTGTGGGCAGCCTGTGAAGGACCAGTTCAACAGCGCACACATTAAAAGACGTGTTTGTCTGAAGTTAATCAACGTGGTGGCTTCCTGCGTTTCGGCTTGGGTGGTCTGGCAGTGTAGCTAGTCGGCAGAGATGGAGGGCGAGTTGGTCCGCTATCGATTTGTTCCTTTTTTCATTCAGCAAGAGGTTTCCCACCAAAGGGACTAATGTAGCCGGTTATCAAACAGCCGGCGGCCTCATGCCTGGCTGGGTTCTGCTTTAGTGTTGTACTGTTTGTGTTCCTTTTTCAATTTTTTTTTTTATCTGGCCAAATGACCGCTCTTTGGATGTTATGAAAGAAGTGTGTTAAGCCCAGTTTAACTTTTGTCATTTGAGCGTGTATGTGTCTGTGTGTGTGTGTGTGTGTGTGTGTGTGCACGTGTCTGTGTGTGTACATGTACTTGTATGTGCGTGGGTGTGCTTGCAAGAGAGTGACATCAGAAGCAAGCGCTAATACAGACGCCGCCGCCGGTCGCACCTGCATGGTCTCCGGATAGAGACCGTGCGTCGCCTGAGAGGACAAAGGACTTCATTAGCAGCTCTTCATATCGATTCAAATGCAAAGCACTTACCGACAGCGCTGCTGCATGCCTCTCACACACCATCGCTCTGTGCATGAACATGTCCGGAACGAGAGCTGCACTACAATCACTACATGCACACATTGTAGCTTTCCATGGAAAGCTGGCCCAAACGGTTTCCGGACGTTGGATAGAACTGGACGTCATTGACTGAATCAAATATCACCATCTATTTGTCCCATACGGTGGGGGGGGGGGGGGGGGATGGTCGAGGTTTGGCCAACGTCAGACGGGATTGAAGTTAAATAACGGAAATAGGAACAATCTGAGAAACCGTGCTTTTCGCCCAATTAGCGCTAATGTGGCAACCGTGTGGGAATGGGAGTGAGGCAGGTATAGGCATTCATCTCCATCTCCCTCAGGTTGCGCTGCCTAATGAGTCCGCCAAATGCGGTCACTTTGCCGTGAACGTAAAAATGACTCTGAGTGCAGCAACTGTGAAGCACTACCACTTCACATTACTCACAATATTTCATGTTTGTATGCTTGATATAGCAACCTCCAGCGTTTATAGCTCTATCTGATTATTTAATGTACATTGTTGCGGGTCTGTGTGAGGGATATGTATGTAATGTATATCTATATATACATGCATATTCTTTTTAGATACTTCATCTATATTTAATTGCTGTATATTTAATTACCTTACTCTATTTAGTTTTTGTACCATTGCCTATATATTTCTCTCTCCTCTATTTTAAGGGTGATCCCTCCATCTGTGAGCAGGGCACCCGTGACCATAGCGCGCTGCCTGTTCTGGGGACGGGATGTGTCGTGCGTATGTGTTGGACGTGCGTGCGCGATGCGTGGCGCGGCCGGTGGATGCTATTTCGGTCGCCCCCCCCCGCCCACCACTGCAGGGCTCTGACGCAGCGATCCTGACGAGAGCTGCGCGGGGGAAGCCTGAGGTCTCCTGGGAGGACTGGCTTCTGAAGCTCTGTCTCTGTCCTACCTGCTCCTCCCCCCAACCCCCACACTCCCAACCATTCCCATTCCCTCGCCTCTCCTCTTCTACCTCGACGAACTACTACACCTCCCAGAGGGCCTTGCCTCTCGGTCTCTCGGTCTCTCGGTCTCCCGGTCTCTCTGTCTCTCTCTCGTGTGTGTGTGTGTGTGTGTGTGTGTGTGTGTGTGTGTGTGTGTGTGTGTGTGTGTGTGTGTGTTGTGCGTGTGTGTGTGTGTCTGTGTGTGTGTGTGTGTGTGTGTGTGTGTGTGTGTGTGTGTGTGCGTGCGTGCGTGCGTGCACACATTATCCTTCAGACGTGCACGCACATGCACACGCCTCTTCTGGATGCATTATCATCAAAGTTTGCATCGCAGCCCAGTCCTCTCCAGCGCTCTCCAGAAGCTCTGTGCTTCGGAAGTCTTTTTCTCTTCTCCTCCCCCTCATCCCCTCGCTATGAACGCACCAGCGCGCTCTGCGCCACCCAGGCCTTCAAAATCATGGAAACGTGGGCAGGAGGGCGGGGCTTTGGTTGAGGGTGGAGGGGGGCGGTATTCAATCCGAGCCGACGGCATCAAATGTTCCGGTTTGGTTGACAGACCCTGAGGGCTCGGAGGTTGGGGTGGTGGGGGGGGGGTGGGGGTTCATCCTGTCGGCCGGCTGCCCATCTGAGTCACACTTCCCTGATCCCCCCCCCCCCCCTCCCCATCAGCATCATCAGCCCCCGGCATCCACCCACCATGAACCCCCCCCCCCCCCCCCCCCCTCCTGACCAGACCCCGGACGAGGCCACGCACAGCTAAAGTGAACAGCATGTTGTTCCATGACCCCAACCCCACACGCACGAGCGCGCACACACACACACACACACACACACACACACACACACACACACACACACACACACACACACACACACACCCCAACATTGCTGTGCGTTGCTGATGTTTCAGCTGGAGGCTGTGTGTCCCTGGGGGTCTGATGGAGAAGTAACTTTGGTATACCTGGCACGCAGTTTTCTGCGTCAGTGTTCCTTCTTCAAAATGAATACATGGTATGAAAAAAACCAAACCCTTCTCCTCCAAATTCTTTGTAATGAGAAAGTGAACGTCAAGTCCACTTTTAAGGATGACGTTCTACTGCTTTGCCTCGTGTGTGTGTGTGTGTGTGTGTGTGTGTGTGTGTGTGTGTGTGTGTGTGTGTGTGTGTGTGTGTGTGGGCGTGTGGGCGCGCGGGCGCGCGCGAGTGCGTACGCGGTCCTCCAGCTGCTAAAGACCCACTTTGCTCCGCGGCACGTCTGCCAGAGTCAGACCTCTTCACTCGGTCATGGAACCCAATGATTTGCGATGGAAAGTAAAGGGCTGGACGAGTAGGAAAACAACTGAGATGGGGGGTGGGGGGGTGGGGGTGGGGGGGGGGGGGAGAGATTTATATGTAGAGTCTCCGCGGGGGAGCCGGGAGGCTAAGGGGGTTTGCTCGGGGGGTCACAGCGTTGCTCAATGAGACTGTTCCAGAGCTATTCCAGTCTTCCTTGAAATACCGCTGTTGGCTTAACAAACGTCTTTTGTGTAAAGCGGCTGGGGACTCTTGCTGGATAAAGACAGTTATTCAAAGATAGCTTTATTTAATTTCTATTCCCGCGGCAGCTGACGAGGCTGTTGTTCGGGTCTTCACGTGCCGATGCTGAGCGGGAAACATGGCTGCACCTCAGCGGTGATTCTGCCGTCGTGTTTGTTCGCCAATCAACCCGACTGCAAAACTTGGGAAAATTGTTATGATTCATAACATTGTGAAACTCACATTTCAAGTACAAAGCCTGTTCTTGTGATCGCAATCATTGGAGACTGTGCTAGTTCTTAAACGGCTGCATTCCTGGAAACAAGCGGTAGCCAGGGTTACTGTGGGGAGGAACACAGCGGTTTCGGGAAATGACAGCACATTATTCACAAGATGGCTGCAAACACACAAACTAATGTAAAAATAGTCAAGGGATCAGGCTGATTAGATTGGGGGTGTGTTTTGCCCTGCCGTCCACTGAGTGTGTCTGGGTTTTAGAGTTATTAGGGAGGGAGGAGGGAAAGCAATTTGTATCCGAAGCCAACTGTGGTGGAGGTAATCCTAGCAGGGGGCAGGTTCCAGCGTGAGGCTGGGGGTTTAATGGGTTAATCCCACTGATACACTGCTGGGATTTACCAGCGTCATTCTGGTGGAAGTCTCTCTCTCTCTCTCTCTCTCTCTCTCTCTCTCTCTCTCTCTCTCTCTCTCTCTCTCTCTCTCTCTCTCTCTCTCTCTCTCTCTCTCTCTCTCTCTCTCTCTCTCTCTCTCTCTCTCTCTCTCTGTCTCTGTCTCTGTCTCTGTGTCTCTCTCTCTCTCTGTGTGTCTCTGTGTCTCTCTCTCTCTGTGTCTCTGTGTCTCTGTCTCTCTCTGTGTGTCTCTGTCTCTCTGTCTCTCTCTCTCTCTGTCTCTCTCTCTCTCTCTCTCTCTCTTCTCTCTCTCTCTCTCTCTCTCTCTCTCTCTCTCTCTCTCTCTCTCTCTCTCTCTCTCTCTCTCTCTCTCTCTCCTTCTTTCTCCCCCTCCCTCTCTCTCTCGCCCTACCCCTCCCTCGCGCACACACGTTGGGGAGTGAGAAGTAAAGAGTTATGTTAGAGGGGGCTGTGGGGGAGGAGAGGGTTGGGGGTCAGTCAGACTCACTACACTGATGCTTTCTGACAGAGGGGGTGTGGGTGTTTGTATATGTGTGTGTTGGTGCGTGTCTATATAGATATTTATATATTTGTGTGTGTGTGTGTGTGTGTGTGTGTGTGTGTGTGTGTGTGTGTGTGTGTGTGTGTGTGTGTGTGTGTGTGTGTGTGTGTGTGTGTGTGTGTGGGGGGAGGGATAGTGTTATTTGTTTTCTCTGGGCAGAGTAGCGAGGGCAAGATCAGCCACGCGTGAACGCCCGTGCACGCGAGAGGTCGTGCACGGGCGCCAGCGCACGCCCCGGCCGTGCGCCCCCCCCCACCCCTCGTGATTCTGACCCAATTCCCCCCCCCCCACCCACCCAGCCCTCCTTACCCCCGCTCATCGCTGCCGCTTTAATTGCCGCTCGCTACACTCGGCCCATCTGCCTACCGCCGCTCCGTTGCTATGGAGACGCCGGGAGGCTTTTCGGATTTGCTGCGGACAGAGCAATAGGGAAATGGAGGTCAGGGCGGGGGTGGGGGGTGGGGGGGTGGAGGGGTGGAGGTGTCGTAGGGGTGGTGGACGGTCATAGGTGCTCCGGGGAGGAGAGGGGAGGGCTCTGTGTGCTTTGAGAGGACACACCTGTAGTGTGCAGCGCTACACAGGGCGGGCTGTGTGTGTGGCTTAGTCACCGTGGCGCACAGGGGAGGGGAAGTGCCCCAGTGAGTTGAGGCTCCCTGGTTAGTCTCGCATTTAATACATAGTTCATGGTTAAACACGATGTTAAATTGGTATAATTGCAACTTTGTTTTTTTAGAATTTGTGTGTACACACACCCGGTGTGTATTTGTGTTGAACACGTCTTTTTTTTTGTATGTGCTTACTGTTCTAAAACGGGGCACTCTGAGGACTTCCCTTGAACCTCATGAGGAGCCTATTTAAAAGAATATGCAATGAGATAATTAGCTTTAGCCTGTTAAAAATCATCCCTTTTTAGATGTACATATTCAGTCTCGCTGTGGTCTCGTTTGTCTGCTCCAAATCAGGACCTGAGGGGCATTTTAAACGTCTTTCTTAACCGTCGTCTCTGTCTCTTCCTTTTTTTTTTTTTCTACTTCCACTGACTTCTTCCCTTCCAATCACACGGCTCACTGAGAGGGAAGTTGTCTTCGTCTTCCAATTAATACTCAGGCACTACGCTAACATCGCCACGCTAGCATCTCCACGCTAACACTGCCTGTCGGCACCACTTGATTCAGGGGCCGCTTGTTGTACAGTTAGCATTGCTGCTTCCACCCCGTGCCTCCCGCGTCCCACAGGCCAGTTCCGCTCAAATGCTACGCGCTCTGTGCTTCTTTAATTTAAATTCACACCCTCGTTTCGCTGTTTAAAACGCTTCGAATGGGCCGCTGGTATCGACCTCTCCCCGCACGCCAATCCAGGAGAATCTGTTCCTATTTACTGCTTCGCTACTTTAAAGGTCAATATTGGTGTCTTTTCTATTTTAGTTTGCTACTCATAGGTCAACACCTCGTTTATAACCCGGCGCGGATGAGATGAAGTTTAGTTTTAAACTGCATTTTGCCGTCGGAAGCATCATTTGTCTCTTCTCTCTCTCTCTCTGTAATTCCTTTCCCTTGTCTCTGTATACTAAGAATACAATATAGCAGACGTATATCGTAATTAGCATATTCTGTCAATCCCTCTGATTGGATTTAATAGGACGTGGCTACCGCCTCGTACTGGCTCAGTCCCATGGCGTTGCGTACAGCGCAGCCCAGCGCATGGCATACAGCCTATTGACAAAATAACCCCCATCTCGCCTTGCGATTTTTCTTCATATAGTTTAGGGACTGTGTCGTGCAAAGGCCTGTGCACTAAATCCATAATAGACTGGGGGACTGGCACACAAAAACAACGTCTACCAAGAGCCTTGACGGCCCTGGGTAATTTTGAAGCCAGAGTTGTATGTGCATGAAAGAACGCCCAAGACGCACTCCCCCTGCCCCCCACTCCCAACTCCCCCCCCCCCCAACCCCCCCGTCATTCACAGCAGACATAATACGACTGGAAGCTGTCTAGGGGGGAAGAAAAAGCGAGGGAGAGAAAAGGTAGAGGCTGTCAATTTGGCACAGAGGCAGTGCTTGATCTCCACCTGCCGTTACCTGGACGTGAAGTCGGAGCCTGGCGGATAACGAGAGACCAGCAAGCCCGGCTCGTGTAATTGGACGCTGGAGTCTGTGTCTAGGTAGCGTTGGGAGGGTATAGGGGGGGGGGGGGGGGGGGGGGGGGGGAAGGGTGGTAGAGGGGGAGCGGTGTCGGAGGGGTGTGCTGGTGGAGAGGGTGGGAGGTAGGGGCTGGGCTGGGCTGGGCTGTCCGTCATCTCGCTCCCTCAAGGTCAAGGTCATGGCAGTTAGCGGCCGCCACCGCCGCGGGCGTCGCCTCCGGGTCGGGGGAGAGGGGGGGTGGGGTGTCTCCGCCCGTGCTTGTTGTTGCAACGGCGGCCGGCAGCAGATCTAGAACGTGGCGCTGCCGACTGATTAGAGGGACAGATTAGGTTGTATTCCCGGTGAATCAAAGGCTGTGATGGATGCGGTGTTGAATGGAGAACAGGGGAACCGCCGGGGCTGATCAGAACAATGGCGGTGCCAGTGGGGGGGGGGGGGGGGGGGTGGATGTTTCCACATTAAGGGTTGTTTTGTTTATTTCCCTGCGTGCCCTTCGTGTCCTCGCCAGGGGACGGCGATCCGAGCACTTGACACAAACCAACGTCGACGTGGAGCGCAAATGGTGTCCTTCTTCCGGGAGGAGGGGTGGGTTGGGCGGGGGGTGGGGGTTGGCGGGGGTTTGGGCGGGATGGGGGGGGGGTTTGGCGGGGGGGGGGTTGGGCGGGGTGCGTAGTCCCCTGCGCAGCGGCGAGTGGTATTTGTATGGGTGTTTCTCCCTCCTGATTGCAGTTGGAGTGGGGCCCGCGGTGGCGAGGGGGATGTGATTACACCCACCACCTTTAAGAGCGGCGCGTCTTCGCCGCCTTTTGATTTGTTTGACTTTGCTCGCATCTCTGCCGCTTGGACCGCGTTCCTGCTGCTGATTGGCGAAGCTGAACTGCTGGATGATCCCACTTTTTGAAAAAGGGGGAGTGCGCCTCTGTCTGCTCGTGTTTGGCGTTCAGGCTCAACTCTGCGGGCTAAAAAAAAAAGGACAACTGTCTTTGTCTCTTTTTATGGGCAACTGGTATGCCGGGGCTGTCGGGAGAGGAGGGCACAAAGGATGTTAGAGGAATGGGGGGAGAGGAGGGAGGGAGGTGTGGGTGTGGAGGGGGGGGGGGGTGATGGGGGAAGGCAAGGGGAGAGGATGCTCAGAATCCGCACAGTATTCACTCTTCCTCACCGCTCAACACAGCATATTTATTTATTTACTCAAGCTGCCATTTTGAGTTAGAAAGAGAGAGAAACGGAGCGAGAGAGAGAGAGAGAGAGAGAGAGAGAGAGAGAGAGAGAGAGAGAGAGAGAGAGAGAGAGAGAGAGAGAGAGAGAGAGAGAGAGAGAGAGAGAGAGAGAGAGAGAGAGAGAGAGAGAGAGAGAGAGATGCATTAAGCCACTTGCGGTATCTGCGGATGCTGATGTGTGTGTGTGTGTGTGTGTGTGTGTGTGTGTGTGTGTGTGTGTGTGTGTGTGTGTGTGTGTGTGTGTGTGTGTGTGTGTGTGTGTGTGTGTGTGTGTGTGTGGCCAGGCCAAGAGATGGAAGGATGATGGAAGGATTGATCATTGGTGAATGAGTGTCTGGGGAATACTGACATCCCCAACTGCGCTACACGCTTTGAGCTTTGCAGAATTCAACATGGCGCCGAAAACCTCAAGGCCACGTCTCAGACTGCTGCCACTTCCCTCCCCCTTAGATTGACACCATCCAGGCCACGATGGTTGGAGTCACTTCACATGTTGAGCTGTTTTTTTTTTAGGTACGTTGGAAAAATGAATGGGAAACGATTGTTTGATTCGATTTAGATTTCATGAATGGATTTGGTGCTTCTGAACTTTTAGGTTAATTCAATATGCGACAACGCACACAAATGCCTCCATCAAATTGCTGAAGTGTAGTCCATTTGTGGGATTTTGTCGGCAAAATGTGTCCAATTTACTCGATGGTTAGCAGGTTATTCTCTATCATATAAATAAACTATGAACACACTCTTATTTCAAAAAAATATATAGAATTTAATTGGCAGACACTCCGCCGAAGATATTTGTCAGCGGAGATATGTGCAAATAGAGTTAGCATGAATAATGCTATAATAATCCCTACCGATTTGGTATTTTAACTGAATGGATGAGGGATAGAAACACAGCCTCAATCCAGTTTTTACATTTGTTCACAGCCTTGGGCTGCAGCATATTCTTTTTTTGTCCTACCCTTGTTCTAGTTCTTGGTGAATCTGGTACCAAAGGGGCAGTTTATTTAACTTTTTACACCAAGTGATTAACAAAGCAAACCCAGTCTTGCTCGCAGTGTGGGTTTGCAGATATACAGTGTGTTTAATGAGTAGTCTGTCAACCGCTCCCGGAGGTAGACAAAGACGTCCCCAATGAAAGAGGTATCTGTAAGCTTTGAACGCTCGCTGCCTGCCTACACATCTTGGGTTCTCACCTGGCGAAGACAATGGTGCTGTTTGGCTTTTTAAACGCGCCATACAAGTACAACAAGGGGAAGCGATAAAGAGCTTATTAAGCCCATGTTGTATTTTGAATTAAAGGAATTTCAAGGATGGGTCATAGGCCAGGCTGCCATGAATAGGCTCTTTGTGCGTCCTCTGGGAGACTGGTTTGTGTGGCAGTTCCCGGTGTAGATAGAGATCTGTGCGGGGTGCATATGAATACTGAGCGGCTGGGTTGAAGCATGGATTATTTTTCACGATAAACCCGGGTTCATTTTATGGCTGTGTTAATTGTCCTCGGTTGCTAATCCTCTGAGAATCTTGTGTTGTGCTGTAAGGCACGATGTTTGCGGTTGGCTAGACGATGTAATCACAAACTCTGTTCACCTACATGATGAACAGAGTGGTGCACTTTTAGTCAAATGTCAATAACTGCTATTTGTACTGTTGGTATTATGCGTGTCTCTGCTTATGTTGCCTTCATTACTTGGATAAGAAACCATATCTGTAAGATTAATTTAATTTGGCCAATTAATATTCAGGACTGGAGATGTGTCTTTTCTCCTCCCACCTCACATTATTTGTGTTCCTGACTTGAATATCAATCTGTGTCATTAATATTGAAATGCGAAATGTCAGGAGTGGCTGCAGTGTGCGCCCTTCAGACTGTGGAACAAGTGTTTCCTCCTTGAATCTGCACGGCCGGAACCCCACCACCGCGCGCAGACAAAATATCCCCCTTGAAGTCCGTCAAAACGCCTTCAGGAAGATCGCATCGCAAACGCAAGCCTTCCCTCACAGGCTGCATGTTATCTTTGTGCCCTGTTTAGCAGAACACTTACTCCTACATGCAGTGGGGGTGGATACGCTAGTAAGCGTTTCAACTCCCAGCCAAAATGTAGTGGGTCCAATCCCCTAATGTCTGCAGCCTACCTGTTGGCATCCTTGAGCAAAGTGCACTGACCTTCTACTTGGTCTTTAGTGGCATGTATGTACAGTACATTGAGTGTAACTTGCTGTGAAGGAAAGTGTGTGCTGTAATCCCTAAAAGGTAGAATCGCAGCACATACATGCATGTGTAATGAGTCGGTGGGCCATGCATGCATGTTCCCCAGAGAAGGGGCGAAACAAGCTCGCATGCGTCCGTCGCGACCCAGCGACGTTCCGAGAGATTCCGCTCCCGCACCGAATCTCACGCCACACGGGAGCTGCGGCGACGCGCAAGCTTCCTTGAGCGTGCTAGCTTGCAAGCATGCGCGGCGGTATTTTTAGTAACCTGCGTGTGTGTGTGTGTGGTGCGTGTGTCCGCGCTGGGCAAATCTGGGCACTCAAACGCAATGTGTCAGAACGCCGTAACATTAACATTCACTCGGATGAAGAGGAAGCACACTAACACTGTGCCCAGAGCTGAGTGGGAGGGAGGGGGGGGGAGAGAGAGAGAGAGGGAGGGAGGGAGAGAGGGAGAGGTCACGTGCTGACCTCATTGTGTGTGCACGAGTAAATGCAACTGTGCTGCGTGAGTGTTTTGCAGCTCTCCCTGCATAACGAGATCCACGCAGAAGGGAAAAAAGGACAAAAATGAGTATTGTTATACATATTATGGCATCGTATGAGATAGTGTAGTAATGTTCAGAGAGTAACTCACTCATAGACTGTTATAGTATGGTTTAGCATGGTATATCACAGTTATTATAGCACATGGTATCTTCACACTAGTGCAATATGGTGTAACTGTACCATAGGTCGATGTAAGAGCAGATGAGGCATCTGAAAATAAACCTCAACGTAACGTATTTATGTATACATGTATATGTATATGGCTACTCTATAATTTATTTTGGATAATGTGATAAAAGATGTAGTATTTATAATGGCATTTCTCATGGAAAAACATGTGACAAAATGATGCCTTAAAAATAAAACTTGCTTTGTGTGCTTTGATTCGTCTTGACAAGCAGCCAAGGAATACCAAAGTATTCATTTTAGAATGATCAGACAAGCAAGCCAAATTCATCTGCATAATGTGCTAGTCTACTGTTCTGATCTCTCTGCAGTGTGTTACCGGGTATATCTTTACAACAATACCAGTGCCTAGAAGATTCAAATCATTTAACTTTTAGTCGATCATCGAATAGATTAATAATTGTAATTGATATGACTCATCAAGGCCCAAGGTTAATGAGCAAAGCATCTGTGCCGGGCGTAACATCTCCCCCCCCCCCCCCCCCAGTGTCTAGATATTTGGTTACCCAATTTCTCCTGTAAGCACGTCCCAAGGTGGTCCTCGCCATCCATCATTGGCTGTCACTTCCCCTCATTGAGGACCCCATAAGTTGGTCCCTAATATATGAGTCCCTAAATCTATGTCCCGACAAGTAAATCCCTATAAATTAGTTCAATAACCACGTCCCCATCACTAGGTCTATATCCCTAAACGGAAGTCCATATAAAGAAATCCCCATAAAGCTTTCCAACATAAGTCCCCATAGGGAAGAAGCCATGCCCAAGACCCCATAGGATGGCCAATCATAAGGGGATTCCCATAAGGTAGTCCCATTTCCTCACCATTTTGGCCCTCTGAGATCACAGCCGTTTGTCCTTCTGCTGCCGGCTTCCTGGAAGCAGGTGCCCCCTGAAGAATGGCAAGCTAGCAGGCCGGTGGGGTGGTGGGGGGTAATCACAGCTAACCCAGGCCTCTGTCGCGCGTGGGCTTTCCAAAGAGGCGTGGCCTTGTCAAAACACACTTTCTTTGTGTCTGCCCTTTGACCTCCTGTCTCTAACACCACAAGTGTTTTGGGTTGTTGTGTCGAGTGTGCAAAAGGGAAAACAGAATAAGCTTAAGGCCAGGTCGGCTAAGAATTAGTTTTGCAGTCGTCTCTGAAAAAGGTTCTGGGTGAATTTTAGATATTGTTGTGTAAAATGATCAACCAGAAGGTTTTGGGTGTGTTTTCCCTCCTATCAACCCAACGGGTGGTTTTAGTAGGGTATAAGCGTCTTGTTATTGTCAGGTTACTTCTCAAGAAAGTTTTTTTTCTAAATCTAATTATGCATCCAACCTTTCCAGAAGTTTTGTTTGTTCCATTGTGCCACAGCCAGATATTTTATTCATTGCATATGGAACCAAGGTATCCATGGTAACTAGATTTTCAGGTTGTTTCTTACAAAAAAAAAAACAACGGTAAAATACATGTTACTTTTGAATCTTTTTCTTCTTTTAAATTAATTGCGGGGCTGCTCATTTGTGTGGCACCTCACGTTTGCATTAGTTCCCGTTTATTTCACATTGAGTACCTTTCATGTTTTCAGCTATTAATATTGAAGCATATTGCCAAAGTATTGTCTCTTTAAGAGGCACTCGATTCAGACTAAGCCTCATGCTTTGAGAATCAAGATAGGAAACCTAGATGCTATTTTTATATTTAACTCCATTGTGGATGATGATGAAAACTTATATTTAACACAATCTGCACAGGGTTGCTTCTCCTCTCCCTGGGACACACACACACACACACACTACACACACACACACACACACACACACACACACACACACACACACACACACACACACACACACACACACACACACACACACACACACACACACACACACACAGCAAAAGGGACTGTTGCACTACTATATATTTCACTTCAGTCCTGTCAAAAATATCCTTTTTTCCACTGACAAATTTCGATTTTTAAATGCAAATTCTCTGGGCTCATTGTGACTCCTAAGGCCCAGCCTCCCTCACAGAGCACTCCTGGCTTTGTTGTCTGTTGTTGTTGGGTTGTTGTGTTGTTTTTCGGGGTGCTGTGTGCTGCACTACTGTGTGTAGCAAGTCGTCGTGCCGTGTGTCGTCGTCCCATATGTCGCGCGCGGTCCGGCGTGGTCTTGGCCCATTTCTCAAGTCGTGTTATTGTGTTGCTGCGTCTGGTTATTGGGGTCCTGTGTGGTTTGTCGTGACGTGTAGTGTGTTGTTATTTTGTGTGGTGTGTGCTGTGTGTCCCTTCGTACTCTGTTGCGCTGCAGTGTGTCTGTTTATCGCGGCACCGTAGCTCTGCAGTGGCGCGGTCCCGGTGTAGAGCGGTGGCATTTGGCGTGCCAGCCCAAGGCCTGCGCTGTCATTCTGCATCTGGCCAGCCTACAGCCATGGACCCCCACCCCCACACCCCCACCCCAACCCTATGGATGATGATCCCACTCCTCCTTCTGGGGAGACCCAGGACTCAGGAAATGTGAGGCAAGCAAAATGTTAATAGAGAGGAAAGAGGGAGGCAGGGAGAGAGCGAGAGAGAGAAAGACAAAGACAGACAGGGAGGCAGAATGTTTCCCCATTATAACCACATTGGTATGACTAAGCCTATCGCCCTGGTGTTCATTTTTACATTCATATTTGTCTGTAATTTTTTTTTACTAAAAACACCTCCTTTTAGGGTTTCATTTTGTGAACTCACCTATTACCGTCTTTTCTTTTCTTACCCTGGTCAATACTTCATCTTTTCATCCACTCATTCATCCACTTGGCCTTTGATCGTGCCACCGTCAGCGCTGAAACGCCCCACCCTCACCCCGCCATCCATCAATAGTTGTGGAGAGGAACACCCACCAGCCTCCTCCTGCTTCTCCTCCTCCTCCTCCTCCTCCTCCCCCTTCCCTCCTCCTCCTGCTCCCCCTCTCTCCCCCTCCTCCTCTTCCTCCTCCTCCTGCTCCCCCTCTCTCCCTCTCCTCCTCCTTCTGCTCCTCCTGCTCCTCTCCTCCTCCTCCCTCCTCCCCCCCTTCCCTCCTCCTCCTGCTCCCCCTCTCTCCCTCTCCTCCTCCTCCCCCTTCCCTCCTCCTCCTGCTCCCCCTCTTTCCCTCCTCCTCCTCCTCCTGCCTCTCCTCCTCCTCCTCCTCCTGCCTCTCCCCCTCTTTAGCTGACGAATGCCGTGGCAATGGCGGTGGTGTAACATCATCTGTCTTTCTGGGGCTATTGTTCAACTTCCTGTTCCCCCCTCTGTGGTGGGAGCGGGGGAGGGAGAGAGGAAGGGGGGGAGGGAGGGAGGGGGGGGGGGGGGTGGAGGTGGGACCACTGCCAGAGTTTGGATGGCATTCTGTTTGACACGCTAGCGCAGATGCTAAATGACAGTGGCATAAAGAGAGGGCTGGCCGCACAGGTCCTGACAGGGCTGTTTTCTATAGAGGAGGCTTCAGTCGACTTAGGAACCCCCCGCCCCGGAATCTCATTACAGCGGCGGCGGCCATGACGTCTCCCTGGCTCAGCTCTGGCACTCCTCCTTCTTTTCTTGCTGATGCTTGTGGCAGTTGTCTTTTTTTCTTTTTTTTTTGCTCATTATCTTTTAAAAACGTTTTGCATGAATTGCGCCGGCGCTTGGGGCATTGCTGAATGTGAGTTAAGATAAAAAAAATGTGTGTATCTTAAAATACATACACAAACTACAAAAACTAAATGCCAGAATTAGGGTTTTAAACGGGAGTAAAACAACTGTGGTTGTATTTGGAGCAGAAACAGAACATATCATTCCTATTTTGTTTCATAAATGGTCATACCGACACAAAATCTTCAAGTTCAACCCAATTTTCTTGCCTTCCTGGAGGTTTAGGTCATCGTTCTGTCGAGGCTCCAGTAGCAGAACAAACATTGGCTTTGGCGCTGTGCTGCTCACCAACTGTCATTCACTCTTTTGAAGGCGACCTTGGAAATGACAGGAGATCCATTCTGTTTCCACTCTCTTACCCATTTTGCCTGGAAACTTGCTTGAGATACCAAGAGTCAAAGGTCTTGAATGTTAAAGTAATGATAATTTTCCATTATGCCCTGCAGGCTAATTGCAGTTCTGCGTCGTTTAGTCAAAGTAATAAATATATAAAATGCCGTTTGACATTGGTCTTATCTTCAGCAGGGATTTGGGTTAATAGAAAGCCGGCCAAGACCCACATCTCGATTTGCGTAGTCATAGTTACGGTGTCTTGCCCTTTATCCAAAGTGGCTTTTCTTGCTTAGGGTGTGTCAAGTCGGGTTTTCAAGTTTGAATGGAGTGCAGCAATTGCGGGGAGTTTACAGTACACAGTCTACCGCAAATGCTAGTAACAGTGGGTTTTTTTGAACAACCAGTTCACCTCCAGGTCTGCCCTTGGCCCTGGTGAACAAGAGTCATATAAAAGCTGTTGCGAACGCAAGACCATGGAGTCTGACTGGGAATCAGCTGGGAGCCCTTGAAAAGTTTACTCTTTTCAGAGAGTTGTGCTGTGAAAACATAGCAGCCCTATCCCTGGCACCTTTTCTTCCTTGGTGTTCTAGCTATCAATTATTTGGTAACATTAGGGAGACCAGGTAAAGTATTAACATTTGTTTCCTTTTGGGTAAGGATATCAGCTATATTTCATAAGCGAGCTGTTGTTGGGAGTCCCCACCATTTCCAACCGCAAGAATAACAGGTTTTCCGTTTATGCCAACATATTTATTTACTCTCTAGTGTCAAACACGGAGTGCAAACAGTCCCTGCCCGTACCTACACCACATCCCAAAACAGCCGATACATTAACAGTTTCAAGGGGCCAGGTTAATGAAGGGGGGACCCTTTCATTCTTCCTTTAGGACTATGACATTTAGAAATGGTGTGTCGGGCATAAAGTAATTACTTTCAAGAGAACTTAAAAAAAACACCACTTTCCCATTACACTACGTCTGTTGGAATAGGCTGGACTTCATGGACCATAGTTATTTACACAGGAGCCACTGGGCATTTGTGGCTAACCTTGCTAACAGACGACACAAAAAGCAGTTGGTCGTAAAGACAACACAAAAAGCAGTTGGTCGTAAAGCAGTCATTATCTCAATGGGGGGTAGGGAGGGTGTGTGTGTCTCTGTTGGGGGTGGGGCTTCTCTACTCAATAAAGTTGTACTTTTACTCACTTTTTTCACATGAGGCCACAAACCCATGAGACCTGTGTCTGTTACCCTCCCCTCCGCCATCCTTGTAACACTATGACATTGTTTTTTTTTACAAAAGAGGGAGGAGTTTGCTTTATAGAAAGTAAATTAGAAAGTAGTAGAAAGAAGTAGAAAGTAAAAGTATTGAATGTATTTAATTAAGAGAAGTTGGGGATAGAAAATGTTAGGTTTTGGGTTATGACTGTCGGCTGCGAAAATAAATGAAACAGTCTGTCCCCTTTTACTGGTATTGTCCAAACATCCATCTTGCTAATGACATAAACTAGCAGGCCTTCCATTCGCAGAGCGGCGTCCGACGAGTAAGATAAGATGTTTTCCCCCCGACCGAACGAGAACCGGGTCTCGGCGCAGTTTAAACCTGCGATTCGGCATCCCTGTGTGACACAGTTTTTTCAAAATGAAAGCTAGCCTCTTCGGAGCACCATGAAACAGGCATGGCATGAAAGCGGGTACCTTTAGCGGCGTATCGTGTGCTACACGAACGACTACAAGCTTGCTGCCTTTTTACCTCAGGCTCCCACTCGACACTCCAAAACTCTTTGGTCGTCATGCAGTCTTTTTTTTTTTTTGTAAAACGAAGTCTGTCGTCTGTTCCTTTTAATGACGGCCTCCATTTTATGTTGTGCCGTGACGCTTCATGCTTTTACCTGCGAGGGTGTAACGGCCTGCTGCTTACCGTGAGCCATGTGTGGGAGGTTTGGGAGGCTGCAGGTCTCAAGCCAAGTCCCCCCCCTTGATAACCCTCAGCCACACTCCTCCTCCATCCAATCCTCCCCCACCACCTCCCGGGATGTCTTTATGGCCAGCCGGGGGATTGTACCTTTTGAAGAGGCTTTCTGCTGCTCCTGTAAAGAGCAGTGATGGCCGCCGAGGCTGTGAAACTAAAGCCGGCGTTCTCTCCTCTCTTCTATTTCCTGCTCACTCCGGGGGAAGGCTGACTCATCAAAACATCGCCCAGCTTCCTCCTCAGGGTACAAGCTAACAGTTTTGTCCGTTTCGACCCCTTCTTCTTTTATTTATAGTCATAACCTGGGGAGACTTTGTACTACAGCATTTGCGCTGTCTGGCCGCATCACCTGATCCTCAACCCAGAAAAAAAAAACAACCTCCCATGTCCACATCCTGCGGCCTTGGAGCAGAAGCACTGCGTTGGACCCTATCTCTGCCGCCCAGGCTGAAATTCCAGCCGTCACTCCCAGCGAACATCGTCCCTACTGCGATCATTATTTCATATGCCGGCCTGCACTTTCCTCCCATTCAGCCCAAAGAAAAGCTAGGGTGAGCCGGAGCGAGAAACCCCAGGGTTCAGATCGCAGCGGCGTCTCAGAATGTATCAGCAAACGGTGTGCCGGAGAGCCGTTGTTCCAGTCGCAACAAAGTACCGCCAGGTTACGGAAACGTGGCGGTAATGAGCTGAACATCCCCTTTGTGTGGTTCGAACAAAGGAAAGATATCGTGATCATCTCATAATGGGCGACCAGGAGAGAGAGCAGACCCCGCCTTTTGCTTCTTTTGACGGCTCCATCTGCTAAAATAATATTCTCTAAGGCCTAGGAACTGCTGAGGGACCAGCGGAGACCATTAAGGTGACATGTCTGGCACCTGGGAGCTCCTTATAATTGGCCTTGTCGCCCCTATCGCCGCTCTGCCCCGCCCCTCGACTCCCATTGGCTGCTTGAGCTGTGAACAAGAAGAGAGAAGCAGTGCAGGGAGGCGGGCTAGAAGGTCTTGATCATCCTCCTAATGGCTTTGCTCCTCAGATTGGCTTACAGTAATGTTACCACCCCCCCCCCCCCCCCCGACCACCATGACAGCCAATCAAAAGCAGGAAGCCCCTTAATCCCCTTCCTGATTGGGCATAAAAGAAGGTCGAGAACCCGCAGTTTGGTGTAATTAGTGGATAAATGCCAAACAGTAATGCGTTGTACAGGGGTCTTGTCGGGCTGGGAGAGTTGGGGCCCGGCCTGTGAAGGGATTGAGATCAGGGGGGGGGACGGCGTGTTGGAAAACAATAGACAAGGTCAATGGAACTGGGACAGGAACACATGATGACCTGTTTCAGAGCCGTGGTGGTGGTGGTGTTGGTGGTGGTGGTGGTGGTGGTGGTGGTGGTGGTGGTGGTGGTGGTGGTGGTGGTGGTGGTGGTGGTGGTTGGTGGTGGTGGTGGTGTGGTGGTGGGTGGTGGTGGTGGTGAGGAGGAGGGTAGGGGTGCTGGAGGATAAACATCATGGCGGCATGGAATTAGGTGGATAATTGGAGTCTTGAATCAACACGTGATCCGGGAAACAAGAGAGCGTTGTAGTTTGCGGTGAGTGTGCGTTTCCCCCTGGACTGAACACTAATCCATGTCAGTGGGGGGGGGGGGGGGGGGGGGGGGGGGGGGGGATGGGTGATATCGGCCGAGAGATTGGTGTGTGTGTATGTGTTGTGTGTGAAGACAATACAGCCCTGGTGCTAAGCCATAGGTTATTATCCAGCTATGTTGTGAGTTAATAAGCTTTGTTTCTTGTGTTCCTCTAATGTTGCTGAGTTCTCTCTGGTACATTGATCATCTCTGAAGCGCGCCCGGGAACAAATGCGAGACATTGCAGCAGGGGTTCACCAGAGACTTCTAAAGATGTGTTTCCCATACATACAGCAAAATATACAGTTAGCGTTGGAGCATCACGAGAGAAGATGCAGACAGTTTATTCCTTTCATGATGCATTAAATGGGCTCTCTGCCTGGATTGGGTGAGTGCATGACCTTGGACTCAAGTACAGTATATATCAACGCTTGGTATGAACAACAAGAAGGAACGGGGTTTCATGTATCAGACGCCAACAAAGGCCGAGTTGAACAAGGAACGCGACGCAGTACACGGCAAAGTAATTTTCGACTGCAGAGGAGACAATTTGGCGTTAACAGAATGAGTCATAACACAAGTGTTTAGAGTAAACACACGGCACAACCCCCAACATGAATGTAAAATCTGTCGACGACGTGGGGGGGAAATAAACATGTCATGTGGAAGTTAATCAGGGTTCCTGTCCTAAGCAGTCGGCTCCTGTTTTCTTCCCAGAATTAGTGTGATTAAGAACGCATGCGGAGAAACAAGGAGACAGCCGGGCTCATCTGGTAGCCATTGTGGTTATTTATGTGCAATAACATTAACCACGAGCAGAACTCTGTCCCGCACACTGGAAAACCTACCCAGCTCCTGTTAGGAGATGTTTAAGGCAGGATGCGTGGGAGGCACTCTGAAATAAAAATGTTTGTTTTCCTAACTTTACTAACTTTACCCCCGCCACCCCCAACAAATTTTGTTTCAGCTGTTTTCTATTTTGACATTTTCTCACTTTAACTTTCCCCCCCCAACCTCTTTTAGTGTTATTAAGGGCGGAGGATGTGTGTTAAGTGGTTTATAGATTAAACGCCATGGCTCTGTGGACACAGACAGCAATGACGTTACCATAACCGGGCGTTATCAGAGAGGCTGTCAACAACAAGCCTGTCCTATCTGGAGGGGGCTCAGGAATAAAACATGACCTGATTGGCAGAGGCTTCAGGAAGAAAGCAGCGGCAGCAGGGGATTCCGTTGAGCCGCCATTTATTTTTTATTTTTGATGGTTGATTTGATCCCGTAAAAGAAAATCATGAATCAGAGCAAAATACTTCAGAGGGTAGAGAGCGGTGGGGGGGGGGGGGAGTTGGAGGCAGAGGCGAGAGGAGGAGGAGAGCAGAGGAGAGCTATATGAATAGAGAGAGGAGGGCAACGCAGAGGGGTGAGGAGATGAGAGGAGGAGTAGAGAGGTGGGGTAGACACACTTGGATGCAGGGGAGAGGTGGGATAAAGGTTGTGTTTTCATCATCTCAAGGGGAAGGAATGTATAGCAGCTAGTGTGTTTTGAGTACAGCTGTGGCTCTCTCTCTCTCTCTCTCTCTCTCTCTCTCTCTCTCTCTCTCTCTCTCTCTCTCTCTCTCTCTCTCTCTCTCCTCCCCCTCCTCCCCTTCAGTCATCCCCTCCCTCTCTTTCATCCCCTCTCTCTCTCTCTCTCTCTCTCTCTCTCCACCTCCAGCCATTTCTCTCCTCACCCTCTCTCTCTCTCTCTGAGGGATTCACACTCGCAGAGTTTGTCCTTCTCTTTGCAGAATGACACATGCAGTGTGTGGGGAATTCATGCGTGCACGTCACTGATGTTTGAAATAAATAATCACAACGTACACTCAATCTGGTGATAGCTCTTGATTCTCTTGCCTCGGTTCACGCCCTTCCCATACGCACACACACTCGGAACAAATACCCGCTCACACATACACTTTCACATTCTCTAACATACGGAGCAC
>OLKM01000068.1:438651-490644 GCA_900291075.1 Melanogrammus aeglefinus
CATGCATGCATGTGTCAGTGTGACCTTAGCGCATTTGGCCCTTTCCGATATGTGTGCCACAAGGGGTGATGGTGGAAGGCTGAGAGGCATTTTGTGTCCCAGGACAGGAGAACATAAGGGAAGAGAGAGAGAGAGAGAGAGAGAGAGACCGAGAGAGAGACCAAGAGAGAGAGAGAGAGAGAGAGAGAGAGAGAGAGAGAGGAGAGACGACGACGAGAGAGGAGAGAGAGAGAGGAGGAGAGAGAGAGGGAGGGAGGGAGGGAGAGAGAGAGAGAGAGAGAGAGAGAGAGAGAGAGAGAGAGAGAGAGAGAGAGAGAGAGAGAGAGAGAGAGAGAGAGAGAGAGAAAAAACCCCAGATGACATCAGCTGAGGGCTGAGCAGTTAAACCGGTCTTCGGGATGGGAATAATAATCTTTAAAAAGCCGTTAAACTTGCCATCAGGTGGATAAGGTGTGTGTGTGTATTGTATTTGTCAAGTAGGTGTGTTTGTTTAGTTGGAATTTTCATTGGAGAGACGTGTTTGGTGCTCGCTACTCTCACCCTGTGAAAGATACAGATTAACCTTGTCCAGCTTTACCAAGGCTTGCACTGGCCCTTATTCTGTCTCTGTCTGTGTCTCGCTCTCTTGCTCTCTCTCCAATCGCTCTCTTTCCAACCACTCTGTCACGCTCCTCTCTAACGTGCTAAAAAGAGACTTCACTTTAGTTTTACCTTTCTAAAAAGATAAAAATAATAATACATCAAACCTATATAGTGCTTTTAAAGTTCTCAAAGACGCTTTACATGCATTAGGATAAAATCAAGCAGTAAACTTTAATGGAACATAAAAGATAAGTAGGGATTAAAACATGGGAGAGAGGGGGGGGTTAGCTGGGGAAAGCTATTCTGAAGAGGTGGGTTTGAGGGCCTTTTTAAATAATGACAGTGTGGGGGTAGTTTGGATGAGATCCACAGAGAGGGGGCAGCGACTGAAAACACCCTGTCACCCCAGGTTTGGTGCTTGGTCCTGAGAATGTGCAGGAGGGGTGCGCTGGTGGAGCAGGTTGGAGAGGTAGGATGGAGTCAGGCTGTTGAGAGCCTTGTAGGTGTTGTAGGCTTTAAGGCTATTTGCAACGGGCCAGGGGCTGTTGTGGATCAAGGATTGGATTTGAGCCACAGCGGTAGCTCCTTCTTTCACCAGAGGACAGCTTGTGAGGACTTAAATAGCCAAGCTAGCTGGCCTATCAGGGAAGGAAGTTAGCAACCACAGGTAAAACCGTCGTCTTTCAATCGGAAGCAACAGACAATATGGTTAGAAAGGATAGCCGTGTAAAGGAAAAAGCTACTAAACAAGCTAGATACTAATAAACTTAGATTCGATCAGACAGATTTTCACAGAGTAATATATTTGGTATTGCTCAGGCCTGTTTTTTGCAGCCTGTGCTAGCTAGGGTAGCGCATGTCAGCTTGCACATAATTATGATGGGTTGATCTCTAGGGACAACATTTAAATGGGAATAATTTAATCCTGAAGTTACGCCGAAAGCCCTATCCGTGAATACGATCTTTGTTCATATGTGCACTGCATTACATGAGATTGTAGTAATGGTTTGTAACTTGAACTGAAATGTGAAGCCTATATTGCCCAAGGAAATTAGGAATGATGAATACAGGGAGCATCTTTCAGTGAGGAAAGGATAAAATGTCATGACTCAGCATGACATTTTGATTAAATGTGAGTCATGGGTTTCATGAATGCACTTTTATTATTTTATTTTCACTATGCGTTTAGATTAAATTTGAATCATACATGTATATAATAAATAATAGAATGAGGCAACTATATAACAATATAACACTTACAATTATTTGTGTAAAGTATAAACCTGGAGAGAAACTAACCTGACATTGTCTCGCTCTCCATCAAAATCTGAAATCAATAGCAGCATCCCACGAGGTACTCCTGGTGTTTTATCAGGGTTCCTAATCATCTAGCCCCGATCCGTTTTCAGCTTTTCGCAAATAAATGAAGAAGTAAACACAGAAAAAAAAAAAATCTCAATCAGCCTGACTTCTGGGACTTTACTTCTATTGATCCACACCATCGAGAAGCATTATTATATTTATTATTATTATTATTATTATTGTACTCTATGAATGGGCCCACAACTGCTGTCGGCTGACACTACAAGATGGCCGCCAGCCGTGGCACAGCGCAGGTGTGCTGGGGAACTCGACCCCTGAGCGGCGAGACAAAGACCTGCCTGTCAGGCGTCGCGTCGCCTCCCCGCGCACAATGGCTCCGTTCCACCGCCGTCCTCCGGTGGCGTGTCACTTTCCCAAGCCGAGAACTTAATACCTAGGACGCACGCGGTATTAATGTTTTGTCTGTTTTTTTTTCCCCGTTTATTGTGTCGGGAAGAGGATGGTGGTTGTTTGGTTTCCTAGGGAACGCTGGCCAGTTATCGGGTAGTTGTTTTTTTAAGGTTGGTTGTTGTAGGGTGTTGTATTGTTTAGTCTGCTCTGTTTAATCTTATTTAATATATTCAACGTGACAATGAGTTGATGTTGTGAATCCAGCGGCAGATTCCCAATTTTGCTTAGCTTTAGTCTCGGGAGTTTTGGACGACTGAACCGCTGATAAACAATATCCTCCAGCCATTGAACCTTGAGATAAACCGCTGTCCCGCATCGAAAACCAGCGTGTCGCGTCGACGATGGCCGATCAATATTCCCGCAATCAACCAGATTAAATAATTTGTCTTGTGTTCGCGTTATCGACAATGCTTCATCTTTCCACTTAGGCCCTGCTGTAACAGAGGAGGGGGGGGGTAATGCAGTCTGAGGCTGTGCACTGATGCTCCTATTAAAATTTAATGCGCCGCACACTTGGTGCATCCAACCCCCCCCCCCCCCCCCACCATCACCACCACCACCCTAACCACTGCCCCAGCCACCCGCTCCACCCCTGCACCTCTGAGGCAAAGCCAGGCCTGAGAGTTAAACTCTCCATCTCCCAGTCCTCCAACCCATAGCGCTGCATTGTCCTACTCTTTCTCTCTCTCTCTCTCTCTCTCTCTCTCTCTCTCTCTCTCTCTCTCTCTCTCTCTCTCTCTCTTCTCTCTCCTCTCTCTCTCTCTCTCTCTCTCTCTCTCTCTCTCTCTCTCTCTCTCTCTCTCTCTCTCTCTCTCTCTCTCTCTCTCTCTCTCCTCTCTCTCTTTTACCTTCTACCCTTCTTTCTCACTCACTACCCCTCTTTCTCTCCAATAGTTCAACGTATGTTGGCTCGTGAGCCAAGCTGTGTGCAGCAAGGTCAAAAGGTAGAGGCATGCTGATGCAGCCTTGTGCAATGACGAGGCAACTGGCCTTCCGTTTATCAATTCTAAAAATCAATTTTTCTTATCGCATTCCAGACTCAATGTGGCCTTGCCGGCACACATTATTTAATAACAAAGTTCCTCAATTATATAAAGCAGTGTATTAAGGACATCTGGCCTACTGATGGACTAAATCATTTAAGGGGAGGTTGGGGGGGAATGGGGTAAATTGGCTTCATTCAGAACTTATTACGGAAAGTCTGAGATGGAAAGACCATCAGTTGAAGTCACTTCACAAAGATAGATCTGTCCTCCCGTTGGACACTTGGTGTGTTTCTTCGGCCAGGGTTGGGGGGGGGTGAGGGCGCTTGGAATCATCCTTACGTAACCCCCCTCTTCTCTAGCCCCCCCCCCCCCCCCCTCACCTTTACCCAGCCACTGTGTACACACACAGACGCGCGCACACACACACACACACACACACACACACACACACACACACACACACACACACACACACACACACACACACACACACACACACACACACACACACACACACACACACACACACACACACACACACACACACACACAACACACACACACAGTCACACACACACACAAGCACTGTCCTGTACACAAAATTGTCAAACATAATAACTGCAGTGCCAACAAAAAAAATGTCAACCACACAAACAACCATACACAGAAACACACCCCACACACGTGCAAACGTACACATGCTTCCCATCCGTTTTTGGTTTGTTTTCCAAAGGAGAGAGGCAGGCACAGGGGAGGATGTCAGCCTTTCTCCATGAAAGATTCATGGCCTACAGTTCTCCTGTTCGCCTCTCCTGAGCTCCCGTCCTGGTCCCTCGTCCGGCCATCTCTGCCGCTCTCTCTCCTCCTCTACCGTTCAGCGCTCTCCTCTTCTCCACTCCTTCTAGCTTATCTAATTTTACCTCACTCCTCCTGTCCTCTCTAGCCCCCCCCCACCTCTGTTCCTCTCTCCTGCTTTCTCTCCTCTTCTCCTCTCTTCTCCTCTCTCTCTCTTCTCTTTCTAACCATGTCTTCTCTCAGCTGCTCTCTCTCCTTCTCTCCTGCTTTCTCTCCTCCCCTCCTTCTCTCCTGTTTTCTCTCCTCCCCTCCTTCTCTCCTGGTTTCCCTCCACCCCTCGTCTCAGTTGCTCTCTCTCTCTCTTCTCCTGCTTTCTCCCCTCCTCTCCTCTCTGCTTCTCTCTGTTTTTGTTTTCCTACTTTCAGTCCCCTATCTGGCAAACGGGTATCTGGGGGATGTTTTGTATTTCACCTGGTAATGCCGCAAGTAGCAGTGACCTTCCACAATACCCCATCTTATGCTTTGAGAGACACATTTCAATCTTCCGCTCCACTCGATGCGTTCATGTTTGACCACTGCTCTCGACAGTGCAGTCTTCCCCTCATGTGTGCGTTTTGCAAGTGAACATCGCCCGCATTTAGTTTGAAAAGGAACAGGTATGTGAGGTGTGTGTGTGTGTGTGTGTGTGTGTGTGTGTGTGTGTGTGTGTGTGTGTGTGTGTGTGTGTGTGTGTGTGTGTGTGTGTGTGTGTGTGTGTGTGTGTGTGTGTGTTGTTGTCATTGAGCGTCATGCAAGGGGGTTGGGTTCCTTCCGCCACCCGTTCACCCCCAATTGAGCAGAGCAGACCAGAGTGGTCAATATCACCCATGATGCTCCTGGGTCGAGAGAGACATCACTAGGTCCTCCAAGGTCAAAGTGACCCTGAGGCATCTTGGCGGCTAAACGCAGAACAACAACACGCAGACGCACGCATTCTGCTCACATATTCCGCTCAGTGAAATACTTGGATTTCTAGATAAGATTATCATACCTTGTAAAAATATCAAGATCTTTATTTATTTATCCTTGAGGAGAAATTCAGGCACAGCAGAGCAGATTGACAGCATTGAGATGCTTTGTAAAGGGCGATAAAGAACCACGGCCAAGCCAAATGAGAACGGACTACATTCAGCCTCACAGCCGTACAGTAAGCAACGTGATTCAGAGGAGACAGAGTGGTTAAGTATAATCGGAAGAGTCATCAATGGCCTCGATGGTTATGGCGGCTATTCCTTTCAAATTCCTATGGGTATGTGTTGCCCAATATGATGAAAAGGACACTAGAAAAAAAAAAACACTAGTTTTGTTCGTCGTATTGTTTAGCGTGACACGTTTCAATGCCTGTACGTCGAGTCTTTTAGACGTACACTTAATTCCTCCTAGATGACCTGTAATCCCTCCCTTAAGCGGTTGAGACTCTACCAACTGGTTTATTGGATCTCCAACTGGTCTGAGCCAGTGGAAACGGATGACCTCATCTTTCACAACAGCAGACCATTTCTAATAGACAATTTCCTTATAGTCTGGCTGGTGTAAATGTTTCAGTTCTCCAAACCTGTTTTAAAATGAAACTATGTCTAGGGTAGAAAACTAACAATTATTTTCAATGTTGAGTAATCTATTGCTTTAGCAATGAAGATCGCTTTAATTAACAGTAAGTAATTATTTGAAGTATATTTAAATAGATGATAGTATTTCCGCCATTCCAATCCCTATTTAGCAGAGCCAAATGCGATGTGCTTTGTCTTGACAAGCAGCCAAGAAAAAACTAAAGTACTCATGTTGTAATCAAACACAGTGAAAGGCAAATAACCATTTCTTTACAGCATCCTTTCGGAAGCTGTAAGCCACACAAGATGTGCACAAAAATTGATAAACAACTACAACTATTCATTGATTATCACAATCAAGTACTGAGCAATGAAACACTCATCTAGTGGCGATACTTCAGTGCAACCTCATTAAAGAGGTAGTTTAAATTCTACAATGCTTTACACTTTTGTTTAACGACATCTGCGTTGTTTCATTCAGTAGTTGTTTCCTTTCATACAATCAATGGTCCTTCAATGACATCATTCCGACCTGTTGTTTATCCACATCAGAGTCCACAGCCACACCTGAGTATATAGACGTCGGTTTGAGACCAGGCCAAACCAGGTAGGGGTGTCGGGTAACACGCCTCAATCAAAGGTCTGTTTTCAAAGAGACACATCAATCACGTGACATTAGATATTAAAAACCTTGCTCTCTGTTCTTTTGACGTATAGATTCATGTTACAAGTGGGGCTGTTACTCTGAGCCAGCAGAGGTGTAGCCTATTGGATCAGCGCTCTTTGATTCTGGAGAGAACAGCGAGGCATAAAAAAACAGGACCTGGGAGGACAGTGTACAGGATTATAAAGATATTCAGTTGATTGGGCGGGGCTACCGTCCTGAGCCGCCCAACCAGCTCGACCGGCTAACGGTCTGATAGGCATCAAGGCAGAAGTTCAGTTACTGCTTTGTCGGGGCCACAAACCGGCTTTAAGGATGAGGGACAGATCGAGTAGTAAGTGATGGTGACGAGGAGATATCAAATGTTCAGATTCAAGGAAATTGAACAACACAATTTTTTTGTAACTTGTTCGGCAAGATTTTCTTAATTTGAACAAATATAAAATCGTTCCCCACCTTTATCCGTGGTTGATATATAACGTTCACCTGAGGTTAATATATATATTTTCTGCGTAGATTGGAACCACCCTGTGGGTCGAGGCCAACCTCAGCCGGGTTGTGACAAATCAAAGTGCTGTATTCACAACCGGTTCCTTCAGTAATCAGTTTACACAGGAAAGAAAAAAGAATACAATCTAATACATGACGGAACATGTCCCGAGCACATCTGTAATGCCCTGTCATAATGAGGAACATGGCAGACGAACAACGCAACTATTCATCGCTGACATGCACTGTGTTCCTGTTGCCGGGGAGGAAACCACGGAAACCAGGTGCAACAGAGGGCACATCATGACGACCTTGACACATTGTGTGACGAGATAACGCAAGATAGCGTAGGGCTGCTCGATTATGGGAAAAATCATAATCACGATTATTTTTGTCAATAATGAAATCACGATTATTCAAACGATTATTTTTGAGTTTGAAAACGTGTTGTATTTATTCAGCATGTCTCTCCCAAAAAAAACCCTGTTGTAACTGAGAACTTTGAAATTCCACCTTAAAAAAAACACACAAAATGGTCAAAAAGAAAATGTTCCAATCTAAAACAATATACAGATGTGTTATCCAGCTGCTCTGCCCTTTATATAAAACATAAAAAAAAGAAAAAATTGAAAAACTAGATTATGTTCATTTTGTGATCGTTTGACGCTAAAATCGAAATCGCGATCAACATTTCATTTATCACCAAGCCCTAAGATATCGGCGCCTGTTGTACCAAAGCAAAAGTTGCCACAAAGGTCTAAGGGCCCCAAAACTCACTTTCCCACGGTTGGCGTCAAGCTAATTTGTGGGCATGTTTGTTTACCCTGCATTTACAGCCCTGGTTATGGCGATAATGATCGAGGGAGAAACATGTTATCACCGACGGGTCTCAACATATTCGGCAACTGCTGTTTGAGTTATGGGAGCTAAGGCTGTAAACCCTAAACAGCTTGCTCCCTCACTTGTTATTTCTGTGTGTGCAGAAGGAGAAAATCCTGCTCTGTGAACTCGTTGGCTGTGGTGCTCGGCTTGCCTCAGGCTAAAACTCCTCTGACACCCCTTATTTAAACACGCCAGCACCGAGCTGCGGAAAAGCCAGAGTTACCTTCTGCAGCTTTTTTTTCTTCTTTCTCTCGCCCCATTTCACCGGGTTCTCTCGTTGCAGCACAACGTGACTCGGGTTTCTGATCAGAACTACTAAGAGGTGACGTCGAGGCATTAAGGATGAAAAGCTTTTCCTTTGCCCGTCCCTTCGCCTTGGAGGCCGCACTTCTGACCGGAAACTCGACTGAACCCGTGTCTGCCGAGCTTCGGGAGACGGCATATTTCAGTGCCTCCGTTTTTTTTCTGTGGGCATGTGGCTGGTGGGCTGGTTCTGAGGAGGCTCTTTGTGTGATAAGCATGCAGAGGTTACGGCATCTCACCCCCACCCCACCTCTCTGGCCTCGTCGGTATCACATTAGCGTCGCTTTGCAAGAAAACACCAGAAAACGGTCAATCGCCCGTTTGCTTTTCACACGCCTAAGCCCTCTGTGGTGATCTGCGCCGGGGCCACGACATCTGTGTGAGGGCCCCCCCCCCATGTTGTATTCCAGAGCAAAAGGGGTGTGGAGGGAGAGTGGGGAGTGGTGTGATGACACCCACGTCAGTGGCCCTGCCTGGGAGAGCGAACGCAGCCCCCGTAATTAGAATCTCACCAACACGCCCAGGGAAGACTTGGCAACACATCGCAGGTGCGAGGAGGGATCTATACAAAGAGCACAGCAAAAGGTGTAGCGGCGTAGATCTCGCTGGAGACGTTTACTGTAAATACCCCCGGCTGTGTTGTGTTTCTACTCTGTGTAACAAAAGCCCCCACTGGAAGGGTTTACAATAATACTCTTAAAGGAAGGAGAAAAAACAAAACAAAAGGACCACCCCTGTTAACTCGCGTTGGCTCGCTGCACATACGCGCACACGCACACATGCACAGGCAGGGCGTACACGCACGCCCAAAAACAGAAACACAGAGGCTTTTTGTTTAGATTGACCGGTGAAGCAGAGCTCTCTGGAGCCAGCCCGCCCGCCCCAACCCCCCCCGCGCTCCCTCTCCCTGCCGTGGGACGCTGATTCATTCGGCGGCGGCGTGGCGAGTTAAAAACCGTGTCCCCGTCGGTCGGGAGGCTGTTGTGCTTGACGTCCCCCCCCAACCCCATCCTCCCCTGTTTGTGTTGAAACATTAGCAGCTGGCCTCTCGGACTCTCAGGGCCCACTGTGTCCCGACATCCTGAAGACACTTCAGGTGTCCGGCCGAGTGTGTCGGTGTGTTCGGGGTGTTGGGTGTGTTCGGCTGTGTGTGGGGGGGGCACAGGTGATCTGCTCCTGATACTGAGGTCGAGAGACATAAGGCGACATAAGGCTGTGTGCCCCGATGGCTCCCCTCCTCCTCCTCCTCGCTCGCTGTCGTCCCGGCCGCTCTGCCTTGGCAGGAAGAGCCGCAAACAACCTTGAAGCGACCACTCGTCACAGATCGTCAGCCAGGCGAGCAGAGAGTGGTGGTGGGCGGGGGTGTGAGGGTGAGGGTGAGGGTGGGAGGCAGGGGGGAGGGCTGAGAGGAGCAGGCAGAGGTATGGGAAGGAGGAGCGTCTCTCTCTCGCCCGGCTTGTCCAGCCTTGCTCTCTCCCTCCCTCCCTTCGTCTCTCTCTCCCTGTCTTTGTCTCTCTGTCACTCCTTACCCGTCTCTCTTTTCTGCTCTTCTCTTTATATGTATTTCTCGCTATTTCTCTTTAACTCTCCCTCTCTGTCTCTTTCGGTCTCCCTTCATTTCTCTCTCTCTCTCTTTCTCTCTCTCTCTCTCTCTCTCTCTCTCTCTCCCTCTCTGTCTCTTTCGGTCTCCCTTCATCTCTCTCTCTCTCTCTATCTCTCTCTCTCTCTCTCTCAATGCTGTCTCACTCTCTCTCATCCTCTCTCTCTCTCTATCTCTCTCTCTCTCTCTCTCAAGGGAGTGGCAGCACATTAACAACGCACTGCCCCCCGCCCCCACCCCCCCCTGCAGCCCCCAAAATGTCCGCCTCCGCCGCGCAGCGAGCCCCAGTGCACCCGCCTGTATTAGTAGCATTAGTATTTCCGGCGTTTCTACTTTCTGGAAATAAGTGGCGCTTGATGAGCAGTCGTGTGCAGAAGGCTGAGCTTGATGCGGGGTTTCTGCTCGGTCGGCTCCCGGAGAGAGGGGCAGGGCTTTGTCAGCTGGCTTCCTCTAAACTGGGTCACGACAAGGTTCACTTTGGCGCACCGCACCGAGTCTGCTTGTAGCTTGGAAATGGCCGCATAAATATTTAACCGGGGTTTTTTTTTTGTTCTATTTTCTTCTCATCCCCCCCCACACTCCCAAGCCCTTCCTCCCACAGAACAACAACAACAGGATTAAAGGAAACTATTCATTTGTATTCCTGAAGTAGAACGTGAAATAAGCAACATTATAATTGCCTTGGGAATGGTAATTGCCAAAGAACTGTTGGTTTTAGGAATAATAATAATACAGTAGACATTGGTAAATGGCATAAAAAAAGAAAAGTGCCCATTCCCCTTGGGAAGCTATTGTTTGTGCTCATTGTCGGACAAAATATGTAGTTAAGTCTGAATGCGTCACATATTCATGTTTATTGGTTAATTTGTTTTATTCTGTAAACTAAACTGACATTTTAATAAGCTGTTTGTGTTCGACAATGTTGTAGGCAGACCTGAAAGCCACCCAGCGCTAACTTGTTTGTGGTCAAGTCAAAGGGACAATTGCAAATTAGAAACATTTAAGAATCTGCTAAGAATATGGTATTATCAAATACTTCCCTTAGCAAAGCTCAAGAAGAAGGTCTTTATCAAACCTGACAGATCTTAAGAAGAAAGGGATGATTTTATTTTCTGGTGTTTCTAGAGGCATGTCCCCACAGGAGAATTGGGAATTGGGTAAGGCATACACATTTGTAGGAGTTAAAGCGTATCTAATGCATCTAAATGGTGTGACAAACTCCCATGCACCCAGAGTTTACATTACAATTCTTATTTTAACCCCATTGGAATCATTTTCGTCTTAATGTAGTTCTTGGATCTGTTTGAGGTCTGAACAGATAGTAACAGGATGTCTTTCCATTCCCCTACTTATTCATTTACATTCCAGGCGGTGACACAGGTTGAATGTTTGACCGTTGCATTACTGGTGAGCCATTTCATCTGCTAAATTATCCCCTTTCATGTGGCAGATGCTAATACACACAGCCCTCCGTGAGGGTGGCCTTACAGTCAATCCTCCCAGCGACAGGAAAACGCTGCATTGTGTATCCTTATTTTAATATAGGTCTGTAAACAGACCCAGCAGCGCCACGACATTGTAACATGAATCACAATTGGCCAGCCACCCACAGAGTTCTCTCCTAGTTGTCCTCAACACGCACACGCACACGCACACACACACACACACACACACACACACACACACACACACACACACACACACACACACACACACACACACACACACACACACACACACACACACACACCGGTTGTTGGGCACGGGTTCGCTGTAATTAACGCTCTAATGCGACGGCAAAATGGGCAAAAAAATAAAAAGCCGGCCGTGCGTCGCAGGAACCCATCAACAGGATTAATGGAGATTATTTCCAATAGGAATGCACCTGCCATTCCCCCACACTCTCTTTCTCCCAGGCCCCTGTCGGGGGCCCCCCCCCCCCACGTCCAGCCAGGAGCCCTATTCCAGGACCCAATCACAGTACGAACGTGTCCAGGGGGACCCACCCGGCCCCTGCCTTGGTTAGGAAATGCAATTTAGTGAATTGTCGCGACACACGTCATTGGCTCTGTTTACACTGTGGGCAGGTCCCGCACAGGGCCGGGGCTGGTCCCACGCGAGGGGCCCGGGACTGTGTGTGGGGCTGGGGCTGTGGGTGGGGTGGTGGGCTGGTGCGGGGGGGTGGAGGTGACGTGAGGGGGGCGGCGGCCCCGGGGGGAACTCTTGGCCATGTGTGAGTTTAGAGATTGTGAAGTAAATGCAGGATTTGTGCCGTGATATAACACGGGTAACGCCGTACGCCTACAGTGGAGCTCAGGAGAGGGGAATGGACCGGTAGACACGGCGAGCAATTTACCCGCCAGCTGACCCCCAACACCGCTGTGTTTATGCTACTTCCATACTTTTTATGATGTGCGACATAAGTGCCTCTATGATTTATGATTCTGTATTTTTTATTTTTTTAGGCTACACTCAAACAATTTCATACACGCTCAAGTATCATAGGAAAGTGAAAGGGAAGGGCTACATTATACAATACACACAACATCTAATATCCCGGTGGCAGAGTGTTCTCCCGTCTTCCATTTTCCCCCTTTTGAATGTTTTATTTTCGTTCTATTATTTCTTTTCTAACCTGTTCCCCGGCGCAGAAGATTGCCAGTGTGTTGGTATGATTGCACTGAAGGAGAGACTGTGTGTTTGAGTATGGATTAACCCCCCCCACCCCCCCCCCCCCCCCACCAGAGAGGCAACCCATAAGGTGCTATGCAGGGAATGCAATATTATACCTGTCACGTCGCTGGTCTCGCCGTTTCCTCAAACAAAGCCTGACGTTTACACCTGCTCGGGAAAGTGCAGTGTCATCGGTTTTGCCCAATTATTCAGTCTTTGAAAAAAAACACTACAGCAACAGCAACAATGTCGTTTCCCTCTGAATTGACAAAAGACAACCACAAGCTGCTTCGTACGATCACACGTCCCAATGCCATGTATAATATATGCATCTCCGTGTTCGGTGTTTCCTGTTCATCATTTGACTTTTTTTATTTCTGTGTAGTGTGTTGTTTTCTGATGTGTTGTGAGCAAAATTGAATATGAAACGTAGTCTGAGATGCTTCCACTTGGCACCGGTGACCCCTGGCCTCAAATATTATTTCTATGCAAGGGAGTTTAACAAGGAAGCGTTTTGCGAAGGCATAACAGACCAGGATATCAGTGTTTTCATAAAGAGACAGCAAGTCTTCGCGCTGATCGCTCAGGGCCGACTGGGGTCGCCTGCTCCGAGCGTTGCCGATATCCACCAACCCGCGAGAAACCGAGAGCTACTGCGGCGGATAAAACGGCAGATAAGAGGTGTGGAAACCGTGCTTGGATATATTTTTCATGGAATGCGGCCCTCGCTCTAGTCTTAGCCCCGGGGGTGAAGCCATCGGATTAGGTTTCATTTTATAGATTTTTGTCAGATAAAGTGTCAACGAAAGATGAGCCGTCTCTCTTTTGTGCAACAGCGAGAGGAGGGGAGGAGGAGAGGAGGAGGAAAGGAGGGGCTGGGAATGGAAACGTCAGGTGTGCCCAGAACCCTGGTATCTCAGACTCGCCATCGTCCAAACTTCACTCGGAGTAAATTGAAATGTCAATTTCGGGATTATGGTTGCAGGGAATGTGACGTGCCATCACACGGTATGATATTCTCTCCTCAGAGAAAAATAGGGTTGCCAGTGAGAGAAAATGGTTGACCTCGGGTAACACATCTCTGAGAGACTTCATCTTCACTTCAAACATCGCCTTAATGAGCTTTAATCCGTCGGCAAATCTTCAGCAGACAGCCGAGACTTTAAAGCTATTTTTTCACCAGGATTAGAGGGAAAACAGGCAGGAAGATGTGTGCGGCTGGGTAACATCACCTTCGTGTTTGCTTTTAGCTAATTCTTCAATACTATGTGTTTAGGTACGGCATTGACCTAGCTATACAATCAACCACTTTGTTTATCAATGGCTTCGGTGTGTTTGATGGGATAATTGAAGGAGAATAAATGAGGCACTCATATCATCAACCTTTAGTAAACATTGCGTTTAAGGTAAAGATTGTGGATGAGGTTTGGTGATCATCTGGGATATTGGTTATTATATCTGGTGGCATAATACAAATTTACGGCATTTAGCAGAGGCTTTTATCCAAAGTGACTTACATCAGTTAATACACACATTGAAGTACCGACGACAGAGTCAACCATGACAGCCACCATGACAGCCAGTTCGTCAGGAGAAATTAGGGTTAAGTGTCTTGCTCAGGGACACATCAACACTCTAGCTAGGAGGAGTTGGGGATCGAACCAGGATCGAACCAACAACCTTTCGGTTACAAGATAACTGCTCTACCTCCTGAGCTAAGCCGACCCTGGCAAAGCTAATAGCAAAGCTTAGCTGCAGTGAAGAGCTCCAGCTCCTCCATATTCTTCATAAACTGGTGGGAGACAGCGAGAGTGGAGGAGTCATCCATATTGCTTAAAGTGTATACTCTCACCGCGTCGATATTAAGCGATTTGATCCAAATCAAACAGTGCAACTGGAGGCGGTCGATTCTAGCCCTAGCTCCCGCAGGAAGTACAGGTGAAAAGGGTAGGTGGGGCTAGGTTGTGTCTCTGTGAGTCGAAGCGACGCTGGTCCAGGCGGTTGATTGGCGGTGTAATAGAGCCATTGATTCCTGCGCCGATGCAGGTCCCACCCACCCAGCCCCCCCCTCGCCGCCGCCGCCGACAACCTGCTCCCGGGCGACGTTGACAGGTGTCTGGCTCGATATGGGTTCCCCCTCTTTGACCTTAAAGCTTTTAATCAGCTCGGTCAGGGAGCTTGTCAATCCTGTCTAACCACAGGCCGGCCCCCGCCGTACAGCCACCGCAGGCCACAGAGCGGCCCGGCCCACGGGGGGTCAGCAACCCCCCCAAAGCTGCCAACAAACCCAGCGGGAGGGGAGAATGAGTACACACAACCCGCGCAGCCGAACCAGTTCCCCGGAGGGAAGGCCCTTGGAAATCGGGGGCGCAGCCCTCCTCGAAACCGGTCCGCGGATTTTTTAAAAGCGACCACGAATGTCAGAGTGATATCACCCAGGGATAATGTTTGTTTGTCGCCTGAAAAGCTCACGGTCTGGGAGAGGGCGGGGATGAGCCGGTGTACGGGGAGGAGGAGGGGATGGCATATGATATTTTTGCCTTTTCTAATCATGACGAATGCTTTCTGATTGGGCGGAACCCCCTCTGAACGGGTGGCGTGGGGTTTGTATGCGACCTAACTGAGTTGTTGCATGTCTCCCCGTGCCCGTCTCCCGGTCTGACGTTTGCCTCTGATCAATAGTAATGCGCCATCACGGCGCATCGTGTATATATAGCTCTCATCAGAGGCCCCGCCGACGGAATCTATTCCCTTCTCTCCGGCTAATTTCACTCAGCATCTTAACTGCGTTTCAAGTCAGGATTGGTGAAGACTGAAGTTTAACTGCACAATGTATTTTTTACTCCGAGGCTAATTACGCTGCTGGTTTGATTGCAGTTAATAGCGCAAGCTGTCAGAAAAGCACTCACTGAGCAGTGTAGCAATGTGGCTTCCCTGAAATTGCATTGAACCGCACAATTATCTCTAGACGCTGGCATATCTGTGCACCGTTACTCCATCCGGACGTAGCCGGCTAGCCGGTGCTCTGGGCAAAGCCGGAAATTGAGAAAATACGGCTTCTTACCCTTCTTGTTGCGTATCGCATTAAGTTAAGGTAAGAAAATAGCAATTCTTCAGCTTTCTAGCGGTATGCCGGTGGGGTTTTACCACCTCTGACTCACGGGTGTTTCTGTGTGCCTCCGATGGCAGCCCACCCAGAACCGTGGTTTTCAACTAAAATCCCACCAAACCAATTAAATTTCTGACCGTCTCTCAGTCAGCCCTCACGTTTTCTTAATCTGCCTCTTCCTCTCCTCTGAAGCGTCTTGTTATTCTGCCTCTTGTGTTGCTTTAAGGGTCTTGGAGTAGTCCCAGCCTAGGGTTCTGGGACCGGGGTTCTGGGTCCCGGGTCTATTAAGTCAATACACTTTGTTAGACGTCTAACCGAGCGTTGGAGCCGGCAGAAACCCATACCGGCCCTGCCTCAGCCTTCCCTTCGTACTTTTCCCCTCGCTGCGGCTTTGTGGTTCCATACCAGCGTCTCCAAGTCAGTCGCTTTCCCCCCCGTACGACCAATAGGAAACCTTGAGGCTGAGGTCCTGTTATTTCTTCTTGGTCTTTTTTCTTTTCTTTTTTTATTCACTCAAGTGTAACCACCGAATGTTCCCATCCAGCAGGAAAATATATTACATTGACGTCGCAACACACATCAGATGTGTAGGATGAACTGACATTCTTGTCAGCGGTGGAATTAAGCTTTATTCTATTTTTTGGGGTGATTTTTAATGAAACAGATTGATACATAAATCCCATCGCAGTGAAGTGTTCTCAAAAGACAAACTCTCATATTGATGTCAAAACAGCCAAAGTAGATATTTAGATGCTGTCGTCAGATTATATTCTTTCATAGGTGGGACATGGGACCATAATGGCAGCAATTCCGCTTCGCAGGAGAAGGCAAAGGTAAGATTTGCCCTGCGATGAGGTCACAGCAGGGAAAGGCAATGCTGGATCACAGCTGGAGAGCACATGCAGTATAACTTGAACCCAGCACAGAGATGTGGTCCAGTACAGAGATGTGGTCAGCATTCCAACAGTCGTGTGTGTGTGTGTGTGTGTGTGTGTGTGTGTGTGTGTGTGTGTGTGTGTGTGTGTGTGTGTGTGTGTGTGTGTGTGTGTGTGTGTGTGTGTGTGTGTGTGTGTGTGTGTGTGTGTGGTGTGCGCGCGTTCCCCTCGGATCCCCTAGGAAAGATAGTCTGTGGTCATGGTTTAGGAAATGGTTCAACCATGGTCCCAGTATGCTGCCCAGAAAGGCCAGCTTCCAGAGATCTGGTTGAGACCAGAAAACACATGAAAAGAACTAGAGCCTTGGCAGTGGTCCTGGTACAACATTCATGTTTAAACACTTAAGTATTTCCCAAGCCATTTCTACCATATGTTGGCATCAATCAAAAGCAAATACGTGTCATATTACTTCTAAAGAACAGTAGTGCTCTTTGTCCCTTTGTCTTGTTAGGGAGACATATATAACTGAAATAAAATGCAGGACATGATGAAGACATATAAAGGGCTGACGGCTAGGTATATAGATATTAATTCGTGCATGGCACATTTGGGAAGGTGTCTATGTTCCCCGGGTCCTATGTTCCCCTCTTTGTATGAGACTGGGAAGATAGGACCCTTTTAAAAAAAAAAGAAAAAAAAAAGGGTCCTATGTTCCCTGCTTTTCCCAAAAAGGGCCCTATGTTCCCTGATATGTATGTGACCGGGGAACATAGGACCCTTTTTCAAAAAAAGGGTCCCATGTTCCCCGGTCTGTTACTTTTTCCACCATTACTGCCAAATTCCGGCCGAGATAACCACCATTGCATGTCTTTACCTTTTGTGGAAGAGGGAGAGTCTATTCTTAATATTGTAATAACCACGGAAGAAGCAGTGAATGAAGTACTGATTAGACAGCGATTTATTAGATACCACCGCTAATAAACCGTTAGAAAACACAAGACCGGTAACCATAGCAACGCCGGTAAACAAACCCAGAGAAGCCCAATCCCCGCGCTACGGCCATCCGGAGGCGCACAGAGCTTTTGGCTGTGATATTATATACAATTATATTACATTATACTATTATATATAGAGCTCCGGGAGTCGCAAACGCCAACAATCACTTTCTCCTCCATGCTAAGGTTCACCCCGGACTGCACTGCACTGAGTTGGCCGGTTGACCGCTGATTGGCTGTTACGTTACACATGTCACTCAGCCGCCATGCTGTTGAACGCTGATTGGCTGTTACGTTACACATGTCACTCAGAGGCCACGCTGTTGAACGCTGATTGGCTGTCATCACGCGAATGTCGTGTCAAAGTTTAAATGTTTTGGAAAGATTGCAGGAAACATAGGATCCTTTTCCAGAAAAGGGTCCTATGTTCCCCCGCAACAGTGGGGAGCATAGGACCCTTTTTGGGAAAAACGAGGAACATAGGGATGAGCCCGCACATTTTACGTTGCGGATGCATGAATGCTCATGCTGATCACATACCCGTCTGACTAGGGGGCTCAAAGGTGTGGCCACCTTGAAAACAGCCCCGAGAAAAATAACTAACAGACGGACCCTTTATCGACAACGGCAGATACTAAACAGAGGCGAATGTGCTTTCTGACGCTCTCTCACATGAAAGTGAGTTAAATTCATCCCAATGAGGTTCAAAGAATTAGTGCCTAATAATGTCATCCTGAACTAATGGTCTGAGTCTATGTTGTTCAGTCAATGTAATGGATCGGAACATTACATGGCTTAGAAGACCGACCGGCTAGGGATCGCCGCGGGCCAAGCGAGCGAGTCGCAGAGAACCCATTGGCTGGTAACTGCCCCATCCGACCAGGCCGCTTTCGGGCCTACTTGGTTCTCCGTGCTGACTCCAGCGGTATTGTGCGAACACACCTTTCAGCGGTTCTACTTTCCGCGCGCAGCGATGGTCGGGGTACTCTATGGAAGGCTCGCCTGGCACACACTAAGTGTTGTTGTTAATTGATAGCGGACGGCCCACTGCCCACTCCAGCTGGAGTGTGAATTCCCTCTCCCACATGCTAATGGGTCTACTGCACAACAGCCTCCCTCTTCGTTCCTGCCGAGGAGAAATGTCTCGCTCTCGCTTTCACAACAACAAGCCAAGCAGCCCCTGCTGTCCTGTTTACGTCCCCCTCTACAATTAGAGATGCACTTTGATGACGGCCCCCTTCACGTCTATTTCTTCTTCGTCTGTGTTCCTCCTCCCTCTGTGCATCTTTAAAAATGTATGACATGCACCCGATTAATTTATTTCCAAGTAATCTATGGAGCCCGCAGCCCACATAAAGATGCAGAAATCCCTGTAAGGACTCTCCCAAGTTTCGTCTAATCAAATATTGATTGTGTGCTCTTTCTCTCGACATAATACGCCCCTAGTCATGTGATGGTTTCTGTTGCTTATGCGCTGCCAGATCCCCGGGTCTCCATGTCTGCAGTTTGCCCGTAAGGCGTCCGCCAGACTCTGTCACTAAATAAATAAATAGTTTGCTAGTCTGTGGAAGTAAAGGTCAGCATGGGTCAGAGATGTCAGATAAAATATTTTGTGCTCTTGCGGAATTTCTAAAGGTTGCATCCGGTGACACCGTCCACCCAACCCTATCTTTATCATCATCGTGTGAGAGCCCGCCCCCCCCCCCCCCCCCAAGTCTGTGTTTCAGAAATCCAACCCGTCAAGTCGCTTTTCGCCTTGTTTTCGCATACTTCAGATGTGTTTCGACTTTCCTCCCCGAAATGCTAATGTTGGCCACGGGCCCCGCACCTTAATTACATGGAACTGTTGAGTGTCTGCACTTCATGGACGACTTATCTTCAGTTGTGGACAATAGAACAGATGGTGTGAGAGCAGGATTTGCCACGCATGGCTGTCCGCTTGCCACAGACTTTTTTTTCAGCACTTCTTGGCAGGATTTTAGAAAACATTTCATGCCGCATTTGCGGAACGCTTTCCGAGACGTACGAGGAACAGTTGCTGTGACATGGCTCCGGCCGAGACAACCCTCCCGTCATTAACACCGCCCCCCCCTCCGTAAGCACCGCTTTGAGGCAGTCCAGGGTGTTATAGCGTAGACACACTGTGACTGTGTGTGTGTGTATATGCTGCCTCGACACACACTCAACAAAACGGGTCCCAATTTGAGGACATGGTGTAGACTCACCCTCAACAGCTATTCCTGAGTTTTGTATGATGGCATAATGCATGAGTCAGGTAAATGGCAAGAACACACTTAAAAGGCTTTAAGCTGTAACTTAAATGCTCCGGTCGGAAGGCGTTTCAATGTGACTGCAAGTGTTAGGTGGTGGTAGCGGTAGTGGTAGTGAGAGCACTGGTTCTTGTTCCCCTTGGTAAATTATAAATACACAGCTCTCTCCTTTCTTTTTGAAGGCACGGAGGGCTCACAAAGCCAGCGACGGTGGATTTGTATTCAGAGTGTCAGCAGCAGGGTTAGGACGTAGTTGTGAGGACAGAGTTTTCTGTGATGTCGGTGGTGGTGGTGGTGGAGGTGGGTGGTTCACTGTAACACCCCCCCTTTCCTAGACTTTAATACCCTGAGTGCTGTAATCTGGGCGCCATTTCCGACCCCTCACATGTCACTTTCTCTCTCCCACCCCACCACCACCACCACCACCACCACCACCACCAACCCCCGAAATCCTCTTCATTGCATTTATGAAAAACCCAATCCTCCCCTACGCACACACAGACACAGACACACGGACAAACACACACAAACACACACGCGCACACACACACACACACATAACCCCCCCCCCCCCCCCACACACATCTGCAACACACCCAACCCCACAATTCCTCCGTCTCTCCGTTACCTTGAAGGATGGCAGGCCGTCTCGGACCATAATGCATCAGTACCCAGCATGCCCTTGGTCGTTGTTATTTATTGATCAGCACTCTGCTATTAAGACGTTGAGCGGCTGCTCAGGGCGGGTCGGGGAAGCCTTCTGGATTATTGAACACGCGACCTCGTTCCACCGCCATGTGGGGACCGCACTGCTAACCTAGCAGAACCTAACAGAACAGATACATGCAATATTAATGTTAATATTAGCAGGAGTAGCATATCAAAAATAGCATGACTATGAACTAAAATGACTATGATAACAATAAAATACATTTCTATTCAGTTATTAATCTGATAAATACTTGTAGTAATTATTATTAATAATTTAGAATTATGACTTTGATATTTATCGGTTAAATACACAAGTTTGTCATTAATTGACATAGGATAAAGGGATGTCTTATAGTATAAAAAATAAACTAGGGGGTAAATGAACAGACTCAACATATGGGCTAATACACATCATAAATATACAAGGGTTATTATTATTGAGGTCATTCATATTATATAAGAGTTCTCAGCCTAGGACGGTAACCTGCAGCCTGCCCTGACCCGATGGTCTGACTCGGTTTCACCTGAGTTTCTGTCAGTTGTAATGAAACTTCCCCTCGTGATTGAACCGGCGGACAAGCATTCATTGGTCATTAGGGGGGGGGGTTTCCCTGCTGTGTACCATACTCTCTGCTATCGGCTGTCTCGTATCAGCGCTGATGTCATGCAGCCATCCGGTCAGGTAACATCAACACTGTGTTTGTTTAGTTTGTTCAGTGCCGTCGAACCGAAACTCTGCTCCGGCCTGTTTGGATAAGCTGGAGGCAGAGTTTAGAGTCAGCTCTCTCTGTGATATTGTGTTTACACTTGATATGTGCTGTAGAGCCTCTCGCTCCCATTCTCTCGCTCCCTCCTTCTCTCATTCAATCTCCCGATCTCTCTTATTATTCTTCTCTCTCTCTCTCTCTCTCGGCCTCTCTTCACCCCCACCTCTGGTAACCCCCCTCCCTCGCTCTCTCTATTTCCTAGCTCTTTCTCATTGTCTCTCCACCCAGCTCTCTGTGTTTCTCGTTCCCCTCTCTGTCTGTCTGTCTGTCTGTCTGTATGTGTCTGTAGGTCTGCCTGTCCGTAGGTCTCCTTCTCTTCCCTCTAGCACTCTGTGTCTGTCTCTGTGTAATTATCTCTCTCTCCCTCCAGCTCAGTCTCCTTATATCATCCGTCCTGTCTCTCTATCTGTCTGTCTCCCTCTCCTTCCAGCTCTCTCTCTCTCTCTCTCTCTCTCTCTCTCTCTCTCTCTCTCTCTCTCTCTCTCTCTCTCTCTCTCTCTCTCTCTCTCTCTCTCTCTCTCTCTCTCTCTCTCTCTCTCTCTCTCTCTCTCTCTCTCTCTCTCTCTCTCTCTCTCTCTCTCTCTCTCTCTCTCCACCCCACACTCCCTCTTTGTTGCTGTCTCCCTCACTCTCCCTCCAAGGGACAGGGCTTTATTTTTGGCCCAGCTATATTCGTCATTGATGCGGTCAGACACAACGAAAATCCCAGATTATTAGGAGACTAATGGCCTAGAATCAAAACCATTAATTATGGAAAATCCATGCACACTATTGCTTTCATAACCATCTCTCCTTACAGTTTTTTTGTAAAAGGTGAAATCAGATCCGCCATTATAATTTCCAATGTCCCACATAATGCACGGACTGGAGATTTTCATAAGCAAACCGGATTAATTGTGGTTGTTTTCTGTGTGCCGTGTTCATTCAAGGGTGAATCATCAACAGCCAGGCAAGGCCAGGAATTAATCAAATAAACAAAAGGGTCGAAAATAATGTAGACAAGATCATAAAGCAAAGCCACAGTGTTCCACTGTCATTTAAAACGCCTTTCTGTTGCCTGAGGATAGCGTCTGTGTGGGAGGGTGGGTTACTTTGCACGCCGGAGAAACACAGCAGGTAGGTGCACCGAAATCCATCGTGAGGGGAGGGGTCAGAGGTACACGCTTTGCTAGGTGCCGCTGTGGAAAAAAAAAACAAGTTTCACTAGCGTCGGTGCAGCAACATGCCCGGCACGAAACCCTTCGACTGAATAATCCACCTTCCATCCCAGTGCGGTTTGCGAATTGCGACTAGCTGGAACAGATTGGCGGCGCTATAAATTTCCCAGATAATCGTTAAGTTTTACAGCCCAGCAGATGTTAGCTGAATAAAGGAGTTTCTGTTCGAACAAATGCAACGGGAAAAAACAATCCAAGCTTCAAATTCAAACCAGATAGAGCGGGGAAAACTGGGAGCAGTGGGTACGAAACCATCTGTTGCAGCCGGCCGCGTTCCCCCCCCCACTCCCGCCCGCCTCGCCACGCTTTTGTTTGGAGCGGGGAAAAAGGAAAGGCTGAGCGGCCAGCTCGGAACGCCGCACTGCTGTCTACCCGAGGGAAGCAAAACTGAGACCCTCAGTGACTCACGAAACAGCTAAACAACGAACGGGCGACCACTTGATGCCACATTCACACACCAGTCACACTGTGTTCCCAAAGTAGCCCTAACAAAGTACTCTCTAACGAAAACTGGTGGAGGAAGTGGGGTGAATGCCATTTGCATTGTTCTCCCTCTGTTTGCAAGGTAGGAGCGCGGACTGCCGTGGATGACAGGTTTGGAATGCGGCCGCTGCTGCCTGCTCGTTAATTGAAGTGTTCCGTTAATGGAAGCCCACCGGCACGGTTCAAACGGCTTTCACTCATCACTCGTCTCGCGGCTGTCGGTAATAGCATTAGGGCTGTCTGTGGGAGATTGCGTCCATTGTGTTGGGGGCCGTCAAGAAACGCAGTGCGAGGAGATAGTGAGGAGAGAGAGAGAGAGAGAGAGAGAGAGAGAGAGAGAGAGAGAGAGAGAGAGAGAGAGAGAGAGAGAGAGAGAGAGAGAGAGAGAGAGAGAGAGAGAGGAGAGAGAGAGAGAGAGAGAGAGAGAGAGAGAGAGAGAGAGAGAGACGCAGGCCTACACTGATACATTATGCTGCACAATGCTGTGTGCGTAAGTTCTCGTGTGTGTCTTAAGGTTGAATGTGCATACAGTATGTGTGCATGCGTTTCTGTTTATTAGCGCATCCCTCTGGATATGAGTGTGTTTGTGCGAGTGTAGTGTGCGTTTGTATGCAAGTGTATGCCTGCCTCTTTGTGTGTTGTGTGTGGGTGTTTGTTGCAATGTGTGTGTGTGTGCGTGTATAGTATATGCATCAGTACGTCAGTGCTATGTGTGTGCCCACAACAAGCGTGTATGCATTGCTGCATGCATGCATGAACAACGTCCCTCCCCTATACCCTCGCCCTCTCACCACCCCCGTGTGTGTGTGTGTGTGTGTGTGTGTGTGTGTGTGTGTGTGTGTGTGTGTGTGTGTGTGTGTGTGTGTGTGTGTGTGTGTGTGTGTGTGTGTGTGTGTGTGTGTGTGTGTGTGGTAATCGAGAAGTGGGGGCTTGCGTCCTCCTCAGCGTGGGAACCAGCAGAACATTAAACAGCCATTATCCTTCGGCTCAATCCACACTCGATTTATCCCCAAGCCCACTTAAGCAACAGCCCAACACCATCACCGTCTTACACGTTCAGACACTCCCAACACCACCCCCTCCCCCCCCCCCCCAACCCGACCCAATAGTCGACAACTCACAGGGCGCACAGGTTGGTAGAGTGATCGTCTAATCGTACATAGGTATTGTTCAGAACGCTGCATCCCGGAGGGTCAGGGGCTGCATGTGTGACCCTGTCATCCTGCGGGAACATGCTGGCCAGGTGTGCTCACCGCTCGCTCTGCCTTTGGAGAGCCGCAGGAGACAAGAAGCTGGTTGGCTGCTGGCAAGTGACGTTCAGAGGAGGCTGTGTGCCTGTAAATGTGTCAACTTGAGTTAAGGCTTTATTTCTACATCAAATTTCCAATTAGAGGCAATGAGGTCAAAGAAGTTGAGATTTTCTTTAGCGATTGAGGACGGGAGATGTGGGCTTCAAAGCAGTACATTAAAGGAAAGCAGAAGAGGAAAGTACTTACGTGATAAACCTTTTCAAAAAGATGGAAAAAAAATTACATTTCTGGAAGATTATATGGAAATGTATGAATCGCAATGATTCATAGAAATAGATTATGTTATAGTTGTACATGCTAAAGTCAAACAGTTCTCCTTGCACGCTTTAAAAATTCAGGGCTACATTTACCACTGCCACAGTCAATATTTTGCTCCAAGAGGGTCGAGAGGGGACACATAGGGGCATAAATGTCGTCACACGCTTGTGTTTGGCGTTGGTGGATGATTGACTCCTATTGATTCCTTATCGGTATCTGGTGTGTCTGCTCGGTTTCGATGTTGATCAAACACTAGCTACAACACTGTCGGGGTAGGGGGGGGGGGGGGGGTCTGGGAGATTACAGTGCCATGTGAAAGGTCCCTGGGAGACAACAAACCCATCCGCTGCGCCCATCACCATAATGATGACAGTAATAATAAAGGTGATATTCAGCATGTGTTTCATAGCAGAGGGGTTATTTGAGCTGCTGCCTAACGCGGCGTGCGGCTACCCTCCCCTGCTTAACGCACCGTATGCTAACAGCAGCTAGCACTCGCCCGTTCCTGTACGCTCCGGGTCGTCCGGATGTTCAGCCCGCTCCCCCACACCCACCCCCCTTGCGCGTTGCTGTCAGCCCCCAGAGATACAGACGGTACAACAGCTGTTGGTTCTGTCTCGAGAGTCCTCAGCTCACCTGGAGGAGACAGTATCTTCTGGACAGAACATCCTACACAAAAGCTGCTAGAAAGGACCTTCTAGGTCGTTTTTTCCAGATAGAACCTTCCAGACCGAACATTCTGCAATCCCCATCTTTCATTGCTCCGCCAGTGTGGTGCGTTCACCGCATCTGCTGGGGTCTACCGGTGGTTCTCTTGGAGAAATCCTATCTTTCTGTCTCTTTCTTTGCTCACTCTTTTTCTTTCGCTCTCTTTCTTTTCCTTACTGTCTGCGTGTCTTTCCGTCTCTCTTTCTGTCTCTACGTGTCTTATCGTCCTCCGCTGGTAACCCTGAGGTCTCTGTATGACCTCCAGGTGTATCACCCCATGACCACCCGCCCCACCCCTCCCCCTTTCAACCTCTATAGGAACACACTCACATACCCCCCCCCCCAGTCACCTGCGTGTCAGGAGAACAAAGCTACAGCAGCAACAAACACCAGCAGCAGCTGCTGGCCTCAAGGATTCCACACAATCTGACACCCCTCTCTCTCTCTCTCTCTCTCTCTCTCTCTCTCTCTCTCTCTCTCTCTCTCCTCTCTCTCTCTCTCTCTCTCTCTCTCTCTCTCCTCTCTCTCTCTCTCTCTCTCTCTCTCTCTCTCTCTCTCTCTCTCTCTCTCTCTCTCTCTCTCTCTCTCTCTCTCTCCCCCTCCCATCCCTCTTTCTCGACTTCTCGTTTGCATTGCTCCTCTTTTCCTGAATGACTCCTCCGGTCTGTAATTACACGTCTGCCGTGGCCCCCTCGCCGCCGTTAGGGGCCCCTCGAGGGACCCACTCGTAGCCCTCCCTGTAGGGCCAAGGCGGGGGGGGGGGGGCGGGGGGGGGGTCAGTAGAATCTGTGGTGACGGTGTTATTGTGCCAATGCTCTGAAAGGTCTTCCTTTTGCATGGGTGGCTGTTTGTTTGGTTTATTTATATTAACAAGGGGAGTGAGGTGGAGGAGGAGGAAGGGAGGGAAGGAGGGGAGACGAGTTGTGATGGAGGAGGGAGGGAGGGAGCAATGATGAGGAACAGGAGGAGTGGGGGGGGGAAGGAGGAGGAGGGGGGAGAGGAGGAGGAGGAAAATAATGTTGGTAGAAAAGGGAGGGAAGCGGGGAGAGATCGAGTCGTTGTGACAGCCAGCCGCGGCTGGTATTGTTTTAGTGTTCCGGGGAGTAATATCTGGCCACTGGGTGCATCTACCCCGTCCCTCGCTGTGTCTCTCTTCTACTTCCACGGCACCTACTCCGCCCTCCCGCTTGGTTTTGATTTAAGATTAAACCATAACTGCGGTTGTCGTGCGGCAAATTGCACGACCGGGGGGGGGGAGGAGAAAAGATACAATACAAGAGGAGAAAAAAGCATCAGCCACCGCAGCGGTGCAGCTGCTGCCCGAGGTAGCGCGAGAGCGGAGCCCCCCCTGCTGAGCACACGGACGCAGGTGGCACTGGGGTGGGGGGGGGGGGGTGCGGTGGGGTTGGGGGTGGGGGCGCTGAATCAGGCAACCCATCCTTCCTGTCAGAGCGTATTAGAGAATCAATCTGTCATCCCGAGACGTGTGAAGTTTGACGGCCACCTAGACACAAGAAGTGTGGGGGGGGGGGGTACTTGGACCCCCCCGATGCACCTGTGCGGGGGGGGCACGGGTTGGGGAGCAGCACTCAGGACGCTGAAAAGGTTGTCATAGCCGTTGTTTTTTTTCCACCGCGTTTACTGTTGACAGCGGTGGGGGGGGCGGAGGGTGGGGTGGGAGCGAGCCCTTCGCTCGATGCGAAGGTTATAAATTGGCAGGCTGCTGTTGCCCTGCATTACCGCACAGTACTCCCACACTGACAGCTTATGCAGGGGTGGGGGGGAACAACAACACACACACACACACACACACACACACACACACACACACACACACACACACACACACACACACACACACACACACACACACACACACACACCTGTATGAGGGGAGGAGGAGGACAGAGCAGGCCCACGGGTTCCGGAGTGGCTTGGTTTTGGTGCAGAGCCAGTCGGAGGCAGCTGGCCTCCTAAATGTATGCACTACAAGATAAGGAAACGCACGATGAAGATAAACGCTATTAATCCCAGATGGGAAATTTGGTCTTATGAATGCAGGTGAGCTCTTGCCTCTGCGCTCCTCGCAGACCGCGAGCGCCGTTGTGTTACATTTCAGAGTTTGGTTATTGCTGTAGATTGGAGTATCACAGTGCTGCAGATTGAGATCATAGATACATCCTCTCCGCCGTCGTAAAGACAGAGTTTTATCTGTTCGCCTTCTTGATAATCCCTCACTTTCAGCCAGGCCCCTGCTGATAGAGATGCTACACACGCACACGCACACGCACACGCACACGCACACACACACACACACACACACACACACACACACACCACACACAAGTCAAAACACCACAAAATACACACTGCCGTGCACACACACACACACACACACTCGCTGGAGGCCAGTGCTTATTTCCTCCCCGTGTTTATGGACTGATCCCCTCACTGGTTTTATGAGTCCTCTGTGACTACTAGAGGGATGTTGGTTCAGTTCCCCGATGGTTTCCTTGCAGAGATAATTACAGTCACCACCACCTTGGTCGCAAGTGCAACCACGGCAACGGGGCTGTTTGACCGCGACAGGATGTGACGTCATCATGACTCACCTGCACAGGGGTGATCAATCGTGAGAAGTTAACAATGAAAGGACCAGGAAGTAGACAGATATGTTTACTCCGGCCCCATCCCACCCCCACCCTCCCCCACCCTCCCCACACACACACACACACACACACACTCCCTCTCTGTCTGTGTAGTTTTACACTCAGACTCGTGTTAATTACCCCGCCTGTGTTCTGCTGAATGGACCACCTTAATGCTACACCTCTCCAGTTGACCTAATGCGCTTTTTGGGTTTAATGCCTCCCATTCACGTAGCAGGCTAACGGACGCACCGGTTTAAGCGCTCGCGTAGAGCTCCGCTCAAGGACATTTAGGAGGGGGGGGGACGACGGGGGAACGCAGGGATTTGAACCAGCAACCATCCCGTGGTCTAAGTCGCATTGGGAGCAGCCTATTCGGGGGTAGAGGGAACACTTTGCTCCCAGAGCGCTTCGTGCCCTGCGGCATTCGCTCTGGAAAGCGGCTGGTTCCCAAACACTCAGAGACCCACGGGAGGGAGGTTGGTGGATGGGGGGGGGGGGGGGGGGGACCTTGAATAAGAGCAGGCGTGGCCTGCACTATCAGGACGATCCAAAAGGGTGTAACGCCCCTGAGGCAAAACCCTGGAGGCCAATAAGGACACAGGGGCCCGCGAGTCTTTACATCGACGTGCTTAAGCAGAGGTCAGTGTATGCATGGAGGGGCTCCCTAAAGGAGACATTTACAGACGGTCGGCCTTCTTCTAATTGACCTTTATGGGGGGGGGGTTGGGGGGAACTCCCCACGGGCGCACGGGCGGACGCGCTGCGCATCCATTGAGTAATTGCGGCGGCTCTTGTGTGCTTAATTCAGTGTGTTGGCCACACATGGGCCCACTGTGTGTTTCCTTTCTTAATGGGTGCTCCAGGCGGGCCGCTGAAGTATTTGGGACTAAAAAAAAAAGTAATTAAAGTCTTGAGTAGGGCAGCCAGGTTGGTGCTCAGGAGGCGGAGGAGGAGGGAGGTCTGGCTCCGGCCCACCGGCCCTTCTTCCCCTTCATTAGAGATGCATTGTTTCCTCCGCCCCGCCCTGCTAATCGGAGCCGCACAAAGAGAGGCCTGTGTGGACGTGCCAATTATGTTAATAACTACTACTACTACTACTACCACAATGCACTGCTTCCTACCAACTTTACACACTGAGGTGCTCCAACAGGGCTAGTGGGGGGTGCCCGCATTGAATACGGGGTGAGCCTGTGTGTGTGTGTGTGTGTGTGTGTGTGTGTGTGTGTGTGTGTGTGTGTGTGTGTGTGTGTGTGTGTGTGTGTGTGTGTGTGTGTGTGTGTGTGTGTGTGTGTGTGTGTGTGTGCGGACCCGTGCGTGTGTGTGCGACTGTGCGTATAAACGACGGCAGTCAGAGCACGTGCGAGCAGGGACGCTCCGTGCGCGTCAGCTCCGTGCACGTCATACCGAGCAGTGCAATTGACTTGTTTACTTTCAGCGCATGGCGTCCTTATCGACCGCCTGGCCCGGCTTTGGATGTCTGCGACTCGCGATTAAATGCTTCTTCTTCTATCTTTTTTTCCTCCTCCTTCCCATCTTCTCCTTCTCCTTCTTCTTCCTCTTCTCCTCCTCTTTTCTTCTTTCCTCTTCTTCTTGCTCCAGCGGGCGCGGGACAGATGGTGCAGATGGACTCTGTGAAGTCGGGCTTCGTGGGCGCCACGGTGGAGCTCAAGTGCATCTTCGTCAACAGCAACCCGCCCGTCAAGATCTCCCAGGTGACCTGGCAGAAGTTGACCAACAGCACCAAGCAGAACCTGGCCATCGCCAACCCCGCGCTGGGCATCTCGGTGCTGGCGCCCTTCAAGGAGCGCGTGTCCTTCAAGCAGGACCTGAAGAAGACCCCCTCCCTGGAGGACACCACCATCGTGTTCTCCAACCTGCGGCTGTCGGACGACGCCGCCTACATCTGCGAGTACACCACCTTCCCCGCGGGGAACAGGGAGAACATGGTGAACCTCAGCGTGTTCGGTGAGTGAGGCCTCGCTACCAACTAGTGTGGCATGGCTGCCTGTAATGCCCATAAAGTTTTTTTATCATTTCCGTGTTATCAATTGCTTCATTGTCAATGACTGCGTTATAAGTATATATATATATATATATAGTAGTTTTATTGATGCCTGTATAATCAATGACCGTACAACGATATCCATACCTGTATTATACACCTGCGATTGACTCGGTTCTCAGAAACGTTCACCAAATCGTCTAATATCGTTCTAACTCGAAAACAACCGGAGAGAATGAAGTTTCTTCAATTGTGTTTCACTTTTGTCTTTCGTTAGCGTCAAATGGAGAACCATAATACACCAAAATATGTTCTTTTGAAAGGTGAACTCATTAAAAGCTGCCGCGGACTCTGAGGCAGCACCTTATGCCGTGTACGCAACAGAAAGCCGGGTCCTCTTTGTTTTAATTATGAAACTTGCCACCTGTTTTTTGTTTCGTTTATTTCATCTACATTTACTGATTTAACCCAAGCTTTCATCCAAAGCGACTTTTAATACTGAGAGCAATCAAAGCATATAAATAAAAAACTGTTGGCTCTACAAAAGAAAATGCTGTACAATGCACAACCTAGATTCTAATAAATAAGCGACTGAAAAGAGTGCAGAGTGGCAACAATAGGTTTGTATAAATTCATCAGGATAGTATATAAAAAAATATATATAATACATTTATTTTTTATGGCACTTTACAAAGTACTCAAGCTACTGAGCAAGAATATAATCGCATTAATAAAAACTGTCAAAAAGCAGCATGTATCACTTAAAATGAAATCGTTCCAATTATATATTTTATATGTTATAAGTGGGAGTCAAGTGCAAAATAGTTGCATCAAATATGTCTACATCCTAGCACAGTGCATTCTAAGTTCAACACAAGGACGCCTGCAACAGGACTATTTAATATTTCAGTCTGATCCGAGGTTCTTTGAATAGAGAGAGAGAGAGAGATCCTTCCAGTCTTTCAGCTTTGAGAGGCTTCTGTGCTCCTCCTCATTAGAGATGTAACCAGACGAGGAGAGTCCAGTTTGTTTCCCATTCCGACCGAGTACTAAGACACGCTCTCTGTGCCCCTCCGCGTCTTGAAGAGCTTTGGTTTCAGAACCCCGGGCTTTGGGTCTGAGCCCTGTGTACTCTTTCCCGCACCCCGACTGTGGGTGTCGTCTGCTGTAGCCCCCCCCCCCCCCCCTTGCCGTTCCATAACTCAACCCGGCAACAGACCCGGCTCATATCTAGGGGCCACGCCCTCTTGAGCCTGCTTAACGGCTCCGTCCGACAGAAGTCAAGAGGGCATTTTTTTCGAAACATCCTTTGTGAGGGATCTCGATTAAACCGGAGGTCGGTGTGGGACATATTTTTTTTTAAAATGTGGAAGGGTTTGTTGTGTTGGCTATAGTAGAGGGCATAGTTTGTAGTATAGTTTCAAAAATCCTAAGCTAGCTGTAAATCACTGTGCTATGAGTTCCAGATGACAATTGAACCCTGTTATTATGCAGACATCTTGTCAGTTTAACGTCAGTTTTATGTCAGTTTAGACTTCACTATTTGTCATACCGTATACTAGAAGTAGGCCTAAGCACAAATGCATTATTGGGCACAAATCTAGTATTTCAACCCTAGATAATTAGATTTGGACCTAAGGGAGCTAGTTTTTCCTTTTGTGCAATCTGAAGTCTGCTTTTTGATGTGCTGGCAGCACTGTTAATTGGGAGCACACACTGGGATTGGAAATGGAGGACTGTGCATTTAGGTTGTTGAGTGGTCTTTGCTTCGGTGCAGAGGCGTCAAGCTTTATTTTGTTGCGGGTGAAAAAGGCAAAATGGACCTTGATTTGAATCACCACCGAAAGTGTTTTCAAAATCACAAAGTCTAGTTATTTACTTTAATTTGCTTCAAATTACTGTTATCATCAAAAGCAGAACCCCGAAAGCTAGGTGAAGTTAAGATGATTATACTCCCGGCATGAAACCTGAATAAATAAGAGAGCATGCAAATGTATAGTTAGATCCAGAGCTGGGGCTGGGATCTAACTATACATTTGCCTCGTGCTGTTTTGAAGAGAGAGAGCTGTGATGTGTTTCGGTGCAGATGTCAACAAACCTTTCAGCCACGCTAAAAGGGAGAGACAGCCTAAATACGTCCATGTGATTAAGGGTTACCAAGGTAGGGCTAGGCACTAGGCATCAAACAGGAAGTTCCATGTAATCCACTGCAATCCCACCTTTATCGATCTTCTTCTATTAATCAAGAGCTGTACACCGTCGCTTTATAAACAACTTTGCAATGTATATTCGCACACTCTCTGACATTCTCCCGACAAGATATTTCGGCAGGAGTGTAGCAAACGCATCCCATCTGTGATTTCACCTCGACTCTGCATAGCCACCTTTCCCCCTCTGGCCACCATTGTACACTGTATTGTATTGTGTTGTATTGTATTGTGTTATAGTACTTAACTGTGTAGCAACTGCAGTAGCTGTTATCATTGCTGTAACACGGGGAATTGGTTAGCCTAGCGATTGTTGCACTTGGTTCTATGAACATCCCTTCTGTACCGACAGCGATATATTGTTGCACTTCTTATGACAAATGTACTTATTGTAAGTCGCTTTGGATAAAAGCGTCTGCTAAATGCCCTAAATGTAAATGTAGATGTAAATCTGTGATAAGTCATGCTTGGTTAAGGTTTTCACATCCTCGTCCATCAGGTTTAATTAACCCCACCACCTCTGCCTCTATAACCCGACAGCCCGACCCATGACCAGCCTGTTCCTGAACTCGCCCACCATCGTGGCGCGCGCCTCGAGCCGCAAGACCCCCGTGGCCACGTGCGTCTCGGCCAACGGGAAGCCCACCAGCGTGATCAAGTGGGACACGCTGCTGAAGGGTGAATTCGACTTCAAGGAGACGACAAACGCCAACGGCACGGTGACGGTGCGCAGCAACTACATGGTGATCCCCAGCAGCAAGATGCACAAGATGAAGCTGACGTGCATCGTGAGGTACCGCAACGAGCACATCACCGACAGCGTCGTGCTCAACGTCCAGTGTAAGTCCCTTGCCCTTTTCCTCAACGGAAAAATACCAGAAACTTTTTTTTTTTCCATTAATTCTCGTCTTCTAGTGTTGTTGTGTTTTTCTGCCGTCTGTCTCCACCTTCTCCACCGCCCGTGAACCGTGAAAACAACACGCTACTCCACTTTTTTTTTTTTTCCTCCAAATTCTCCATTGTTTTTATCTTTTATTTCCGTGTTTTGTTGTGAGCTGTCAGGCGTCAACAGTGTTTTGTGTCGATGCCCGGATAAATATTTATGGTTTTCTCTTTTCTTTATTTTTTCGCTCGCTGTTTATACTCTTCGGATAAGACAAAGAAAGGAATCAAACCCGCCATTTATCCGTCCCGATTAAATCCCCCTCTGTAGTGTGTGTCCCGGTTCTCAGGGTGGGCGTTCCCTCTCTCAGGGTGGGCGTTCCCTCTCTCAGGGTGGGCGTTCCCTCTCTCAGGGTGGGCGTTCCTCTCTCTCAGGGTGGGCGTTCCCTCTCTCAGGGTGGGCGTTCCCTCTCTCAGGGTGGGCGTTCCCTCTCTCAGGGTGGGCGTTCCCTCTCTCAGGGTGGGCGTTCTCTCTCTCAGGGTGGGCGTTCCCTCTCTCAGGGTGGGCGTTCCCTCTCTCAGGGTGGGCGTTCCCTCTCTCAGGGTGGGCGTTCCCTCTCTCAGGGTGGGCGTTCCCTCTCTCAGGGTGGGCGTTCCCTCTCTCAGGGTGGGCGTTCCCTCTCTCAGGGTGGGCGTTCTCTCTCTCAGGGTGGGCGTTCCCTCTCTCACGGTGGGCGTTCCCTCTCTCACGGTGGGCGTTTCCCTCTTTGCAGACGAACCGGAGGTGACCATCGAGGGCTTCGACGGCAACTGGTACCTCAACCGCCAGGACGTCAAGCTGACCTGCAACGCCAACGCCAACCCTCCAGTCACCGTCTACCAATGGAAACTGTGAGTTTGCCCGCCCCCTCCCTTCTTATACATCCTCGTCCCCAGGACTGCACAACCCCCCCCCCACCACCCTCACCCCCCTCTGAAACATCGATCGCTGGACAGATATCTTATTGCTATAAGGGATGGTCTCGCTGGTTGGAAAACACACCAGTGAAGCAATTTAATACGAACAGCGTGAACGGAGGAATAGATCCTGTGAGGCCAAACATTTGTTCAGAGAGGGAGAGGGAGAGAGAGAGAGAGAGAGAGAGAGAGAGAGAGAGAGAGAGAGAGAAGAGAGAGAGAGAGAGAGAGAGAGAGAGAGAGAGGAGAGAGAGAGAGAGGAGAGAGAGAGAGAGAGAGAGAGAGAGAGAGAGAGAGAGAGAGAGAGAGAGAGAGAGAGAGAGAGAGAGGGAGGGAGAGAGAGAGAGAGAGAGAGGGAGAGAAGAGAGAGAGAGAGAGAGAGAGAGAGAGAGAGAGAGAGAGAGAGAGAGAGAGAGAGAGAGAGAGAGAGAGGTATTGAGCAACATTATCTTCACGGATAAAGAGCACACTAACTCACTGTACTCCCACCTCCGGGGTGGCTTCTCGCGGCTCCTGTTTATTTGTGAAACACGGATGGAGATAAGAAAGAGTCGGCTGCCCCTGCTCCCATTAAAAGGCAGAAAAAAGCAACCCCCCCCGCTCTCTCTCTGTGTTGTCTGTGGGTACCCAACACAAACAGCTCTCTGGGTCTTAGCCTTTGAAGCCTTACCAGCCAGCCGTGTAGGTACAGCCTCAGAGTTTGTGGGGGGGGAGGAAGGGGGTTACTAACTGAGTGCTACGGGCATGTGCTCTTTGTGGTGCCCTCGGAGGGGGCGGAGCCATGTCTTACCGGCACGAAAAGGGGTGGGGCCTGGGAGAAGGAAGTTGACTTGAAGCGTTTGGGGGAGTAATGAGAGTGACGACGGGCCGAGTCTTGCAAAGGGCCCGACGTGTGAAGCATTGTGACCGGGAAAGGAGAAAGGGGGGGGGGGAGATCCCGGGAGGGGGGCGGGGCTTGATATTGGGCGGGGTCCCGGAACAGGGCGCCGAGCCTGGGATGAGGGCCAGGCATGCCGACCAGGTGTCATCATCAGCGCTTTGACTGACAAATTGTTCAAACAACAAACACAGGAGGTCCATATGGCAGGGGGGAGGGGCAGGGGGAGGGGGGAGTGGGGGAGGGGGGGGAGGGGGGGAGGGGGGGCTTCTAGGAGGTGGAAACACGACTCTTTCAGGCTCCGGGGTAACCAGAGCTCCCGCGGTGGGATCACAGGGTCTCTGAGCGCGCTCCGGGGCCGCGTGGGAAGCGGTGCTAGCTAAACATTAGTCACCGATGCAGAGCCCAATACTTGAAACAAGGGTCCCCCTTTTCTCTCGCCTTGGTTGGTATTAAAAAACGGTTCCATTGTGACACAACGCCGATTATTCCTCCATGTCCAGGTTCTGTACTCACATGGATTTTTTGCCCCCTGTCATAGCTTTGAAAGGGGGCTATTGTCGGCTGAAATTGAAAATAAATGAGGCAATTTGCCGTGTAATTGTGGGGTGACAGATTGTTTGAGCAACGTGCGGCCGGACTGGAGTGGATGTGGATTAATAGGCCCACTGCCGTTTGTCTGGCTGCTCTTAGAAGCACTGGTTTGGTTTTTTAATGAGGACCAGGACAGAACTTCTCTTCTCCTCCTCGCCTGTTTGATGCATAGATTCTGCTGCCAGGGAAAACCCGCTTTCACACACACACACACACAACACAACACACACGCACACACACACGCGCACACACGCACACATCACAGTAAAACACACACACGCACACACACACACATCACAGTAAAACACACACATTCACACACACATCCCAGTAACGCACACACTCCATGATAAAGGCATCACAGACATGCACACACGCACACACTCGCATCTTAGACACACACATTGCATTACAGATGCGTAACAACACAAACACATCACAGATCAAAACCCACACACACCCACACACACACACATATACACAGACAAAGCGCACCAGAAGACACGATACATGAAAAAGATAGAGGATGGTTCTGGTGTTCCAGAACGGGCAGGAAGGCAGATAAGGAAGCCCCTAACCCCTAGGGTAGTCCAGGGGGGTTGGGGTGTTAGGGACTCTGAGCCGGAAGGCTGTGGGTTCGATGTTTGAGTTTAGACTAGTCCGCAGCCTAACCCGACACATCCTGGTGCTCTTAGATGCTTCCTCACCCCTATGCTTCTTCATGACTAGTATCATTTTCACTGTAGACCCTTTGGGGGAACAGAGTCTGCATAATGACCAGATACTGAACGGGACTCAGGCACTGAAAAGCCAGTACCGAGGCGCCTGCGCCTCGGTACTGGCTTTTCAGTGCCTGAGCCTTGCTGCCTGCTCCTCGGTGCCGTGCTGCCTGCGCCTGCGTTGCCTGGCCGTGGGTGCCGGGCCCAGGGGTGTGTCTCCCCGTCAAACACACTCAGACACGCTGGCGGTGTTTCCTAGCTAACGAGGAAGGTGAAGAGATGCTGATCAGACACTTTTTCGGTGTTTATCCCTACTTTTAATTAAATTTGATTTCGCAATGCTGTCTTCAGGGGCTAAGATACGTGTGCGGTGGGGAATCCTTTTAATTATGTTTTTCTTTAAAAAAAAATGCACCTCTTTTAAAGAAAATACTGGATTTTCCCTCTACTTTTATCTCAATCCTCTCCCTTTTTCTTGGGTGCCAAATGGGGACTCTTCTAAAAAAAACAACATTGCCATTGATTCCTTTTTTTTTTCACAAAATTGGAACAAAAAACAGGCCAACAAGACGCTTTGTGTCTTGTTTGTTTTGGGACACGCTTGGACGCGTGCCCCGGCTAGTCCCCTGGCTACAGAGGAGGAAGGGCCTGGGTGTGGAGGTTAGATAACCCTACCTACTGCTGACCCTGCCCAGCACCGAGGACACATGTCCGGGCAGGCGGAGGAGCAGACGCCGGCGTCAGGTCGGCAGCCCGGAGCTCCTGTGTGGCTATCACTAAAGATCAGGTTCAGAGGTCAAGTGTCCCCGACTCCCGCCTCTGATAATAGACTTAACCTGCCGGCCAGGAATTAAACCCCCTGTCACAGCTCACAAACCCATCCCCCCCCCCACACACACACACACCACACACACACACACACACACACACACACACACACACACACACACACACACACACACACACACACACACACACACACACACACACACACACACACACACACACACACACACTCTGTGTTGTGAGAGGCACTACAATGACTGGTCATACATAATCATTATGATGGCGGGGAGATTAAACTGGAGCCGGAACTACTTTCTTTCACTGTGGCCTGAGCTCCACAGTGTTAGCCTAATGACTGGTTTCCAAATCAAAAGGTTTTGAATCGACTTTTTTTTCACTTCACTATTTCACTAATATGCACGACAGGTAATAAATGTTACTGTTGCATAATGCGTGGACGGGTATAGATTCACACTGACTGTAATGCAAGGTTGGTCCTTCAGGTGGACTAATTCCCTCAACTATAGATTTTTACTGTGCATTCATTCATACGCACACACGCACACACGCACATACAAACCCGACGCTCAGTGTGCAAGCCTTAGTGTCTCTCTCTCTCTCTACACACACATTCAAGCCCTTGTTTGGCATAGACCTCTTACCCCGTTCTGAAGCAGTGCTTGTTATTCTTGCATTGGAATTATGGCAGAGAGGGACACACACACACACACACACACACACACACACACACACACACACACACACACACACACACACACACACACACACACACACACACACACACACACACACACACACAGACACACACACAACCACACACACACACACAGATACACACACGCACACAAAGACACACACAGACACACACATTCAGCCACACACACACACACACGCCTGACACATGCATTCAGCTTCACAGACGTTGCGGGTCGCCAGGAGAATCTGCATCCCTCTCAAATTCTGTTTGCCAGCTTTTCATTCACGGGGGCAAATCAATCGACGCTGTGCAGCAGCGGTCAGCGCTTTCTATCGGCTCAGGAGCTAACTGCCTATTGAGTCGTGGCGTACAGTGTCGGGGCTCGCCAGCAGCTCAATTACTAAAATGCCACGAGGAGATCAAAGGGAATACGGCTGGACCGAGACGGCCGTTCCCCTGGAGCGGCCGGCCGGGCTAGCCCAAGACAAGACGTGGTCCTCCGCGAACCATTGCCATGGCCACCGCCATCACCATGGTCCCCGCCATGGCTGCCCCCTCTCGAGGGGGTTTCATCGTTAAGACTTAATTCTAACCGCCATATTTTAGATTGGACTGGGAACGGCCCCCGGACTCAACACACACACACACACACACACACACACACACACACACACACACACACACACACACACACACACACACACACACACACACACACACACACACACACACACACAGAGTGCGTCACCGTTAGTTTGGCTTCCCCGCCGTCATTAAGTCGTGGGCCTCGTTGGGATGCTAATAGCCGGCTAAGCTGACGTCGTTAGCGGAGATGACCGCGTTGTTCCGCCTCGTCGCCGCGTTCCGTGTTGTTTGTCGCCGCGGCAACAAATGGAGCACGACGGCGTCGGGGGTGGGGGGGGTGGCGCTGTCGGAAACATCATCCCCGATTCTGAAGGGCCCCTACAGTGAGACAGGGAGGCGGCGGGAGAGGGGGACGCGTTTGTTTTGGGGGGCATCCCTCCTTGTTTGTAGAGTAAATAAACAAGCAGACGACAACCGCGGTGCCGTCTGCAGAGACCTGATGGGATGTGAAGAACCAATCACCAGGCAGACTGCTTGTTGCTGTTTGTAAATGGTGTTCTTTAAAAGTGGTTCCTGCCGTGGTCTCCTTGAGACCGGGTCGGATTGATGTGTGTTTGGCATCACCAGCGTGTACTGTATACTGTATCTGCCCCCCATAGAATTATATAATAACACCACCAGTCACTCCGGAGGATACATTTCCTTCTCTTTTTCCCATGGTATATTAAATCGCAATTCCCCCCCCCCTTTCGCCCCGTCCACCCCGCTCCAGTGCCCCAGGTGAAACGGAGAGGAAAAGTAGAGCCAGTAGAGGAGTGTGAAATGAAAGGGAGAGCGATATGTCCTCTCCCCCCCCCCCCCCCCCGCTCACCTCCTCCCTCCACGAGGAGGTTAACCATGAAGCAGCCCCTGATAAGAGGAGCGTAGGACAGGTACCTTCATGGTCCCCTGACCCCACACCCCCACCTCCCTTACCCCGTCGGGTGGGCCGGAGCAGGTCCGGGCAGGCCTCAGGTACACTGACCCGGGAAAGAGGAGAAGACAAACATTTCAGAATGACACACCCAGCCATGACTGTTTCCACTTCCTCTACAGCACAGCACTGGCACTCACTCACTGACTCACTGACACACAGAAACACACACACACATGCACCTATACACACACACACACACACTGACGCTCGCGCACACAATCACTCGCTCACTGACTCACTGACACACAGAAACACACACACACATGCACCTATGTACGCACGCACACACACTGACACACGCGCACACAATCACTCGCTCACTGACTCAATGACTGACTAACACACAGAAACACACACACACATGCACGTATACACACACGTATACAGACACCCACCCACTCACTCACTCACTCACACAGACACACATACTGACACAATATCACACTGACACACGCTACTGACACACACACACACACACACAACACACAACACATCACACACACACACACACACACACACACACACACACACACACACACACGACACACACACACACACACACACACACACACACACACACACACACACACACACACACACACACAGCTCCCCCAGGGTTTCGAACCAACCTGTGTCCTCTTGGTTATCTGAGCGATCTGCCGTTACCTGCAGAGACCTGCTGCAGCTTTACTGTCCTCATAACTCTGTTTCGGATGGACGATGAGGGATGTATGACGCTGGTAAATATTCCAGGCATCCACCAGCCCTAGCTGCCTGCAGGGGTGTCTGCGCACCGAGGGCTGTGGTTCATGGTCCACGGGTCGCTCTGCTGCCCCCTGTTTCTTTGGAGGCCTGTTGTTGTTCTCGACGCGGTGGTCTCGGCACGGTGGTCTGCTGTCATTGTACTGTTTCATAACTCTCCTCCTCGTCTTCTTCTCCCCCTCCTATTTCCTCCTCATTCCCCTCCTGCTCCTCTTCCTCCTTTTTATTCCTCCTCCTCTGATGCTCAACCCCCCCCCTTCCACCTCCTCTTCCTCCACTTCTTCTCCTTTTGCCTCCCACACCTCTTCCTCCATTTCTCCCTCCTCCTCTCCTCCTACTCCCTCCTCCTCTCCTCCTCCTCCTTCTCCCGCTTTACCCCCCTCCTCCTCCTTTTACCCCCCTCCTCCTCCTCTCCCCTCCTGCTCCTCCTCCTCCTCCTCCTCCTCCCTCCTCTCTCCTCCTCCTCCTCCCTCCTCTCTCCTCCTCCCTCCCTCCCTCCTCCTCCTCCTCCTCCTCCCTCCTCCTCCTCCTCCTCCTCCTCCTCCTCCTCTCCTCCTCGTCCTCCTCCCTCCTCTCTCCTCCTCCTCCTCTCCTCCTCCTCCTCTCTCCTCCTCGTCCTCTTCTCCTCGTCCTCTCTCCTCCTCCTCTCTCCTCCTCCTCTCTCCTCATCCTCTCTCCTCCTCCTCCTCCTTGTCCTCCTCCTCCTCCTCCTCCAGGCTGAACGGCTCCATGCCCACCAACGTGGAGGTGAAGAACAACAGCCTATACTTCAAGGGGCCCGTGACCTATGAGCAGGCCGGCGCCTACGTCTGCGAGGCCACCAACAACATCGGTCGGCGCACCGGCTCCGTGGAGGTCAACATCACCGGTACGTAACCCCCGGCGATGACCGCGACATCCCCCCCCCCCCCACTCGACAACAAACTGCTTCCGGTTTGCTGCTGCTTCTCTGCTGGGCTCTTGAGATGCATCTTCTTTTCTGTTGTTGTGACTGTAACGCCGCTGCATGCGTTGGAATCCATTTTGTTTTTTGGTGGTGGTGAATGTGAGGAGCGTGTTTCGGACACACACACACACACACACACACACACACACACACACACACACACACACACACACACACACACACACACACACACACACACACACACACACACACACACACACACTCGCCACTACCCTCCCATTGAAATACAGACGGACAAGTAGACGTAGGAACACACGCAGCTAACGACTAGGGGGTGTGGGGGGGGGGGGGACCCCTGCAGTTATGGGGTGCTGACAGGTTGGCCGGGGGAGAGCTCGGGTGTGGCAGTGCAATAACTTGCTCCACGGGGGTCCTGGGTCCTACCACACCTACTCCCACTGCCCCCCCCTACTGAGAGAGAGAGGGGGGGGGGGGGTTGGGGACAGAAGGAGAAAGACACGGGGGGAGATAGCGTGGGGGGGAGATAGAGACTGATAGGGAGAGGGAAAGCGGGAGGGGAGGGGGGGGGGTCAGAGAGAACGAGTGAGTGAGATAGATGGCTTGAGATAAAGTGCAACAAGGAAAAGCACATGTACAATCTCTCACGGCACTCTTCACTTTGATAACACTGATACGCACTCACGCACACACACATCCCTTTTTCCTAGGCACAGGCAGAAGTGCACTCGGAAAGTAGATCTGGTGTCACCTGAAAATAACATCAGGAACATCTTAAGACTGTCTGTGTTAGTGTTTCTCTAACATTTCACCGCCATATTCCCTCTCTATCTATCTCCCTCTCTTCTGGTAAACATGTAGAACAAAACCAATTGAGTTTGCTTTTCCAGATAAGTTGTTGACTATTGTTGTGACTACTACGTTGGTGTGAGTGTGTACTTGTGTGTGTTTGTGTGTGTGTGGGTTTTTTTTTTTTGTGTGTGTGTGTCTGTGGTGATGGGTTATGAAATCGAAACGGGTCCCAGACTGCGATGCATTGCTCTACATACATGTTGAAACCTCTGTCTATTGTTACCAGCTGTTAGTGTTAGCGTATGGGTCGGTGCTTCGGTGTGTGTACACGCATGTGTACAGTGTGTGTGTGTGTGTGTGTGTATGTGTATGTGTAGTGTGTGTGTGTGTGTGTGTGTGTGTGTGTGTGTGTGTGTGTGTGTGTGTGTGTGTGTGTGTGTGTGTGTGTGTGTGTGTGTGTGTGTGTGTGTGTGCATTTATGCATGTGTGTATTAAGCTGTGTGTGTGTGTGTGTGTACGTGATATGCCAGAGACCTTCCTCCGGCTGGGTGGGTGTGTATGTGTGTGTCTGAACACGCTTTAACTTGCACTGCTTTGCATGTTGACTCTCGTTGTGTGTGTCTGACAAAACACGGCTTGGAGTGATGGCAGCAGCTGTGGCATACAGAGCCATGCATATCTCTCTCTGTCTCTGTCTCTTCTCTCTCTCTCTCTCTCTCTCTCTCTCTCTCGTTCTCATTCGCTCTCCTACGCGGTCTCTCTCTCTCTCTCTCTCTCTCTCTCTTCTCTCTCTCTCGTCTCTCTTCGTCTCTCTCTCCTACGCGGTCTCTCTCTCTCTCTCTCTCTCTCTCTCTCGTTCTCATTCGCTCTCCTACGCGGTCTCTCTCGTTCTCCCTCTCTCTCTCGTTCTCTCTCTCGTTCGCGGTCTCTCTCTCTGTCTCTCTCTCTCGTTCTCTCTCGTTTGCGGTCTCTCTCTCTGTCTCTCTCTCTGTCTCTCTCTCTCGTTCTCTCTCATTCGCGGTCTCTCTCTCTGTCTCTCTCTCTCATTCTCTCTCGTTCTCGTTCTCTCTCTCGTTCGCGTCCTCTCTCTCTCTCGTCTCGTTCTCGTCTCTCTGTCTCTCTCTCTCGTTCTCTCTCGTTCTCGTTCTCTCTCTCGTTCGCGGTCTCTCTCTCTCTCGATCTCGTTCTCTCTCTCGTTCGCGGTCTCTCTCTCTCTCTCTCTCTCTCTCGTTCGCGGTCTCTCTCTCTCTCTCTCTCGTTCGCGGTCTCTCTCTCTCTCTCTCTCGTTCGCGGTCTCTCTCTCTCTCTCTCTCTCTCTCTCTCTCTCTCTCTCTCTCTCTCTCTCTCTCTCTCTCTCTCTCTCTCTCTCTCTCTCTCTCTCTCTCTCTCTCTCTCTCTCTCTCTCTCTCTCTCTCTCTCTCTCTCTCTCTCTCTCTCGTTCGCGGTCTCTCTCACTCTCTCTCTCGTTCTCTCTCGTTCGCGGTCTCTCTCGCTCTCTCGTTCTCTCTCGTTCGCGGTCTCTCTCGCTCTCTCTCTCTCTCTCTCTCTCTCTCTCGTTCTCTCTCGTTCGCGGTCTCTCTCTCTCTCTCTCTCTATCTCTCTCTCTCTCTCGCTCTCTCTCTCGTTCGCGGTCTCTCTCACTCTCTCTCTCGTTCTCTCTCGTTCGCGGTCTCTCTCGCTCTCTCGTTCTCTCTCGTTCGCGGTCTCTCTCGCTCTCTCTCTAGTTCTCAGTCTGTCTCTCTGTCAGTCCTCCACTCTTGCTCTCTCTATTTCTCGCACTGCCTTTTTGTCTTTTCTCCCTTGGTTTCGTGTTGTTTTCCTTCTCCTAATTGGCGTTATCGTTCATTGATATGGGATGAATGGAGAACCACTCGATCATACGTTGTCGGATAAGACGACGCTTTCTGCTCATCTATTTTGGACAACTGGGGTTAATGTCTGTTGGTTATAGAAATCCCTGAGAAATCGAAGAGCCGCGGTTACATAATCAGGAAACAAGGGGAAAAAACAGTTTTACCGTCAGAAACCCTGAACGGAACTTGAATACATCCAACCCAACGAGTGTACTGGATTGTGTTAGGAGAAACCCATAAAAAATGGTGGAAAACAAGTGTTGAAGCGTATTTATTGATGTGATTATCAGTCATAGGTATTAAGTCGTGTTCAAACCAAGAGCAAAGCAAATGCGAAATTTGCATATACCGGTACTTATGCAAGTTTGACCACGCAGTAAGTGTTTACTCGTGCTACGAACCCTCGTTCGTAGCACGGCTTACCTCCCGTAAACGCCAACGTTTGTTTCTGCCGGTTCACCATCCTCCTGACGTTCCCTCTATTGTATTCCTCCAGAGGATTCAGAGTTGAGTGTTTCTAGTACGGGAACCCAATGCAAGGCCAATCGCTGTGTGTCCCCCTTTTGGTCTTTTGTTTTGTGAAAATATGATCATCTGTGAAAAAACACACTTTAGTTCAGCCCACTTCTGATCAGCTTTTCTTTTAACCAACCTGTTTTTATCATAATTGCTAACCGCATATTCCCTCGACTTGGCCCGCGTTCAATCGATAACAAACTGAGTTGTGAAGCTGGAACGGGTCCACCTCGTTTCGACGAGCCAGAGTGGTACATTTATCCCCTGCCTCCCTGCCGCTCTCAGCGTTCGATTCAACCCCGACCATTTGGCCTAAATAACGATTGTCAAAACGCAATCATCGGTTGATTTGCGATTTTTCGCTCTGGTCCGCCTGACTCTGCGTGGGTCTCTCTGTTTATTGCCCTCCTACTTCAAGGACCTACAATGTCAGCCTTGAAATGCGCGTGGCCAGTTCCCATAGTAACGGGACCACCTCAACAAAGCGCACCGTTTGTTTGTCGATTACCCGGAGGGAACGTCGCGGCTCGATATGCTGCACCTTCACTTTTGTGAATGAGGTTCAAGTAAGAGAATTGTAGAGTACTGTTGTCCCTACAGCTACGTAAGTGGGAGGGGAAAAAGCATTAAGTAGTGGTTTTGTGCAGTTGAAGTCCAAAGTATTTTTGCTTTGAATGTTACAAGGAAGCAGTGATCCTGTAGACTACGGACTGGAGCCTGTCCCTTAGCATGCTAACGTGAGCGGGCGATGTGATGTACTTGGACATGCTACTCGGGGATAATAGAATACTTGTGCCAGAGCTCCGGGCTGACCTTGCAACTCCCCTGGCTGTCCTCGCTGATCGCATGAAATGCTACCCCGCTCCTGACTTAATGCATTCACGTCAGCATATCTTTCTCTCCGTCTATCTCTCTCTATCTCTGCCTCGGTCTCTCTCTCTCTCTCTCTCTCTGCCTCTCTCTCACACACTTTTGCTCTCTCGCTATCGCCTTCTCCTGTGGAGTAGTATAAAACCCTTGGGGTCTGTGTTAAGGACAAACTAAAAGCCTCTCCTATCTTGTGTAATAAAGTAGGACAAATTAAAAATTATAATCTACAAGCTTGTAAGAAAAAAGAGAGGCAATAAAGTGTACTAGTGAATGGGATTGAGTACTCAATCGCAGTCTGTTTGAACAATGTTACGTAAAAAATAAATAATAATAATACCTTAACTTATGTTAAACAAGCTATCAATCCATACTGGTGTAAAAGACAAGAATTAAACCATACCACCTTGTGAGAGACACCACCCCCTTCATCCACCCGCTACCCCCCCCCCCCCCCCACCATCCCTGCAGACCTGATACATAAATACCCTCCGACACAGAATCTTCAGGAATACACCAGCGTTTTGGGAAGAAAAAAGCCGCATTGAAAAGGGGAAGCCCGGGCTGATCCCATCACTCTCTCTCATGCGTCGTGACGCAAACTCTGACAAAGGATCTGGGACGCTGGAGGAGTTGAGGCAAGGAAGAGGAGGAAGAGGTAGTGGAGGAGTTTGCAGATGCTTGGTTAACTTCAAACAGCATCTCCACCCTGCTGCCGGAGAAGGCAGATAAGAGGACCTTCAGTTGGCTCTTGTTCAAGGATGCAGCAGCAGCAGCAGCAGCAGGGCTGTCTCCATGCAGTTAGCGAAAGGAAGGCTAGCTAAGTGTTCTCTGCAGAGAAATAAAAGGAGGTTGACCGAGTGGACCGGCTACAAGAGGGCTCGTTCGATAGTTCACTTCACACGACCGCCCACCACACTGCAATTATGGTCGCTAATGTTGAACATCCATACAGGCCCGTACATATCTTCCTGCCCCCGGACCTGTGCTGCGTTTCTGCGGCAAGCTCAAGAGTTTAATTGTGTTCTGTATACACTCTGCGGCATCCCTTCCTGGAGTAATCAGCGTGACGCTGGAGGAGATACGACAGCACAGGCTCGCTTTATGAATCTGTCGGCGCCGCGATAACGCACGCCTTGGTGTCACCGCGGAGAACGTTATTTTCGAAAAAGCGGCACCCTGTATTACCCTTAATGTCTCCGCTGACTCGTTAAGGTTGCGGTCCTCCGTGTTTACAGCAATATAAAGCGTCCAAAGCGAGAGCCCCCCCCCCCCCTCCTCCCGCTGACGAAACGTCCCCGGCTTCGTCTTTCTGTTTTTCTCCCCGACAAGCCATCCTCCGTCTCCCGTGTGTCCACGGGCGTACTTAAGGATGCTACCTTTTAATGAAGCCCTTGTCACCCTTTTTGTTTTTGTGTTTTGGGCTGGTGACGGAGTGGCGAGTGGCAGAAGGAGTGTGACTCAGTGAGATAGGTGCAGGGACCGGGCTGCCGTGCCTCAATTAGCTCACGGCGGCGCGTACCTTTTGTTGTGAACCAATGGCGGGTCGCGGCGGGCTCAGAGCCGCACTCTCCAAGGACACATGTTCTTGGAGATGTGCTGTTGCTAGTCAGAATTTAATGAACCTTTTCCTGTGCTTTAATCAATTCTTCCTTTCAGGGGGAAAAATTGGTGCAAAGGGAGGCAGGAAGGGGAGAAGCAGTAATAAAAGGAGTGTGTGTGTGTGTGTGTGTGTGTGTGTGTGTGTGTGTGTGTGTGTGTGTTGTGTGTGTGTGTGTGTGTGTGTGTGTGTGTCTGTGTGTCTGTGTGTCTGTGTGTGTCTGTATTTGTGTGTGTGCCTGTGTTTGTGTCTGTGTGTGTTCCGGCGAGGGCTCATGTTTCTAAGGCTTGTCCTTTTACCTCTCTCTCATTTACATTCAGTTCAGAAACTTCGGGTGGGGGAGAAGTTGATGGAGAAGTCGGAGAAGATTAATCGACTAATTACCGAGGGCCATCAGAGGTCATGAAAAAAAAAGTAATGAACAGAGACACCCTAAATGCTCTGCGTTGAAAGCTGGATTTATTCCGGGACGATTCAGTCTCTGTCGATATAATGCAAGCAATCGGAGCGCCAGTGGAACATTCGCTCGCCCTGAAGATGGGGAAATTGAGCAGGTCCTAAACCACAGTAAAGGGTTGAGCAATGTGGTTAACCCCGGAGACCATTTGAAACTCAAGAGAACTCTTTCAGCTCATTTTTATAATGACAGTCAGCCCACCCCGACCGCACTGTGTTTTGTTCTTAAAAGAAAGAGTTGGCTTCCATCTTCAATATCCACTTAAGCGGACCTGATGAATGATGGTTCTGTCAAGATGGCTTTCCAATTATGTCATTATTCCCCTTGGGAAAAGAGATATGTGGCTTTGATTGGCTCGGCCCTCGCTGTAGCATAGCAATGTGGGGCGGCGATGGGAACGCGGCTAGCGCGACGGGCGGAAGCATTTAGCCGCGATCTAATTTGTTTACGCCGTTTCAGCATTGCATTGATTAGATGCTAATATGTCCCGGGCTGCTGCTCTAACCTTTAGCGAGACGGGGCACTGGTCCGCTGTTAAATGACAAAGCGTGAATCCCCAAATATCATAGCCGTTGAACTTTGTTTGAAGGATTACGCTGAGCTTGCCTCAGTGTTTCATGGGATGTCTGAGATGGACCGGGGGGGGGGGGGGGGGGGGGGGGGGGTGTACAGTCGCACTAAACTTAGATGGAGCTCGAGACAGCCCCAACTGTGTGGCGGTGGCGGCGGAGACCATAACTTGACATTCAGAAAAAACTCCACTGGCCTTTTGCTTTGGAGGAGCCATCACACAGCAACAGCGATGATGCAATGCAATGTGGTCACAACATGGCTTACTTTCCCCTGAAAGCTGTCCCGCCAGTTCTATACGTCCGTCTGAGCGGCAGTTAATGTACTGCCTGCTGTACTTACTAAGGGCCAATAGCTATGTCTAAGGTCTGGCGGCTGTCATACGGTACCCCCCTGTCCCCCCTGTTTGTAGCCCCGCTTCGCCTAAAGTGTAGCCTGGTCTCGCTGTAGGCACGCATCGGCAGGGTTAAACTAGATGGAGTGACTTTGCGCTCCTCAATTTAGCAAGAAAGTGCAGAGATGGATCCTACTTCAAGCACCAGCAAGAAAAGGAGCCTGACATCCGTTCACGCTCGCCTGCACAACCAATAGCCAGACCCTGCTGTGGGTAAATTAAGTTGAGCGGGGATGAGAGAGAGAGATGGACAGAGGGGATGAAAAATACAAATCCTACGTAAAGTTCCGAAATAAGATGAATAAGCCGTGTAGCCTGACGGAAATATGAATATCTAATGTCGGGGGGCCCCTGTGACGGATGGGAATGCTTGCCTGGCTGACTTTTCGGGATTGAAGCGCTGGAATGAATGGCAGGTGCCCTGCAGACATCCCATAATAGTCCCACGCGACAGTGGGTGAGGAGAAGGCTACTCTACCTTCACCCCCCCCCCCAACACTGTTGCGGTGACGGCATGTCCTTCTGTGGCGGTGGCAGATAAGAGGGAGAGTGTACAGTGCTAGATTAAAGCGTGGTAGTCAACAGCACAGCTCTCCGCGTTTCACCCTGATACTATGGGACGCGAAGTGTCAGAGGCTCAGGGTTGCTTTTGATGCCGCCACTGGCTCTGCTGGTTTTTATATATCTGCACGTCAATCAAAACGGCATTAAAAAAAAAACCTAAAGCAATCACTCTGCACGCGCAGCCAGCATCCTTCTGACGAACCACGTGTCGCAATCACAAACACACAACAACCTGGCTCGCCGCCGAGAGAACTCACACGGCTATTTGTCTGCGTCTCCCTCCCCGGCCCGGGCGACGGGAGTCATTATGATGTCAGCTATTCTGAGACGTGTTTGTCTCCGCGCCCGTCACGGCGAAGGCCGCTCGCCATCTGCTTGCGCCCCGGCTGATGGCGTGTATTATTCATGGAGGCCACACGCACCTGTTGTGGTACGCATCGTATATCGTTACGCGGCGAAGCCCGCGCTCCAGACAGACAACGCTCTCGGGCCGATTGAGTCCTCGATTGCCTCTCTCCTCCTCCCCCCCCATCCCCAACTCACCTTCCTTAACCTCCACATCCTTCCTCTCCCTCTCAAGCCCACCCAGGTATGTCCAAGTCCCGGGAGGATCAGGACATGCCTGCTCATGGAGCACGGCTCTGTACCCCCGGTTGCTCTCTGCAGGGCGCGGGGGGGGATGGGGGGATTCTGTTCCTGCCAGCCTCACAGCTCATTATCCAAATAAGGGCATTAGCATGGGCTCCGTTAGCTAGTGTACCGTGGGCCGCGCGTAAAGAGACTGGGCGGCCGCTCGCCCCGAGCCAAAGTATTAAAGGATAGAATCTTCTTCCTTTAAAGGGGAAGACGAGCTGGCGACAGCAGCGGCGGGAGCTCGGTGCTTGAATAAAATGGAGGCCAGAGAGGATGTCTGGTTCAGCCCGACGATGTGGTTTAGCTCAGGGAGGCGTGGAGGAGCGAGGAGGAGCGAGGTGTGGCGACGGTGACGGTGGTATTGTCGGGGGGGGGGTTTACGCGGCGCCGCAACCAATGTGATTTATCTCAACGTTTGTTTCTGCCGTGCTGGCTGTTTTGGATCTCTGGAGGATAGTCAGCCGAGCGGGGAGGGGATGGAGACAGTTGACGGAGGGGAGGGTTTGCCCTTCGGCCTTGCTCAGCAACTGTGCCCCCCCCCCCCCCCCCCCCCCCCGTTCACCCCCCTCTTCCTCTTCCCATCCTCCTGCCCCTCGTCTTTCCGCTCTACCATTCCTCCTCGTCCCCTCCTCTCCTGCTCCGCCTCCCCCTTCTGAGTCGTCCTCATCTTCCTCCCTGCCTCCTCTTCCTCCTCCACTTCCTCCTCCCTGCCTCCTCTTCCCCCTCCTCTCTTCCTTTTCCTCCTCCTCTCCTCCTCTTCCTCCTCTCTCTACGTTGGCAGCCTGCTCCTCTCCCCTTCGCTATCATTTTCTCCCCCCTTCCCCTCCTCCTCGCCATCGTCCTCTTCCTCTCCGCCCTCCGCTCCCGCGGTGTCAGGTCTGTGACGATGCACGGAGGGGACGTCTAAAGTAGGTCAGCCGCTGTCCCAGGGCCGGACCACTGGCTGTGGCCGCTGCTGTCGCGGCTCAGTACACATCCGTTCATTACTCATGTTCCACAATAACAAGCAGGATACAGAAATGAGATTACTAAGGGGCGAGAGAGAGAGAGAGAGAGAGAGAGAGAGAGAGAGAGAGAGAGAGAAGAGAGAGAGAGAGAGAGAGGAGAGAGACAGAGAGAGAGAGAGAGAGAGAGAGAGAGAGAGAGAGAGAGAGAGAGAGAGTCGGCTGAGGTGTGGAGAGGGCAGAGCAGGCGCACACAGCGTGGAGGGCTCTGGCTTCCAGAGAGATTGAGAGAGAAAGAGGGGAGGGAGAGAAAAGAGTGAGAGGCAGTGGAAAGAGAGAGAAATAGAAAAAGGGAGAGAGAAAGAGACAGTGGATGGATAAATGAGAGAGGCAGAGGGTGAGTGAAAGAGAGGGAGGAAGAAGAGAGAAATGAAAAAGGGAGAAAGAGGAGAGAGAGAGAGAGAGAGAGAGAGAGAGAGAGAGAGAGAGAGAGAGAGAGAGAGAGAGAGAGAGAGAGAGAGAGAGAGAGAGAGAGAGAGAGAGAGAGAGAGAGAGGAGGAGAGAGAGAGAGGAGAGAGAGAGAGAGGAGAGAGAGAGAGAGAGAGAGAGAGAGAGGAGAGAGAGAGAGAGAGAGAGCGCTAAAGGAGAGTGTAAAGGAGAGGTTTGTTTACGACCTTCTGTGTAGTCACAGGGGCCGTAAATCCTCTCTTATAAAACATACACTGTAGGAAGATTACCCAGGGTGCAATCTACACCGCCGTGGCTCCCCTTTCCGCCGGCACGCACGCAATCTAGAGCCGCGCGTAGACTCGCCGTCCGCCTCCGTCACGCCGGGGCCCCGCCGTGCGGCGCCGAGTCCACCCGGGGATGTTCTCCTCGGCGTGGGATTAGAATATCAGCAGCAGCGGGGCTCCTTAAGGGAAGCAGGGGAGAAAGATAGGCGCTCAGGTCTCGGCGCGACTGCCTGGCTGTCATGAAGCGATGATGTCATGAAGGTGGGTGTTATCTCCTCTCGCCCTGTCAAAGTGGGGGGGGGGACGTCGACACAGTTTCTCAAACCCAATGCGCCAATGGTTTCCGTCACATCAGCGGCGTTTACCTTCACACAAACGAAGGGCTTATGCGTCTGTTGAGGTGGTGATAGCACAGCGAATAGCGGTGCGAAATATCACCGCCTGGCTGTTTTTGTTAACGGTGTACGGGAACAAACGTTGAATGCGGGGGGGGGAGGGTGGGCGTGGTGGCGAGGGGGGAAAGGGACTGCTTCGTGGCGTGCGGACATGCGTGTTTAATTCCCCCCTTGGTGTCGAGCTTGTATTCTTCGTGGCGTCGGTGCATTCTCCCGTCTTCATAACCACCGGCAATTCCACACAGCCGCATTAATGAGGATCTTTTGAATCACTGACTTAATGTGGCCTCTCTCTCTCTCTCTCTCTCTCTCTCTCTCTCTCTCTCTCTCTCTCTCTCTCTCTCTCTCTCTCTCTCTCTCTCTCTCTCTCTCTCTCTCTCTCTCTCTCTCTCTCTCTCTCTCTCTCCCTCTCTCTCTCTCTCTCTCTCTCCCTCTCTCTCTCTCTCTCTCTCTCGCTCGTTCTCGCTCTCTTCTCTCTCTCTCTCTCCCTCCCTCCCTCCCTCCACTCCCTCCCTTCTATACCTGCTCTATGTGGGTGCCGTTCCCAAACCTTCTTTCTTACTCTTTTAATTTCCCCATTTGATCAGAAAGAGGTTTCACCTTGTCATCCAAAAGAGGGCTGCTCCTCCTGTTCCTATTTCCTCTCTTATCTGTCTCCCTCTCTCCCTCTCTCTCTCCCCCATACCTTTTCATTACCGCCGTGTGCTCCCTCTTTTCTTCTCCATTGAGCTCCGTGTTAAAAACACCACTCCCAGTCATCTCTAGAGTACTATACTGCTCCTCTGGATACCCGCTCTCCACTCTTCCTATCTACTCTCATCATCGACCTAATCCCTTATCACACACACAACACACACACACACACAACCGCACCACACGCACCAATGTTACGACGCACTTGAGTGCCGAGCTAATTGCCATTGAGGACTCGGGAATGTCTGTACCTCTTGCGTGTTCCGACAGGACGGAGGCGCACCAAGGTGCGGTACTCCAG
>OLKM01000068.1:498067-540567 GCA_900291075.1 Melanogrammus aeglefinus
GCTATCTGCATGTTTCCAGAGGGCCCCCGAGAGCCGAAGCCGTCTTTTGTTTGCCTGGAACCGAATCACAGCGACTGCGCTTTGAGTTTGCTTTGAAGTCTTTTTTTAATCTATCTCTTGGCAGGTGCTAGCCCTAGCGCTAGCACTAGTGCCGTGCTATTGCTACGCCCACACCTCTCCCCCCAGCCCTACCGCTATAACACTGGCCCACGCAGCGCAACCCCTCGCTCGATATTTTATTATTAGCGTTCTTTACATAATGAGATTATCATTTAACACTGCCTTCTCGACCTCACAGTTTTACACAGCTATTCACCTGGGGGTTTTCTTGGTTCTTAAGGTGAGCTGGGTTGTTGAACTGTGTGTGAAGTCTGAACAAAGATGGCAGATGGGTGAATAAGACCCAAATAAGAGTGCAAAAAATCATTGATTGCTATTTCTTAGAGCATTTGAAAGAGAAGAGGGTACCCACCAACGGACTCAGAACTGTTGTTTTTTTACTTAACCATTCCGTGGTACCCCCAGCACGAGTTCATGTTTTGAATCTACAAATATGACAGCTACCTGTGTGTGTGTGTGTGTGTATGCGTCTGAAGCTGTGGAGGAGGTATCCGGAGAATGGCTGATTTGGCTTTCACCCCCGAGGTTCTCTGAAGTTTGTGCTTCAACAACAAGAGGCCCTCCGTCCCACCGGAGAACATCCGCATGCATCAGCCAGCTCCACCTCCTCCACCACCCCCCCGTACCGCACATTTCTGGGCAACAAAACATAAATACCTCTCAGCTTCACACAAATGGGCATATTTGCTGCAGTTTATCGGCTTTTTGGCAGTTGCAACCTTCAATTCCTCCCCCAGTTTTTTGCGTGGCATAAACAAAGAGGGCCTCTTTAAATTACAAGACACCAGTTGGCCTCCCAGCACAGATAGTGGTCTCGGCGCCTCTGTTTTTGCCATCTTTTCGCCGCTAATAACTGCTAGTTTACTGGCACATTCCTCGTATACATGTGCCGAATGGCGTCGTAACCGGATCGGCAATAAAGAGAAGTAAGCACTGGACTAAAGTGGCTCCTCTGAACACTGGCCGTGTCTTCTATAGAAGTACTACTTTTAATTTTTATCATTCCTTCGCCTCTTCCTCACCTTTTTAACCTCTATTTTTGTAGCCTTCCTTTTTTACGGGCCCTAAATCCGCGCATGGGGGATATAGGGATCTGGAGTCCTTTGAAATGAGAGGGGGGGGGGAAAGGAGCTGGCCAATTAGGATTAAGAGTAGTGGATGATGAGGGTGCAGGCAACCCTCTGCAGAGAGAGACACACTGGAGGGCAGAGGGGAGGATTACAGGAGCCGACTCCCACCTTCCTCCCTCACTCCCTCCCTCCCCCCCTGTCTCCCTGGCCTTGGCGAGGTGGTGGAAGGGGAGGACGTATTCTCAGGCAGGGGTGACCCGTCGTTGCTCTCCGGCATTCATGTGTGTAATGAAGGCCTGTGTCTGAATAATCCCATTAGGTGCACAGATTAAAACCTGAGCTGATATTTGAGACGCTGCCCGGCTCTCTCTCTCCCTCTCTCCCTCTCCGTCTCTCTCTCTCTCTCTCTCTCTCCCTCTCCGTCTCTCTCCCTCTCCGTCTCTCTCCCTCTCCGTCTCTCTCTCTTCCCCGTCTCTCTCTCTCCCGTCTCTCTCTCTCCCCGTCTCTCTCTCTCTCCGTCTCTCTCTCTCTCTCTCTCCATCTCTCTCTCTCCGTCTCTCTCTCTCTCCATCTCTCTCTCTCTCTCCGTCTCTTTCTCTCCCTCTCCCTCCCTCCCCCCTGAGACCCCCCCCCCCCACACCAACGCAGGCGAGGGTTTTGGGGGGGGAGAATGGCGGAGGACAATATTTGGGTGGCAGTGCTGTATATGCCGCGCTGTAGCGCTAGTGTGATCATCAGAAGCGAGAGAGGAAGGCTTTCTGCCGTTCTTGTAGTCTCCTTGCCCCCCTCCAGGCGAGGGAACAATTGGCTTCCTCTGCCTAGATCTGCACCGTCTAAAACATTCATCAGCTGAAGAATGCTGCTAATTGCATGTAATGAAACGAGTCAACAATTAAACGCAATGATTTGAAAATCGTTCCCCCCCCCCCCACCGCTCATGTGGGAAATGTGTCTTTCTTTTGTGTTGAACGACGGCGATATCATAATTGCTTGTTAGACTTGTGAAATTTGGTGTTAATTAAACTGCCTCACTTTTGTTGGGATGTAATTGATGTCAGATCGAGTCAAAACTCTTATCGCTGGGTGGATTTTTTATGGCCTGATTCAAGTTGTTGTTATTAAATAATATATATTTGGCCTTTTTCATGTTATAACAACACAGACAGAGTATGTTTGCCTCTTCTTGTGACGTCTCTGGCAAGATTATGTATTTTAAAAAGAACAAAAACTGGACAGACCATTGTGAGAGCTGTGATTCAGACATCCAGATGTTTTAGTGGGGATATTGATACGTTCAAATTAGCTGTGGCTTATATTTAAGATAGAAAGGGATCCCTCCATGTTTTTCTGTGCTGACGATTCATGTTTATTACTTGGGGCCTATATGCATCCACGTGAAATCGTGTTGCTTTTCTCTGTCGGTTTCAAGTTTCAAGTGTTAGTTTTCAAGGTTATTGTGACATTAATTAAAAGTCAGTAATAGCAATAAAAGCATTTTGTATGCCATGTCTCCTCAACACTGAAAACACGTAATAAAACGGTGCAGACAAGCCAATAGAAATAAGAATAACCTTTTATAACAAAAACATAAAAAACCTTCATAAAACCCTAAATGGATGCCTGTAAATCGAAGACCTTCGCATTGGCAACATGTTTTTTTTTTCGGATTCAGCCTTTGTTGTGTTATTTTGATGGTATGCCGATAAAGATATCCTGAACAACCTTGACTAATGTGGAACATAATCTTGAGATGTCCCTGGGGAGGCCGATTGGTTCCTCTGTTCTATGTAACATATTGGTTAATGTCGCTGTAGTTTCCTCCGCTCTGGAGCAGTGACAGATTTCCCACAGGAGTGGTACGTCGTTTCATTAGCTGACCCCCCCGTTTATAGCGTTCATTTGTTATTTCCCTTCATAATCGTGTTTGCTCTTCTTGGAACTTAGGAGATGAATCGACTATTATCTGTCAATATTTTTACGCTTTGTAATTCTTTCCTGTCTTTGCTTTGTTCGATTGTAAACAGCAAATATCTCCAGAGATGTTTGAATCTATTTTAATTAAACTCGGCCCAACCTAGTGGTGAAAGTTGAAGAAATGCTGTTATATGTGGGTAGGAGATATTTGGCTTTTTATCAAAGAAATGTTGTTTGTTTTGGAAGAGATTTGAAAAAGCGGTGCCCCGGAACTTCGGTTTACAGATTAATATAAATGGGATTTGAAACAAATACATAAAACGCCCTACGTTGAGGTAAGATATGGTCATTGTATCAACGCCCCTAGCTGTGTGCTGCCTTCATACGCAGATTGTGAAGCGTTTGTCTCTCTGTCTCTCTCTGTCTCTCTGTCTCTCTCTGTCTCTCTCGCTCTGTCTCTCTCGCTCTCTGTCTCTTCTCTCTCTCCCTCCTGCTCTTTATCCCTCTCTCCTCTTCTCTTTCTCCCTTTTTCATTCCTCTCTTCTTCCTCTTTCTATTTCTTTTCTTCCTCCCTCTCTTTCGCTCACCCTCTCCCTCTCTCATTTATCCCTCCACTGTCTCTCGCTCTCTGTCTCTCTCGCTCTCTCTCTCTCTCTCTCTCTCTTCTCTCTCTCTCTCTCTTGCTCTCTCTCTGTCTCTCGCTCTCTTGCTCCCTCTCTGTCTCTCTCTCTCTCTTGCTCCCTCTCTGTCTCTCTCTCTCTCTTGCTCCCTCTCTGTCTCTCTCTCTCTCTCTTGCTCCCTCTCTGTCTCTCTCTCTCTCTCTTGCTCCTCTCTCTCTCTCTCTCTCTCTCTCTTGCTCCCTCTCTGTCTCTCTCTCTCTCTCTTGCTCCCTCTCTGTCTCTCTCTCTCTCTCTCTTGCTCCCTCTCTCTGTCTCTCTCCTCCTCTCTCTTGCTCCCTCTCTCTGTCTCTCTCTCCCTCTCTCTCTTGCTCCCTCTCTCTCTCTCTCTCTCTCTCTCTCTCTCTCCTCTCTCTCTCTCTCTCTCTCTCTCTCTCTCTCTCTCTCTCTCTCTCTCTCTCTCTCTCTCTCTCTCTCTCCTCTCTCTCTCTCTCTCTCTCTCTCTCTCTCTCTCTCTCTCTCTCTCTCTCCTCTCTCTCTCTCTCTCTCTCTCTCTCTCTCTCTCTCTCTCTCTCTCTCTCTCTCTCTCTCTCTCTCTCTCTCTCTCTCTCTCTCTCTCTCTCTCTCTCTCTCTCCCCCTCTTCCGTTATTCCGTTTCTCTCCTCCCACGGCGTTTGTCTCTTCCCTCTCCTCTTGGTAAACACTTGGCAGTGTTTTTGCCGTGCAAGGGGGATGCACGTCTTCTCTTCTCTGCAGGCTTTCGCCCGGGCCCATCACTGCCCTGCTTTCATCCGCCTCTCAGATAATAACACTCCCGGTGTTTAGGGTTTGCCGCAGCCCCTGTGTATTCAAAGCCTCAGAGTTAAGCTTGCTATTAAAGGCGACACATTTCTCTAAGCCTCATCATAATGTAAGAGCAGTTGCGTTTCCCAGTGGCGAGCCCTTGTTTATTGCTGGCGAGGGTCTCTGGCAGCTCAGCAGCGCCGCGAGGTGAATGCTGAAGGCCCGGCCCCACATGTGGCGACGTTAACGGGAAGCGGGACAATATATTGTTCTGTGTTTCGCTGGAGGAGGGATTTGCGAAGGCAGAGATGCCAGGCCCCTCGGTCTCTGAGCTGCGGAGGCTGGCGAGGTTCATAGCGTTTGTCTTTGATGGCGACGTCGTTAGTCTTTGTCCCGGTCTGGTCCACTCCACTGGAAAAAAAAAAATCAGATTTGACTTGTTTGATACTTTGCTCTTCTCTCAACCATCTCTGTTTGTTCTGTTCTTTGCTCTGGCTGGCCGGTCCAAACATCTTTCATATGTATCTGCAATGTGTTTCCGATCATGGCATGCTCTTTTAATCAGCTTGGCTGCTGCTAATCATCGCTGGCAACAAAAAGTTTTCTTCTATAACAGTCTCCGCTAAATCAAATACAGTAGGGGCATTATTGGGTTTCACGAGATGCTACGCTATGATGCTATGCTCCGTATCATCTCATAACAAACTGTTTTAATACATGGATGTCTAGAGAGAAACTGTGTGGAAACTATCTCATAACCACCAGACTGGAATGGGGGCCACTTTAACCACCCACCCATGGCATAACGTCGGTTTATTTTCCTTTTGGGCCTTCAAATGGAGGGTTAGGGTGCATGATGTAAAGCCTTCCTTCTCTTTAATCAAACGCGACGTCTCCCCTTCTGACGTGCTGTCCGTAGACCGGCCTCCTCTGTGTTCCATTCCCTTTCATATTCCGAGCGCGCATGTTGTCCATCTTGTACCGTGCCTCTCTTTCGGAACCGGCCGGGGGTCTGCGATTGGGTCAGGAGAGGGTGGGCCGCTTGGGTCGGTGGGCGTCGCCGTGGGAGGGGGGGGGGGGATGGGCGGGTGGCGGCTCCTTCTTCCTTCCTGTTGCGTCTCCTTTCCCCCAACCCCCTCTTCCCAAATCCATCTTTCACACTAATCACAGCACCTCCTCCTACAACTGCACACTGCTCCTCCTTTACTACCTGCTCCTCCTCCCAACCGCGCTGTGTGCAGTTGGGAGGGAGACGCAGGGGACCCACCCAGCTACCGCCTCCTCCTCCTCCTCCTCCTCCTCCTCCTCCTCTACCTACGCCCTTCTTTCACCAGCGCACCGACACACTGCACCTCCTCCTCGTTCCCGCTCACCGCACCGTCGCCTCCTCCTCCCTGTGCCCGCTCACTGCACCTCCTCCTCCTTGTACCCGCTCACTGCACCTCCTCCTCCTTGTACCCGCTCACCGCACCTCCTCCTCCTCCTCCTCCTTGCCCTTGTACCTACTCACTGCACCTCCCTCCCACCAGAGCACTGACACACTCCCTTCCATTTGTCTTTTCCCACCCAGAATTCCCTAGCAACCCGACCACCGGGAGCACCAATATCGAAGCCAAGCCGCACAATACCGCCGTGGTGATCGGGTGTGTGGTGGGGGGCGTGTCCCTTCTGGTCCTGCTCGCCGTCCTGCTCTTCGTGTTCCTGCGCCGCCGCCAGCGCACCTTCAAGGGCGACTACAACACCAAGAAGCACGTGTTCGGCAACGGCTACAGCAAGGCCGGTGGCGTGCCCGCGCACCCGCCCCTGCCCAAGAACCTGCAGTACCCCGAGGACTCGGACGACGAGAAGAAGCCGGCTCAGGTCATCGGCCAGGGGGGCTTCGAGGGGCGCGAGCGCGACTTTGACGGCGAGACGGAGGACCTGAAGAGGCCCTACTTCACGGTGGACGAGGGTGAGAGCCGGGACTACGACGAGCGGACGCTGGCCTTCCAGTACGACGCCGAGGCGGAGATCGCCGACGACATGATCTCCCAGACCGACGGCTCCGTCATTTCTAAGAAGGAGTGGTACGTGTAGTGGCCGGCGTCGGGACAGGCTCGACGGGGCGGGACCGGGGTGGCGTGGATGGGGTGGGGGGGCGGCAGCGTGCGCCAGACCAACCCTTCAGACCAGTCCGCCTGCCTCCGGCTGTCCTCACCTGCAACCTCTCTCAACCCACACCCCTCCTCAGTCCCCTCCACCCTCACCCTCGCACCGTCACACCTCCACCACTTGCTCACCCACGACCCCCCCCACCCCCTCACCCCTCCCTCTGTAAATTTGCCCAGTCACTCATTGGCTCTGAAAGCCCCCCCCCCCCCCCCCCCCCAACTTCTTAACCTCTCCCAGCAGCATCATATGCTTCCCCCCCCCCGCGCGCGCATCTCAACTAATGTCCATGAAAAAAAAAAAAGGTCAAACAAAATAATAGCAACGTGTCAATCTTCAAAGTGCTAGCACCATCGCCTCGACCACGCAGCATCTCGGTGTCCTGAATTTTTCTGTGAATGACAGCAAAGAACACAAAGACAAGGTACGTACTGTGATTGGTTCGAGAGCGCCAATCACCGTTGACTTTGAAATGGTGAGGGAGGTGACTGTTTTATTAATACTGGTGTATTATTATTATTTTGTGTGTATTTTTCATGTTATAAATGTATTAAATGTATAAAAAAAAAAGTGACTGTGGGAAAGGGGTGTACCGGAGTGTGTTCGTGAAAAGTCCTACACTGGATGTAAGAATCTTGTTTTTCATATTGTGTTTTGGAATATCATTGTCATTTCTTTTTTTCATGCTTGTTTTTCTAAAGGCTTCTTTTTGGTATGATTTCAAAAGTGAAAACAGAATTGTGATGAAGTGTCTCACAAAATTACTGTTGGAGGTTAAGGTATTCACTCAAATGCTTCAGAGAGAGAGAGAGAAAGAAAAAAGGACAAATGGTCTAAAATACTTCAAGATCCTCCTGGTCTTGGCCGGATTACAGGGAACACAATGCTAAGAGGTGGTGTTAGTATCATTTGCAGTGGTAGCGCCAACCGTGTCTGCTCATTTGGACATTAGCCAGGCCCGTTGCATGCTACGCACGTCTTATCACCACCCTCAACGCCCGGCACAGAGGGGTCCGAAGGGGGCCCGCACTTAAGCCCAGGTATTGTCGTTCACTTTGTAAGTAATAGCAGAAACTCCAGGCTTTTCGGTGCCCAGCAAAACAAATGCCACTGATACCACCTTGGCATTGTGTTCCAATGCCGACACACCGGCCTAAGTAGGCCCCTGCTGGGCTCCAAAGTCCCTCGCTCAATAGTCCCGTCTCCTTCCCCCTGACTTTGATTTTATTTCTTTGTTTTAACAGAAATGTCGCGAGCACAGTAGAGGTGGTGGTGGCGGTGGTATGAGGGACGGAGGGTACTTTGTCTCAAACGTTTTGAATTTGGTGACCGAGTTACATGAGATGGATTTTCGTTGAAGTCCAGGGACGTTGGACTAAATGTGCCTGTACAAATAGAACTGTACAATTGACCACTGTAATGAAATGTTTTGGGGGTTTTGTTTGGGGGTGACATTTGTAACAACGATGTGGATTTACTCGTAGTTCTTTTATTTTGGTTACTTTAGCAAATGGATGTAGAGACAATGTGGTAGGGATTCCCCGGTAATCATCTTGATGGCTGCCCGTTGCACACATCAACCGTATCAAAGGTATCCTCTGTCCATGCTGTGGACATACAGAGAATGTCCCCTCGTAAATTATTTTGTTTTTTATACACACCGAGCAAACATTTATAAATGTATAGGGAACTTAAAACAAATAATTCAAACATCAGCCATCCTGTAACACATTATGACTACATTATGGCAGAAAGACTGAAACATTGATATTTTATTTTTTTTGGGCCTCTGGTAAATGAGAATACATAAAAAAAAAAATATTATCTGAGATACAAAAACTGCAAGGAATGAATGCAACACAAACACAAAATGACATAACCAACCTATGGAAACACGAGAGACCTGCAACAGGAGACCAATCCTTGGCGTTAGCATCTTACTAGCTCTGAACAACTTAAATAACTCACTTATTTTATGCATGATTTTGTGTGGGAAGAATGTCGCTTTAATTGTTTGATTTTTTTTTACTTCATTTTGCAGCTAAAAAAATATTAATAATTGCAGGTTTAATATTCTCTGGTATGTGTGCAGGAAATGTGCAGCGGTCAAGCATTCTGCAGTTCATAATAAAATGTGTTTAGAAAAAAAATACACATATCTGTCAGAGCAGATAGCCTTCAGCTTGCTAAGAACAACGTTTTTCAAATCCTTGAGGCGTGTCTACAGTATCTCCCCTGAGCCTGAACTCCACGGGCTTCGAAACACTGCGAACGTACGTTCAACTTACTGAACAAACATCCCCAAAAATGTTATACGGAAGCGTCATGTTTCCCTCAAATCTTTTCCTAAATTTGTCAGCCATTTTGCTTTCATAATGTAGGCGTACTGTGGTTCTGCTGGTGTACTGTGGGTGAGCTACTACAGTAGTTCTAGAAAGGTACAGTCACATGGGATTTAGGTTTACTCCAGATGACTGGACAGCCAATAGGTAGTATTGCAGGTGTTTCACTAAATATGAACTAATATCCTTTAGTTTGATGTCGTTGGCTTTTGATAACTGATATGCAGTTTCTTTTTTATATTTAGTATCACACCTTAGCGTAGATGAACATGGAAAATTAAAGAAAGTTTATCCTTGCATTCAGTGATTCAGTGCCTATTAAAGAGTTTAGAGAGTCTATTCAAGAGAGTCCACATTGTTTGGACACTAGCCGAACAGCTTATTCATGTCATGCAAATTTAAAATATAAAATATGTTAAATTGCGGTTTGTTATTTTTAATCCGTTACGTTTTTCTTAAATAAAATTATGTGTGGTTTTAGATAGAATATCCCTGAAGGGGAATATTGCTAATAACATTTCAATCATGATGCTAATATCTGTCTGTACTCAATACTGGGAAAACCGGTAAAAGATAACTGAGGGGTTCCAGCGTTTTTTTCTGTTCAAAACTGAACACTTGAAACCCTTACAGGAGGTAAAAAAATAAATTTAAAAAAAGCCACACATTGTTGACTTTTGAAAGCACAACTAGACAAGCTGTTTGGACATATGGTTTAATAATCACAAAGGCAATGTTGGAACAGGCCGAGAAACAAAGATCAATCCTGCTCCTTGTCAAGCACAAATCAATACTTGCTTTCATTTAAGTTAACCTTATTAAGTTGTTGACTCTTTATTCTTTGTTCCCCTCTTTCCATTATGAAACAACTGCCACAATTTTTTTTCTGGACAATTTTAAAGAGTGAAAAGACTTGATGGTTCTCGTGTTTTATTTTATTTCGGTCTCCATTCTCTCTCTCGATACTAGCAGATGTAACCATTGTCTTAATGCTGTCGGGGTGATTTAATTTCAGATGATTTTTTGTAAAAGCGAACTGTAACTTCATTCCATCCTGCTCATGCCAAGAGTTCACATTCCACTGTAAATAATGTACATACCGTTGAAATTATAGTGGGGATTTATTTAGGGAAGAATGCATAGGAACCGTGTTCATGTAAAATATTCCTGTTTGGACTGCAGATATAGCCCTGGTAACGATGGATAGACAAGAGGTCAATGTATAGCTCATGTCCAAAGTTTCGTCAAAGATGCCACTCTTGTTTTTTTGATATATGCCACTCGCGTGTTTGTGGTCATTTAAAGGGGTGTTGCATAGATTTGTTGACTCGATGTTACGGCAGAAAGGAGAGACCTGTATGCAGCCAAGTGAATGTATATTTCCTGAGGGTGTTACAAGTTTGAGAAAAAAAATCATGTTCAATTGTGATGACCCAGTGAAGTAAACTGTATTTGTTTTTGAGCATTAAATGATTTCAATAGTCAACGATGTTCCCTCGCTACTCACTGATTGGTTAGATGTGTGTGGTGCTGAATTCTGATTGGTTCCCTTGTTAACACATAGTCCTTTTTGTTTGCTGATCAACCCATACTTTTTAATAAACAAATTAAAACATATACCTATACACTACCATTATTATTCATACACATTTTGCTACATCCCAAATGTTCAATATGTGTAGAATCAAACATATGACAGCATAGTCAAACAAGCAGCAAAAGCTTCTCAACAACTCAATATTTATGGCTGTGCAGGCAGGATAGTGTAGCCCGCCTGAGTAGTAGCTAGGGGGCTCAACAACCTGCCAAAAGGTTCTGGGTTTGGTCCCTCATGTCCACAAGCTGCACTAAGCCAAATCTGCTCCTTAATGACAGGTACCTTAAATCACAGCTAGGCGACTCGTTATGGATAAAAGTGTCAAAAGAATGAAAAAGTAATCGTAAATATTCTCTCCGATAAATAGATTTATTGCGTGCGCCGGATGTTATTGGCGATTGGAAGCCCTCTTCAGCTGCTTCTGAAAGCTCCACCACCTGCTCCTGCTGCACATGTTAAACTTGAATCTATTAAAACTTTAAAGCCGCACACTCAGCCAGTGAATGAATGAATCAACTCTACACATGAATATTAAGTCATTCAGCAGAAGCTTTTATCCACAGTGACTTATGGGGAAGTCTGATGCATGTCTTTGAGGAGCAGGTAGGGGCATCTTTACTTAAGGATGCCTACAGGGGTAGGCTGTGGAAAAGGGGGATCAGTCCCATTTAAACCCACCGTAGCCCATTAGACTATCCTACTACAATTGGCCCGAAACCTTAGCCTCAACCTCGTTCGCCCTCCAGCCACAACCTACATAATAGGATTAACTAAACCTTTAGCGTCATCCTTTATATAAAAATGTAAAAGGCTGCCTATGGCAAGCAGCCAACGCCGGGGTAAACACAGGAGGGTACGAAGGACGTCTCATTACCACAGCAGTGGGGCCAGGGGCCAGAGGGATGGGGCCGGAGATGGAAACAGGGGCCCTAACCTAGACGTCTCCACATCAGTCCACTGGACCCCCAGAGCAGACATCTTAACCACGATCCCTTAGGCCGGGGCCCGGGGCCTGCAGCTGTTGCTGTGCCTCAGCTGAATGGGCCCTCTGTTGCTGTAAAGGGCCTTTGATGGAGTGTAGGGTTTTAACATGCAAGGCTTGGCGGAGCGAGAGCGGTCGTCTGCCTCTCATTCCGAGGAGGAGGAGGACGAGGAGGAGGAGGAGGAGGAGGACCACACAGGCTGAGATGTGGTGTAGCGTGGTGGGAGACATAGGTCTGCCCTCCCACACACATAGGAACAGCAGATACTGATGGTGCTGTGTACATGCATGCATGTGTAAATAGATGTACAAATACATTCTTTCATATGTATATGCTTGTGTGCATGTATGCAAATGGTCATACACACGTGCGTAAACACACATACATACTCGCGCAAACATAAAATATATTGGTACTAGGTTTCCTTTAGAGAAATGGATGAGGTTGATGAATAAATACACGTATAATCAAAAGGTACAATGATACAATACTAGTACTGTGGCAGTATTGAAGAAGGCCTTTGTTGATGTTGAAGATGGCGATGGCTACCATTAATGTAATGTAACATCAGGTTAAGTCATCAATACCTTCCCTCGTCACTTCTCTCCAACACCGCAAACATAATTGCATCATTATAATATCATAATTCAACCACTCAACCAAGCCAGAGGTTGCCGAGAATAAAATGTCAATAACGTTACCAATGTGGAGAAAACAGGATTGGTAAGTTGCGAATATTGAAAAGGATTTTAACAAACCATTAACTCCAATTATCACCAAAACACCATGTCGCAGTCGGGTAACATGAGTGTTGCGATATGAAAGCTACACCGTGTGAACTGAACTCTTAAACATTGTGGGTGTGCGCTCGGCGCAGGTGCCTGTACAAAACATGACCCGTGAGTGTGTTTTAAGTTTTTCATCATCGCTTGCGAGCATGGGTTTGAATTCTTGATCGGATTCTACACTCTGTTTTGAACGTGTGCAGTCCAAAAAGAACACTTTAAACTATTACTTACTAAAAGAGCTATTGTATTCTCTGTTCTGACCAAGGTCTCTTTGACCCACAGCTTTCCCTTTAATGGTATTTTACGAGCATGAGAAAAACCCATACGTTGTTATCGTGTCTAGCAGTAAACTTGGTACGTGGTGTAGGCTAGGAGCCTCGGAGCCTAGGAAAGATCTGCTTTGTTTGTTAAGCAGATGGATACGTTTGTTTGTCACTTTGGCTAACATCATCTCCTAAATGACTACACTTAAATGTGTCTTAAGCTGCTCCTCTTTTTACACTCTGAAGTCTTCTTTATAATACAGCAATAGTGATTACCACACAACTAATTAAGGATTCAAAGGTATCATATCAAACTGATATCTTATTGCAGTTTGATATTTCTTAAATGTTGGTTAAATAAAAACCTTATTTTTCTTAAACGTCATGTTGTCACAGCTACTAAAATAAGACCGTCATTTAGAGTAACCAGGAGTAAAATCCTATGTTTTTTCTGTTCCAGCCTGCCCCAGCAATTGACATACAATTTGGATACTTCAAAATAAAAAGTAGTCACCAGGCTCACATTAACTAATAATAAACTCGTCAAAGCCTGTAAATGTGTTTTTGTTAGAAGGCAGTGACACTGAATCTTGGTTTTTATTAAATGTCCACAGACGTTTTCGAGTGGTTAGCGCTAAAGAGCGTGTCATTTTTCAGATGCATAATCCCAGGCTGCCAACACTGCTTTGGTTCTGCCATTGTAAATAATTTAATGAGATTACAGATCAACCAGAAAAGTATTATGCTAATACACAACACAACATATGATCTCTCAATGTGAATCACACCCAGAGTTCAAATAGGAAGTCATGGAGTTAGCTAGATGGTTAATAAACCAAGATATTGGATGGTTAGCTACTAACATAGCAGGCTGGCTGGTTCTAGTAGGATTGCCATCTATTGAGCTGGCAGGAATGATATCAACTGTGCTATGTGGTTAGCCACCAACATAGCTTGCTGATTAGATACCAACTGACCTATATGGTTAACCACCAACATATCATCTCTGGTGTATTCCACAGTGCTATTTCTGTTGCCTTTTCTGTTTCCTAACTGCCTGTCTTTGCCAAAACCAAATTATTCAGAAAAAAATAATATAAAATGTTTGATGGATTGCAAACAGAAAAGAGACCATATAATACAGTCAAGAGAAACACTCAATCGTTTTATCCTTCTACATGAAGCAGGACTATTATTATGTTATTCTGCAGAATTCAAATAAATGTCCTGTATTCATTAGGGACCACCGTGGTTATATAGGGGTGAGGCATAAAGTGGTAAGAAATACTTTATGTTACAGCACCGGAAAATAACTTGATATAATTACTATGCTTACAGTTTCTTACTGGAATTAGATTAATTTCACTGTTGGAAAATGGTACATTGGTATGTTTAGTTCCGTACAGCTTTTGCGCCATTTTGTTTTGTGGTTGAGTGCCAGCCAAACTCAATTTCACTTCAATAAAATGCTAACCATTACTGTGAAATGGCAATTATTAGGATTAAACCGAAGATGATCTGAAGAAAATTAGCTACGGTTATTATTCAGCAGATGACAGGACTTACAAACAAACCCCTCTTGAGGAATGGGTGGCTACTGGACACACACATGCACACACGCACACGCACCACACACACGCCTACACACACGCCTACACACACACACACACACACACACACACACACACGCACACCTACACACGCACACCTACACACCTACACACACACACACACACACACACACACACACACACACACACACACACACACACACACACACACACACACACACACACACACACACACACACACACTACACACATGCACCAAGGCATGCTCAGTGCACCCCTGGTATCCAGCTGTGTGTTTGAGTTCTCCAATTAAAGCCAGCCCGTACTGGAGCAGCTGAAGAGGAACCAACCCTCTGGTGGAGAAAATGCTGACGGTCCTCCTCCTCTTAAGTCCTGCTGGGACCTCCGGGTCCCCTCCGCCGTTTAGGCATACTAGGGCCTGGAAGCTCTGTCTTTCTGTGTGTGTTTGTGCGTGCGCGTGTGCGTGCGCGTGTGTGTGCGCGTGCGCCATGCGTGTGTGTGTGTGTGTGAAGGTTTTTGAAGGTGTGTGTGTGTCTGGAGGTTTGGGTAGGTGTGTTTTTGTATGTGTGAAGGTGTTTATATGTGTGTGTGTGTGTGTGTGTGTGTGTAGGATGGAAAACAGATGGGAGTGTGAGTTTGCATATTCTTTGTGCTATTGTGTACCCGACTAGGACTTTGCCCCCGCAAAGGTGTGTCTTTCTGTGTGTCTTTCTGTGTGTGTGTGTGTGTGTATGTGTGTGTGTGTGTGTGTGTGTGTGTGTGTGTGTGTGTGTGTGTGTGTGTGTGTGTGTGTGTGTGTGTGTGTGTGTGTGTGTGCGTGTGCCTGTGTGTGTTGTGTGTGTGTTTTCAGGAAGAGATGGAGATAGGATGAGTTTGCATTTTGTGTGTGCTTTTGTATCCCTGTCCTTTGGTTCTTTGAGGGGTAGCGGCCGTACATTTGCAATCTCTCCCAGAGGTTTCACATATAGTGGATTTCTCCTTCAGAAAATAGGACATTGGGAAGTGTGTTGGTCAGCCATTTTATATGGTATTACTATAACAATAGCAATCAAATAAAAAAAGGACCACTCCTATAGAACTATAAAGGTAGCCAAAGAGATAGTGGTAAATAGCCTAGAAATCTAGACGCCCCCTAGCGGCAGCAAAAATATTTGCTCCGTAGGTGGGTCTAGAAACGAGCCATAGGAACTTGTTGAGTCTCGAACATCGATTGTGTTCACCAATCACAGCGCTCCATCTGTTTGGCGCATAGGGTTGGGCGGGCTTAATGCGATGACGACATACTTGCGACGGTGAAAAACATGACAAGATGGCTTCTTTGGCAAAGGAATCGTTTGAATCGGCGTTGGCATCAACTTTGAAAGAATTAAACTTGTCATTTTCTTTAAAAGTTGAGCAAGAAACGGCGCTGAAGTCATTAATTTCGAAGAAGGATACATTTGGTGTTCTGCTCTTTGCTCTGATTGGTCGTAGCGTTACCCTATTGCGTGCAGAGGCAGTTTGAAAGACAGCCTTCATCCCGCCCCCTGGATTGAGCCGAGGTCTACCGGTCGTTGCCAGACTATACATTTTAATGATATAGTCTGGTTTGTCAGGCTAAGTGGTAAAAGTATTTGTAATAGAAGAGAGCTGATGATCATTTCTGAAGGGTTTTTTTATTTATACAAATGTTATTTATAATGAGCTTCAACAATTATAATTATAATATTTGATATTAATAGCATTAGAAAATATCTCGAATCGAATGAATCGTATTCGTAATTATGTAGCAGGGCTCCTCCGTGGTGATGGAACAGTATAACAAGAATAATTAATAAAGTTTAATCAAACTAAATTGTAAACATCCTCTGTGTTTACAGAGAATGTTAAAAGGTCAGCTGTTATGAAATACAAACAAACAAACCCAGATAACAATACCGGTGGATCCAACATGGAGGGAGATTCACAGGAGCGGCAAAAGGCTTTTGGAGCCGACAGGGATGGGAAATGGGAAAAGTATTTCCATCCATGTTGGCCCCCAAATCATATCCTACTCCTGTGCTAATCTGATTCTGGAGCCAACATGGACCTCCCGCCTGTGGTAGCTGTGCTTTAAATGAGTAACACCAGCGAATGTGCCTCCCCTCCCCCTGTCTCTCTTTCCCTCCATTTTATCAGACCACATTAATGTCAACGCCAGTCTGAATTTGCAGTAACTAAGCCAGAGGAGACATCCTATCAGTACATGTCTCTCTCTCGCCCTCTCTCCCCATGCACGGCCAAGACCTTCTGTCAACCCCCCGTTCACTTCAGTATCCTTTCTTCTGTCCCAGCTCCTGTGTACAGTAAAGCCTCTCCCCGTGAATCGACACCAAAACAAATCCTTTTTTTGTGTTTTACCGTTTTATGGACTGTTTGCTGTTGCCTGTGTGTCGTTATTTACATCTTGTTTGGTAACTTGAGCACCTCCTAGGTCAAATATCAGCAGCACTATGCGAAACGTACCCCTTACATGCAGGAAAGCTGTGGCCGAAAGGTTGCTAGTTCGATCCCCAGCTCCTCCTAGCTGAGTGTTGATGTGTCCCTGAGCAAGACACTTAACCCTAACTGCTCCTGACGAGCTGGCTGTCGCCTTGCATGGTTGTCGGTGTGTCAATGTGTGTATTATTAACTGATGTAAGTCGCTTTGGATAAAAGCGTCTGCTAAATGCCCTAAATGTAAATGTAAAGCGCTGCAGCAATTGGTAGAATAATTGGTAAGATGTTTGACAGAAAATGTACCGCATCTCATTTTGATAATGATGAATGGTTAGAGCCACTAATCAAATACGTATACAGAGCTTAATTGTGAAATAAAAATATTGGGTTCATGGATGAATCAAACATAAGAAGATAAGAAAATAATAATTATTATTATATTAATATCTTTTTGGGCTGCTTGCCAGATAAAGCATGTTTTTAATGCTAAGACATCTATTCTATTCTGGAAGCTTGTGATGGACATTTGCCATTAGCTGCAATGTTGTAGACCAATTTATTGATCTGCCAAAACAAAAAAAGACTATGAAAATAGTCCTAGTAGAAACACTGTTTTAATCCTCTGCATTGACGCACTGACAGAGGTTGGAGACAACAGGGCATTTTGGTCCTCTTTCTCCGTCTCTACGGGCCGATAATAAGATACAAAGATAAGATGGCCAATGTGTGTGTGTGTGTGTGTGTGTGTGTGTGTGTGTGTGTGTGTGTGTGTGTGTGTGTGTGTGTGTGTGTGTGTGTGTGTGTGTGTGTGTGTGTGTGTGTGTGTAGACACACACACACACACACACACACACACACACACACACACACACACACACACACACACACACACACACACACACACACACACACATAAAGAAGCACAAATTGGCTGTGACGAGCGGAACAGCACGTGTTGAGATGTTGCTGCCAGATGAGAAGTTTGCGTATCTTAACTGTACAGTTTAGATATTTATATGTCAACTATTTCTATAGAAAAGTGCCGAAAGGACTTTTTTTTAAAGCACAGTGAGGTGGTGACAGGTTGAAACATCACAAGGGATAAGAGAAGGTACTTTAGCTGATTTCTTTGCTGAGCAAAGTGTTGAGATACAATTAAAGCAGTGCTGAGTTAAAATTAAACACAGGTGTGGGCATGCAATGACAAAGAAAGGCTTTTTAAACTTGTTTGTGCCTTGTTCTCACATTCTTATTTTGTATTATTCACTTATTCAACATGCATACCGAGGAAAAAAAAACAAATACTTCGGTTTATGACTTGTTTTACATCCAAATCTAATCCTCACAACAGAACATTGTGTCTGTCATTGCTAGCCGTCATAAAGCAATAATTTTGGGACATAATTCCCCTTCTTAAACACAAATCCTGCTTTGGGCTGGTATGCAGCTAGATAACTCGAGAAAAAAAACAACAGAATTTAAATAATTACAAGTCAACTCAAATTAGGAGCTATAAATGTAGACATGAGACGAAGAATGCAGAAATCTAAAATAAGCAGTTTCAGGACTAATTGGATAGAAATAATGACAATAACTAAGGGAAAATCGGTGCGCTCAGTAAGGCAGAAAGGCAATCTCCTGGCTGTGACTCTGTCACTGTTCTCTTTCTTTGACGGCAGAGAGACAGTTGGGAAAAGCAGTCCCTCCTAGTTTTACCCAGAGGTTACCTTGTGGAACTTGTTTATTTATTGTCCCCTAGTACTTTTAATAACTAAATCATTGTTTGTCGAGTGATCCACACTTGGCAAGCATATCAATTGTTTTTGCTTTGCACACATATTCAATTGTTTGGTTTTCACATTTTCCCAAATGTTTGGTTTAGATTAAATGCTGCCAAATTGTCGATTAATTGAGTTTATGTTCCGATCCTTTTATATGAGAGGTATTTGTGCCAAGATGGATGCAATTAGAAACGCAGAGAGAAAGGCTGTCATGGTATAGTCCGCAGGAGTAAAAAGTTAATGAGGGAACTGTGAGGAAGTTCATTGAAAATCCCCCATTACCTTTTATGAATCCATAACGTCGTGAGCAATGTTTACTGGAATGATTAGTCTGGTAATTCTACAACTCAATCAAAGGTTTTAATTTTGCTTTGGTTATGAACAGGAACAAATAAATCGATAAATGTTAAAAAGCCTTTAACACGGAAGTGATCATACATGACTCAATGTGTGTGGCGGGGAGAAAAGTGTGGTAGTTGGGATGTTGACTCCCTGCCTATAGCTCTGGGTAGTGTCTCTACCAATCATGGACATCCTGGTTTTATATATATATATATATATATAACCATATTTGCCGGTAATTCAGGTTTTCACTGATTACATTTTTCTGATTATAATTATGAAATGTGTTGCCATATTTTCTGTGTTGGCTGGAAGATGGTGAAAGACGGTCTTCTGGGAGGGAGCGGTAAGGTGTAGCCTTGGAAAGATGATTATCTGGCTCCACTTGGTGTTTGAATAGAATTGCTCTGAGTGTGTTACCCCAATGGCTGTATCTTCTAAAACTGAAATAACCCAATTGTCTTGTACTAAAACGTCATGAGTAGGACAAGGCTGTAGCTTAAGGTGCTTGACTCTCAGTGGCTGAATGGCTGTGTGAATAGCTGTATGACTGGGTGAATTCACAGGTGACTGTGGGACATTGCCTTTGAAGCTTGATAAATAGACTCCAATTATGTCATTGAAAGGATAGCATGCACTTAGCTGTGTGTGTGTGTGTGTGTGTGTGTGTGTGTGTGTGTGTGTGTGTGTGTGTGTGTGTGTGTGTGTGTGTGTGTGTGTGTGTGTGTGTGTGTGTGTGTGTAAGTGTTATTAGTGTGTATGTCCTACAAAGAGGAATAGAGGTTGACTTTGCATATCCTGTTTGCTTTCATGATTGTATATGCCGTCTGTGCCTGTGTGTTTGTTTTCATCATTTTTTCCTTATACAAATGAATTACAAACCAACATTTGAAAAAAATTAGGCAGCAATGGCAATTGCCACAAAAAGCAACATTTTGACCTATTGTCGGTTGACGATAATGACAAAGGCCTTCAGTCCATAATCCTCTGACCTGCATGTGAAACACACATGTCTTTAGGCATGCGTCACCCTTCCGAAGCCTCCCGAGTTGCGTGCTGCGAGTAGCCACACAACGCTACCCTATCCCCCAGGGCTAAGCTACGCCACCGTATGGAAGCACGGATGGCGCGCTGTTGATCTAACAGGTTTTCACCCTCTGCTAACAAAACCAACTCCATAGGTTAAAAGCTTCCTGTTTGAGTAGAAGACATTCATCAAGGAGGGGGAGATGTCTGGCTGATTACCGACTACAATGTTGTCCCCTGACAGGATGATGCAGAACTTCTCCTTTCAGCCTAAACGCAAACAGGAAGGCTTCTGGTGTCGGGTGGCTCCTCCAGAGCCCACCCCCCCAATCAAGTGTGGCAGCTGTACGTTTGTAGTTGTTTGGCGTTTGTTTGTCTTTGAAATATCATCTGATAACATTCGGATCTGCTGCACGACTGTTCCTTCACACCACTTCAGTGAAGTAAAGAAATACGTTGTAGCGCACAAAGCCAACCCGCGTTTGATTTTTCGATTTGATTGCTTTTGTTTAATGTCAAATGGACGCAATGGATTGTTGGTGAATAATGTGACTGTGATAAGACGATATCGAGTAGGCCTACCAGTCAAATTTGTGTATAGTGCAAGAAGGAGAGCAGAAAGGAAAGAAATGAAAGAAAACAAAGTAAATATAGATAAAATAAATAACAGAAAGTCGACAGAGACAGGCAAAATGAAAGAAAGAAACTGAAAGGAAGATAAAATACAGATTAATCTCATCCCCGACTAGAAGGCTAGCAAGTAAAAACGACGTTTGTTGTGTTGTGGTTTCATCAACATTGCGGTTGAAATCTGTGATTACCCCCTGGGGAGAGTAGTCACCAAAAATAATTTCATAAAAGTATTCTAAAGCTGCAGCTCGGAAATCCAAAAGATTCTTATTATTTATTCATGACATCATGTATTCTATACTTGTTGTTATATTTGTATATGTCTGTTCCAGCTCATTAGTCAGATTTTAGAAATTCCCAGAGCATTTTTAGGACTGCTGGCGCTGTTTGTGCAATTGTGAAATTAGCATCTTCGGGGAAGAGTCGAGCGCCCACCAGTGTGTGTGCGTCCGTACTCTCTCCTGTTCCCACTGTTGTCAAGACTTTACAAAACGTGTTTGTTCAGCCCCATTCATTAGCAAATTACAGCCGTTTGCGTATGTGTTTGCACTGCGCTTGTTGCCGGGACGGTCGCTGGGTCGGTGGCTGTGTTGGTTTAGTGTAACCCAACGATAATACTGTCATAGAGAAGAACATTTAAGTGCTTGCTTTCCAGAAGTACAAACAAGGGCACATACAGAGAGCTAATGTCACCCTCCTCCCTCGCCCTTCCTCTCATTATTCCCCGATACCCACCTGACAGTGGGAGGATTAGCACCTCTTTGCTAACTCAGTCTCAAGCATACAGCACTTCCCTGTCAGTGCTTACTGTGGAGGTGTATTCACTCCCATCTGTATTTGTCGCCATCAGCTACAGGTGCAATGAGAGGAAGAAAGAGAAAATATATATATAGAAAGCCAGACAGAGACTGACTTACAACAAAATGATTCACTAAATAAAATAATAAACTAGGCTTAATATACAAAAATCTGCAACACACCATGGTTATACATGAAATATATTTAAATATTTATATGTATCTATGCTCCCTAAATACATAGTTTAACAACGTTATCTACACCCTTATTTCCTCCCACCTAGGCAATTGCCACTCCTTATTTCCTAACTTGAACGATTTGGGGGTTGCCCGTCTTAAGTTGGTACAGAATGCAGCAGTAAAATTGCTCACAAACACTTTGACGTAAGGAACACATCCCTCCAATGCTGGCACCCCATCCGTTCAAGTAGGCCTATTCAAGATTCTGTAGATTTTCAATCCCGACATGGGTTGGCTCCGCTTAAAGGGTAATTCTGGTGTAAAATAAATTTGGGATATGTTTTGTATGATAAAGAGTTGAAACGTTTGTTTTGGAGCACAAAAAACGCATATAGACGCTTTCTTCAGTTGGCTGTTTTTAGCCGATTCTATCAAAACGCTATAAACTTGGAACGAAGGGGTCAGTGGTTATGGTAAAAACTAAATCGCTATTTTAAACCACTTAAAAGGCTAGAAGTAGCCTGACACTTCTTTGGTAGTATAATATGGGTCTTTACATATAATACAAGGCATTGAGAACTTTGTAAGTGTACAGATTGTTTATTAAAAAGGATATTTTATACACACAATACCATCAGTAGATCACCCGTCGACGCCATTTTGTTTTTAAGACTCGATAAGTAGATTGGCGAACACAGCGATTGCGTGTTGCTGACGGATGTCTCAATCTCTGTGTTCGTCAATCTACCTATCGAGTCTTAAAAACAAAATGGAGTCGACTCAGCTAAAACAGCCAACTGGAGAAAGCGTCTATATGCGGTTTTTGTGCTCCAAAATGAACGTTTTAACTCATTATCATACAAAACGTATCCCAAATCCATTTTACACCGGAATTACCCTTAACATTTGCGCACTCCGAAGTCCTAGCTGTAAAAACAAATCGGGATTGTGCTTTTACTCTATTTTCCTAGTCAATGCTAATTTTACGATATTTTCGTTGCACTATTCCGAAGTCCTAAGCTCTGTTTTTGCATTTTTTGTGTCTGTAAAACTTGTGTACAATTCTCATTGCACTGACATTGTATGGTGTATTTTGTGCAGCACCTTGTAACTCTTGTTTTCAAAGGCGCTATAGAAACAAAGTTTTTATAAATATAGGCCTATGAGCCTACAATTGATATTTAGGTTTACAGTAAAGAGGACAAATGGATAACCCTGGTAACCAGGTGACTTTGGGAGCTCGTGTTTTATTTGCTCTGTTACATCTGTCTGACCCCCATGCTGTTCAGACCGATTTTCAGCAACCCCTAAATTAGATAAACGGTTGCAATTGGCACGATCACAACCATTTATCTAATATGGGGTTGGTCTGTGTGAGGGACCGGCGTGGTCGCCCCACGTATCTGGGATACGGCCAACCAGATTCCAAGAGTGTGGGAAAAAATGAGGGCAATTGTCTCAGGACAAAGAAAAGTGAAGTTTTATTCTCCAAAACATTCACAAAAAAATACAGCTACGTTACAAAAGAAAAGAAAATGACTGCATCAGTCAGCAAGCATAACCTACGATAGCATACCATAGCCTAACCAAAACATACGCCTCTCGTACTGGCCTCCCATCAAGCCAGCACCACCCTTCAGCTCCTAAACACCCAACGAGGCAGCCCTTAAATAGGGAAATGGAGTGGACCAATCAAGGCCGTATGGGCCAGACCATTAGTCGGGGGAACATCCTGTAGCTAAAGCTACCAATCCTACATAATTTAACAGAAAGTACATTGTGTGAATACAAAACCAACATGACACTAAATAAACCATCACCAAATACATATATACCCACACCTTGTGCACAACCTATAGATATTTACCAAACCGCTGTTTATACCAACACTACCCTCGGGGCTATTCCCTGATGGCATGATCCTGAGCTTCCCTTACCAGACTGCCCCCTACCGTGGCGGAAGTCCAATTTCACCCCATCCCAATTATAATATATATATATATGTACACACAATGTAATAATAATAACAATAACAATAATAATTATGCGAGACTGTGAGAAGGGGGAGGATTTCACCTTCTCACAGTCTGAAACATTGACAGCACAGAGGGGTGCCCTAGTGAAGTGCGGTTGGGGTATTTTCATACACAACCAAGATGGTTGCTGCTTAGGCCTACGTTTTACCTGTTTAGTTGCTCTAACTGGGTGTGGGTCCAGACCAGACAATTGCGTCCAGGAGGCATTTTGGTCTGTGCGCAACTCTTGGAAATCAAAAATTGACTGAGGCTACAAAAGGGATAGCAGGAGAAGCGAAACACGTAATAACAAGTTGACAGACCCTCCTCCATAACCCTGAATAAGCTCAGTGAGGTTCAGAAAGGAAGGTAGAATATTTAACTCCAGCGTCATATCAAACTCAGTGCTTCTGGTTTAGAAGGCAAAGTTGTTTAACATCTGGATGTCTTTCACCAAACCTGCAGGAAAATACCAAACGGCAGATTCTGACTTAACTGTGCAACACAAAGCAGATGTCTGTGAGGAGTAAAATGCAAATGAGTGTCATTACTTGTATACCAGTTCTGGTTCACCAGCATATGCTGATAACGGTAACAGACGACTGAAATTACCTCTGCGAAGAAGAAACCATAAACAGAACGGGTAAAAACGAAAACACCAACACCAAGGCAATTTTTGTTCAAGCTCTTTATCTTTTCATAAAGTTTTCTACAGTTTTTTTGGTGACAACTTTCTTCTGGCAGGCCATTGGCGCAGGTTATCAACTCTAGAGCACACAAGAAACAAAGTAATATTTTAAATAACAGACCTCGTCCGAGGCGAGGCCGGCGGCCATGTTTGAATGATTGCGGCTCTCCGAGGGACTCTCTGCCGAGTGCCGGCGAGACGGGCCTGATAGCCCCATTGTTTACCTCATTTGAAGCCGAACGTTCCCCCCCTTTCAGCCCCGCTCCGAGGCCTCTCAGCCGGTGCCGCTGTAGTCCATTGTGTCAGTTCTCTCTGTCATCTATTTTCAGGGGCAGAATGAATCTGCCTCTCCTCTCTTTTCTTGTTCATTTTGACACGCGACAAAACTCATCGGCTCTCAGGGAATTGGAGCAGCGAGCTCTTGTTTTCCTCTGGCAGCTCCTTCAGGAGCCCCCATCAATCAGCTGATCCATTGTGTTAGAGAGAGACCTTTCTCTATTGAATCCATGACTTGTTTCCAAAAAAAAAAGGCCGTCGCTGGAGTTTGGTGGTACAGTATAATCTACGGTGGCAGCGGTCGTACGCCAGAGCCCAGGCGCCTAATGGTTTCATCAGGACTGGTGTGACAGGACGCAGGGCGCGGTGCCAGCCTCTCTTCCCTGACACGTTTTATTGTATTTTGAACTTCTTCGCACATCGATGGGATTTGGCCAGGCAGCAGTGAAAGAGGCGATTTTCTTTTCTTCCCTCTCTTTTTCCATTTGCCGACAGCATATCTCGGGCAACGATTCATAAATAAGAAATAGGGATTTGCCGTGTTAAAATGTGCCCTTCTGCAATAAAATAAAATGCTTAGGGTTATTTCTACTGTTTAACTATTTTGGGAGGAAGTTGTGTTACCTGCCAATTCGAGTATTTCTTGGAGTTATGGGAGTAATCTTATTTATTATATTATATACATCATTGAAGTATCCATTGTAGTTAAGAGCGAAGGGGCATGCTAATGGTGTGTTTAGAAGGAATAATTGTGAAGTACCTGATGTGAGACCGTCCTTTTTCGACAAACTGCTTGTGAAATTCTGTTCATGATTACCCCCCATAGAGGAATGTCAAAGAAATTACATTTCATTTGTTAGGAATTTAAAAAAATAAAAAACAGGGTAAACGTACGTTTCTCGGTTGCCTGACAACTCACAAAATGGGGAATAAAGCCTGGCAAAGAAAGATGGTAAGAGAGAATGCTTTTCAACCATAACCATGTGTGAGAAGAGTCCTGCATTTTGATATTCCATGCCCGCAACCACAATATGTTATGACAAGCATTGCATATGTTAACCATTACTTGACCATTAGTGGGAATGCTCAACATGTTAACGCAATGTTCACTTTTAAGTGTCAGTTACACTAAACATGTTATGATAAGCATGACGTAATGTCCATTAATTCTTTATTATTCTCCAACTTGAAGACAACCCTAAAATAACAGTAAACATGTCATAATAAGCATCTAATGTCCCACAATGTTTGTTATTTTCCACTTGAAAAAAACGCTGAAACTAGCGTTACAACCGAGGAATCAACTTTTGGTGACAAATTATTTCCATGTAAGGCTGGGTTTCTGTGGGTTCTATAGCTAAAGGTGGTGGGATCAGTTCTGCAGAGCTAGATGTGGTCAGATGGCACTGGGCTGAAATGAAGTCTCTCAGTACTATGGCGGGGGGGGGGGGGGGGGGGGGGGGGGGGGGGGGGGGGATTTGAAGTTTGTTTAAATGTGTCCCCTTTTTTGGGCCTCTTGCTCAACGTGATCAATGAGCAGCGAGACAGCTGTGGCTCTCTGCTGCAAACACATTTCCTCCTCGTTCCAGGGGCATCCGAGTAACCGGAGAACAAGTGGTTTGCGAGCCTTCGTTTTTCGGGGCCATTGTCAGTCCCCGTGACAGGGCCCGTAACAACCCAGACACAAGTTCAAATAAATAAATACGGGCCAGCGCCGGCGTTTCGGACAGATGGAGAGCGAAGACGTTAGTGACCACTGCAAAGGAAACTCTTGGGGTCGGAGGAGCGAGGTGAAACAGACAAGTCTTTCCCTGCTTGAGGTCTCGGATTTAGAGAAATATGACACTTTGCTTTTGAGGAGACCACATGACAGTGTCCACAGAGTCATTTCTCAGAAAACCACTGAGTGCCAGGGCTTTTCTTCCCTCCTACACTATTGTAAGCCCCTGCTCTTGGTGTAATCTCCACAGAACGGCCGCCCGGAGGACTCCCACTCCTGTGATCATCCGGTCCTGATTAGAAACGTAAAAACTTTAGGTTTTTTTTGCCGAAGCAGTAATGGCATCATTATTTTTGATGAGCTTTTCCTCGTTCTAGAGGCACTTCTCTCCTGGGTCATATCCGATGCACGCCGCTCATCATGGAGCAAAAGACGTGTGATTTGTTCCAAACACATGTGTATTGTTTTAGATTACCAGCATGGATTTACGCCTGAAGAACGACGTTGTCTCTATATCTTCCCTGGTTCATTTCCCTGTTCTAAGTAGGCTAATTAAATCCGTTCTTCGCTGACTTGACATTTACATTTAAATGTTTTTTTTATGTAATTTCGCTCACCAAGTTTGAGTCAGCTGGCATCGCATTTCAACCAATCACATCGCTGTTGGGAGGATGTACTTCTGTACAGTAATTTTTCCACCAATCAAATCGCGGCAGGGTTCGAATGAACTTTGATATGTTCCTATTGCCACGATTACCATTTCTCTTGGGTTCGGATCTATTTCAACAAATCGCAGTCGTTAGTTATTGCCCAAACTATTTCCAATCAAATCTTGTCGGTTCAAATCACACCGACCTACATTTTCTCCAGTCCTACAACAAAGAGTATTACTAATACTCAGAAACAGGTACACCCTGCCAGAGCCGAATAGGTTCTGCATTCATGTTGTCTTTGATCGGCAGACTGGCGTAGGAATAAGAAGACTTGTGTGACCTGCATAACAACAACAAAACAGTAAAGATTAAATACTTCCCAGAAGGGGAACAAAAGTTCCCTTTCTGTGTTTCTATTTTTAGTTCTCTCCCCCTGACGCTCTCATTCTCCCTCCCTCCTCTACCTCCCTTCCTTCCCTCTCTTTCCTCCCTTTATTCCCTCTCTATCACATTATTGGTCTGAATCATTAACCTAGCCCCCACTCATATACATTTCTTCCAGACATCAGTCCTGTTCGACTACATATTCTTTGCTTTAATACCCCTCTCATCTTTTCATGTATATTTTCTATTGAAATCATATTCAGTGTCTGTGCCTCACAGGTTTCACAGAGTAAAATAATTATCAAGGAGTGGATAACCATTGAAAGCACTGACAGCAGTCAGAGGTAGTCTAAGGCTGCATTGTTCCTGCCATTACAGTTTATTAATTGATTTAATCCCATGTTTACTTTTTTCAAAGGAACACTACATAACATGCTCCCATTGCACTCTCTTATTGAGAACAAAATGGCCGCTGTATAATGTTGCAGAATAGTTAATAAGTTCAGTGGTGTTTGACTCCCAGCCAAAAAGGTTCTGTGTTCAATTCACAGTGGCCAAGGCTTACAAATCCACGAGCAATATGGCCAAACCCTCATATATGCTCCTAAATTACATATTATTAATTTGTTTGATATTGCTAAAATATACTGCTAAAGCACTTAATATTCGATAGCTGTCTTTAAGGGGTCTAGTGGTCCCGTTTGTTCCAGTTTGAGGGAGCAGAGTCATACCATGGATGTTTCCACTGGCTCAGAGGGGAACACTGGAGCCGAGCCATGCAGAAGGATAATATGAAAACTTGGTCATGTTAGGATTCAATTTGCCAAATGACATTCCGCATGGGGAGGGAAAGTAAAACCCCCAACCCAGCTGGTCCCGGCCCGGGCGCGGAATCATCGGCGCAGCAGCAAACTTTGCACTTCCTGCCAGATAGTGGGCCCTAATCCCCATCGTTAGTTCTCCCATTTAGCATCTCCGAGGGTATGGCTGGGAAGGGAATCGCAGTGTCCGGTGAAAAAAGACTCCCCGCCAACGCATCAAAACCCTTCCTGGCGTTGGAAACATTGTCAAGCTCCTAACTTAACTATTGTTGTTAATCTTCTTCCCCTTTTATCAAGATTAAAACGGCCCGAAATGTCATCTATTGCAATTCCCTCCCGAGTGCTAATTTAAAATTCACCATTTCCCCAGTCGGACTCAAAGGCGCGAGATTGCTAGCTAATCATCTGGAGCCGGCCGTCGTCCTCTGTGCGGACGCTCAGATTAAGTGGAAGTGGGTTCTTTTGTGGCCACCGCAGATAGAGCTCGCCATGCCGGCCGGCGCCCCGCGAGATGTCGTCCAAACGATTAAGTTCACGTGTTATCTCCCCCCCTCCCCCCTCCCCCCCAGCGCTCCGACCCCCTAGCCGACGCAATTACTCGAAACAAATGTTGGAAGGGGGGGGGGGGGGGTTAGCCAATGGGATGCGAGCATCGAAACTGCTCGCGGGCCAACGTGGCTACATCGGGTCTCTGTTAACCAAACACACATGTCTTGGCAGAGCTCACATGTTCGATCCCATAAGAAATATGAATGTGGACGCCGTACAGGGAGTATGACGTGTCCCCTCCCCACCTCTCTCTCAATCTGCTGTGGATATTTTGCAAGGCAAGGACTTCTTGGTGATTGCTGTTACTTATAACTTTCTGTCCGCCTCCCCCCTCCCTCCCCCCCTACTCTCCCCCGATCCCCAACCCGTGTCGGGGGCCAGCTCCTATTGTTTTAGGGCCAACGTAAATACAATCCGTAGCTATTTCCCCCCCTGCTAAGAAACTGGCTTCACTCACACACACTGGAGAGTGTCTGTCCTGCGTGTTGATTTGGACCGGTCTCGCTGGAGATCAGCTTTCTGCTGTTCTCACCGTGATCCACCACTCCCCCCCCCTCCACCCCCTCACCCACTGGCTCAGCAGCCTCGGCCAGCCTGTGGCGGCGGTTTACAATGTGAGAGGCGAGGAGCTCTCTTGCCAAGAGAGGGGGGGGGGAAAGGGGGGAGGAGAAGGAGGAGAGGAGAGGGGAGAGGGGAGGTTAGCAGGAGGAGAGGAGAAGGGAGGAGGTGAGGGGAGGGATGGAGGAGGAGGGAGGGCACGGAGGAGAGGGGAGGAGAGGGGAGGGATGGAGGAGGAGGAGGAGAGGGGAGGAGAGGGGAGGGATGGAGGAGGAGGAGAGGGGAGGAGAGGGGAGGGATGGAGGAGGACTGCAGGCCGCAGGGTTTAGAGCAACCACAGTTTGGAATGTCTTTGCCGTTTTGTCATACACACGGGGAAAAATGAAAGCAGATGTGGAGTAGGGGGGGGGCTACAGGGGGGGGGGGGGGGAGCAATCATGAGCAACCTTAAAGACGTAGAGTCTCTCTCAAGCCGGCTCAGTGTATTGGCTTACTACATAATGTGTATATTAATGTTACTAATAATTAATTATGAACTAATAAGCTAATTAGTAATAATTGAAAACCATGATATATTATGTTTAATCAATTACATATTATTGTACTTATTTATATACCATCAATAATAGAGTATTTGTGTTGTGTTGGGGGTGTGTGTGTGTGTGTGTGTGTGTGCGTGTATGTGTAAAATCCCTTTAACATATCCGTGAATACTGTGTGCTGTAACACACAGTATTTTTCTCCTCCTCATTCTAATTTTTCTCTTTTCCTCCGTCAAAATGTGACAGCTGGGGACTGCATGGATTTCTGCTACAACGTACATCCGTCCACTGCTACGCTCAGCAATCAAACTGCCGTTTATCATAATCCATAACATAATTAATCTGTGTTCATTATTAATATTATCACTGCCTTCAAAAGTAGAGGACGGGACACTGGGACAGGGCAGGACAGATGTAGAATACATTAAATTGCGAGCGAGGGCGATAGAGACGAAGACTAAGAACGATAGGGTGAGAGGAACAGAGAGGGTAAGAGAGGACAAAATGACACCAAGACAGAGCGAGAGAGGAAGAGACGGTGTCTGAGGCAGGGTGAAGTCCGGTCCCCGGAAAGATGAGTGGATGAGGAGAGAGAAGAGCGGAAGAGATTAAGAGAAGTAGAAGAGGGAATCCGGTAGAATTAGCAAACGAAGGCTGAGCGTGGAGAGAGAGAGAAGACGAGTGCAACCCGGCATAGTGAGAGAGCTAGAGTGACATAGAGTGAGCGAGGAGGAGAGGGATTAGGGCGACATCAGGAAGAGTGTGAGAGGAAGAAAGGCACGGAGGTGGACGAGTGAATCGGGCAGAGTGAGCAGAGGACACGTGAGAGAGTGTTACAGGACGAGGGAAATCCGGTATAGTGAGACAGGAGTGATGTTGGGGGGAGTTGAAGAGGAGGAGTGTGAGTGAGAGAGGAAGAGAGAAATCAGGTAGAGTGAGTGCGGTAGAGAGCCTACTCTGTGTAGGGTCCCATCGCGGGGTTGTGGCCGGGGTGGCGGATGAGTGTAATCGGTCTGGACAGAAAGAGCAAGGCTGCTGGCTTGTTCCACAGAGCACACCACCACCACCTAATTCAATTGAAGAATAAATGAGTCCTGGTGGTCATTTGGAGATAAATTGAGCAGTGGCAAAGCTTTGAGCAAGATAAGGAATGGCATCGCGGCCCAGACAAGAGACCCAGGACCATCCCTCAGCCTGCTCTCAGCTGAATTAAACTTCCCACCCCCCACCGCTGTTTCCTTGAAAGTTTAATTAAAACACACACTTGCATGCACCTTGAAAGGACAGGTAGGCAATAACACGCACAGGTGCAAGAGTGTACACACACACACACACACACACACACACACACACACACACACACACACACACACACACACACACACACACACACACACACACACAGACAAACACGCACGCGCATGCACACGAAAGATAATCCCAGAAGTGCAATCAGGTGGTTGCAGGACGATGTATAGCTTGTCAGTACGGGGCCGGAGGACTTACGTGAATGTATCCCGTTGTTGTTGAGATTAATCAGCTCGGCTCACACTAAGACTCGGCTGCGGAGGCCCTCGTATTCACAGAACAAATTGAATCCTTTTTTTTTTCTCCATTCTTCTTTTGGAAGGGAATAAATCAAGAGTGTGGAATCAAGGATACTGTGCCATTGTTGAAGAGCATAATAAGCGCTCTCTCAAAGCACATGTTTGGGCACATCTCACACACAATCACATCTCGGAGGAACTTGACGTGACTTAAAGGACAACTTGAATTGGTTTTAAAACCTCGACGATCGTTCGCCACACACAAACAATAATTGTTTAAGAAGAAGAAAAAATGTTTTAAGCAAGGCTTTGATTACACGAGAGAACAGTGACAGCCCCCTTCGTAGCCGGGCGCCTCATTTACTAAGATACACCGTGATGGGCAGCTTCGAGGAAATGGTGAAATTGCATTAGTGTGCCGCTGTCAAGATGGTATCATTTGATTAAAGAAGTTTTCTGAAGACATTTGCTGTGGCAGCAAATGAAAAGAACGCAGATTTGTCTCGAAGGAATTCTCTTTCTGTTGAGCAGCGTCTAAATGACCTCACATGGAAAAGTACTGTGCGAAAGGATCCGTTTTGCTGTATTAAATCAAAGCAAATACGGAAATCTGCGTTTTGTTTGAGCTTGGGTTTGTCATCGGGCTGTGAAAGTTGATCTCTGACTCCATAAAGAGCCAATAAACACTCAAATCACCTTTTCAGATGAAAACTATTCCATTTTGTTTTCATGAAGTGTTGGTGAATATTTTGGTGTTATTTTTCACAAAAGATAATATAGTTGTCAACCAGGGGGGACATTTTCTGAAAATTCTGTCTGTTAAGACTGCCACTTCCAACTTAAAACACTTCACCAAGTGATAAAACTCTATGAGCTGCAAACCCTAGCTCGAGCTAGTGTGACATGCATTTTGACAACGCCCCTCTAACCTGCTCCTATCAAACCAAATAAGGGCTGTTTAAAAGTCGACCCACATGTGACATCACACATGGGCGTGTCCAACCAGATGCATGACGGACAGGCCAGCCTGCTAGTTGGTGCAATCGATTTGGGGCGCCTGGTACGTTGATCTAGCTTTTGCAGCCCAACAACAGCACACCTGCCTGGCACGGCAACCTGCGAAACCCACACGTTGGCACCCTTACCATCAAAAACCTGTTCGCACCGACTAGTTTCTTGTGTTTATTAAAGCATGATTAAAGCGCTCAAGAAGTTCCAAACAATGCCCAACTTGTTCAATCGTCTTTCCCAATCTCCGGTTGTGATGTGTTGACGTGTCTGCTGCCAACCCCTCTCATCTCTCATTAACACAGTGTTTTGGTATGGCAAGCAGCGACACGTGTGCACACACGCAAACCACACACACACACACAGCACACATCGACACGGCACGCAACGACACACACACACACACAACACACAACACACACACACACACACACACACACACACACACACACACACACACACACACACACACACACACTTGTAAAGTTTGCACTTCCACAGAGACCCACGACTTGGTGACAGCTTCAAGCCCGTTGGGTTTTCTATTGACGTCGACATTGTCTGCTATGCAAAGTGACTGCGTCGATTGCTCAGCTGTTGTTTGACTTTGTACTTTTCATTTCATTCTGCTTGCAATTTTTTTTTATCCTCGACATGAAAAAGATGGAAATCTGCATCCGGAATGGACTGAATTAAAGCTCACATTCATCTAGTTGTGTCTACACTGTGCCAAAGCTGAGATGGGACACTGAGATGGGCTTGGGGGAGGTCGTCCCACGTTTGGATCATGAGCTACGGCTCTGTAGCGTGTATCAAGGCACCGACCGGGGTTTGTGTTCCTCTGGTAGTCCTAAGAACACCCACGCGAGAACGCCAAGCATTTCTGTGGAGATACACCCTGGAATAGAATGAGTTGTTAGTATAGTCTAGTGGTTAGGGTTCCTGCTTTAACACTCAACTCATTAGTCTAAAGAAATTAAGAAAATTAAGTCGCCTTTTTATATTTTCTGTTCTCTCTTTGGTATAATCTCCAGGAATAACCTATTTTACTCCCAAAGAGGCGGAACATGAAGATGGATTAAACTGTTGTTATATGTATTCAGCAAGAGCAGGAAGTAAAGGTGGACCAGAGATGAGTGTATTTGTGTGTATGTGTTTGTGTGTGTTTGTGTGTGTAATGTTTCCTGAAATGTCAACTTCCATTTCTTTACAAAACAATGACTGGTATATTTTAAAGCGCTTTCATTCCTTTCCCCTGGATTAATGGCGGGACCTGAATTCGAAGGAAAGCGTGCGATAAGAATGCTATTCAACTCCGGCCCGGTCCAGCTTATGTCTCTATAAACTGTCACAAACAGTAATTATTGATCTTCTGGTCTGGCCTTTTCTCTGTTTTTTTCCAAGCCATTGAAGCTCTCCTCTCCTGCACAATGCTACACTCCGTCAACTTCTCCCCAGAAGTCTACATTTCTGGGCTGTGGCGGTGCTTAGTGGTGGACAGAGTCGGGTCGATTTTAATCTGGGATCCAGCAGTCCTCCTATGTCTGGGGGTAGGCGGCACAGAGCCTGGGTCGGGAACCAAAAAAACCTGTCATGGGGAGAGTTTGGTCACGGAGATATCCTACCGAAGAGATGGTGGTCTCTTTGCTGAGCAGCTAACTAAAACAAAAAATTCACCATTGCAAACACTGCCTCTATCCCTCTCTATCACAACCTTTCCCCAACAACACTCTCTCTTCATCTCTCACCCTTCCTCTCTCACCCTCTATCTTGCTGTACCTCTCTCACTCTTCTTCACTCTCTCTATATCTTCCTCTTCCTCCCCCTCTATGCCTTGCTAACTCTTCATAATCTCGGCCAGTACCCCCAGATGGACAGCAGGGGGTATCCAGCAGAGCTCTGCGTGTGTTGGAATGTATTTAGATTTGAGATATTCAAACTTGAAAGCTCACAGTGTTAGTGCTGATTTATTTCTCCCCTCCCGCCTCCCTCGATGGCCACACCGGTATGAGTTGCAGCGGATGCAATGGTATTAATTCATGCGGGGAGTGTAATTTGAACCATTTATAACGGTTGGACATGTGATTTTCTGCTGGCCTTATTTAACTCTCTCTCTCTCTCTCTCTCTCTCTCTCTCTCTCTCTCTCTCTCTCTCTCCTCTCTCTCCTCTCTCTCTCTCTCTCCTCTCTCTCTCTCTCTCTCTCTCTCTCTCTCCTCTCCCCCCATCTCTCCCTCTCTCTCTCTCTCTCCCCCCATCTCTCCCTCTCTCTCTCTCTCTCTCTCTCTCTCTCTCTCTCTCTCTCTCTCTCTCTCTCTCTCACTCTCACTCTCACTCTCACTCTCACTCTCTCTCGCTCTCTCTCTCCACTCCTGTGGTGTGTATTGATTGGATGCATGGTCTCATTGGTCATGATTGCGGTGGTAAACCGAGGGCTGAGATCCCCTATTCCCTATTCTGTTTGGCACCTGCGTCTGCCCTGCCACCCCAATGGATTATACATGCTGCTGTCCTCCTAAACAATCAGAGCTCACGTTTTGAGAAGCCGATGGGGGATGGAGTCTTTTTTTTGGGGGGGGGGGGGGGGGGGGCAGAGGAGTGGATTTGAGAGGAAAACTGTTTTAGAAGCTGAGGGAAGGAGAGATTGCAGGGGATCCCGTGAATCTCAACTGTGAATTTTAAAGGTTTTTTCCTCTTGGAAAGCTGCAGTGTGTTTGTGTATGTGTGACAAACACACACACACACACACACACACACACACACACACACACACACACACACACACACACACACACACACACACACACACACACACACTAGTTCAGACAAAGCGCAGGCGCACACACACATACACACAGGCTGGCAAACACACAAGCGAGAACACACACGCGCAAACACACACGCACACACACACACATGCACACAAACACACACAGATTGGGTAATTCTTTCCTGAATGTCTCCACGGAGAGAGCGGGGATGAAACGGTTTTAGCCGTCCAAGAGCTACCCTGAAGTGCCTGGAAAACCAAGAGCAATGAGGCGGCCAATCAGTCACTTATGGCAAGCGGGTCTGTCACATTATTATGTCACGGCCTAACATATAATATGTCAGTTGTCAATATGACATTCCTACTATAGATTGAATCATGGAAATATGTTCTTGTGAATGAAGGCCTGGATGTGACTTCACTCTCTCACTACTGATCCTGGTCCTGGGATTGATTTATTGTCCCATTGTTTTCCATGTTTATTTGTATTTTTATATCGTCAATCATTGGGAGTTGGTCTCATATCGAGTGTCCTTGCTCTTTGAAGCTCCTCTGTCCTTTTCTGTACTGTACTATTTTACTATTGCATCGTTTTGCTATTTATTTTCAAAAAGATCAGTGTGATATTTGATTCTCTTTGAGAAGAAATCCTCATCGCTGTTCTTCTGTAGGTTGGGGTGCAGAATATATAGGGCAGGGAAGTTATAAAGGGATCCTGTGCAATCATTACTAAGATTTAATCGACATATTTTTCAATCCCTGAATGTGGGCGTGGCACCAAATTAAATGCACACCGCATCGTCCCTCATTACTTATCAACAAGCCGTGCCAACACTGTCCAATTTGCTAAATTTTGCGTATGTGGTCAAATTGTACCACTTTTTTTTTTTTTCCACATACAGAGTCTGTCTCAGAGTTCTCTTTCTCTCTCTCTCTCTCTCTCTCTCTCTCTCTCTCTCTCTCTCTCTCTCTCTCTCTCTCTCTCTCTCTCTCTCTCTCTCTCTCTCTCTCTCTCTCTCTCTCTCTCTCTCATTCTCTCTCTCTCTCTCTCTCTCTCTCTCTCTCTCTCTCTCTCTCTCTCTCTTCAAAAAGTGAATAAGTTCAAAATAAACCAGAGATATTGTGTCCCCCATCTGTCTTGAGAGGCCTTTATACGGTACTGTTTTCACCTGTGTGTACCTCCAGGTAGGGCAAGCTTCAAAGGTTTTGCACACCTGGGGTCTGGGTGTAATGTTAGGACCTGTTTCTGTCTGTCTGTCTGTCTGTCTGTCTGTCTGTCTGTCTGTCTGTCTGTCTGTCTGTCTGTCTGTCTGTCTGTCTGTCTGTCTGTCTGTCTGTCTGTCTGTCTGTCTGTCTGTCTGTCTGTCTGTCTGTCTGTCTGTCTGTCTGTCTCTCTCTCTCTCTCCTCTCTCTCTCTCTCTCTCTCTCTCTCTCTCTCTCTCTCTCTCTCTCTCTCTCTCTCTCTCTCTCTCTCTCTCTCTCTCTCTCTCTCTCTCTCTCTCTCTCTCTCTCTCTCTCTCTCTCTCTCTCTCTCTCTCTCTCTCTCTCTCTCTCTCTCTCTCTCTCTCTCTCTCTCTCTCTCTCTCTCATGTCTACAGAAAGCAAGGCAGACTTGTTAGCTCATGTGTTACTTTCAGAAGAAGTAAAATAGTTTTGTCTTCAAGTTTTGATTGCCATGTTATTTTTCTATTATCTTTTTTTTTCGACCAACATATGGTAGTATTTTTAATTGTTTTCACTGAAAGTGTGATTCCATCAGTTTCTGTAACACAAAACTATGAAAATATTAGAAACCTGGCGCAGTCTTGCGCATTGTTGAAACCTGGCATCATTTCAACAACGATTCAATCAATCTATCAATGCTTTCATCAGTATTTCCTTTCCCTTTGAATTAGTTGTTCTGCACCCTCCCTAACCCTCACATTCTTGAGGACTTATGTGATGGATTGAATTAAAAATAAAGTTTAACTTCCAAGAAAGAGCTGCTGCAAAACCAGGGGTCTGCAGAGAAACCTGCTGTTAGGGGGGCATGCACTGCAATGTATGCAGACGCGACATGTAGCCAGATCTACTGCGCTCAGTGCTGCCGGGAGCGTCCACATCCATCCCAGAGCAGATGGGTCCTGCAGTAATTGAAACCCTCGAAGGCTGGTTTAATATTCCTCAGGCGCAAATACTAAGCAATGGCCGCACTGTGTGCACGGAGAAATCAATGGCAATTTTCACAAACAGCCTTGGAAAAGGAATATCAAAATATTGTATTTCCGATCTAATGGAAAAGTCCGGAGGGGCTGTTTGAATATGTGTGATTGAGTGTACTGCTGGCAATGGATAGTTCAATTCAGCTCGGAGGGGAAGGGAAGGAAGCCGGTCGGGGCCCTCTTTAAAACACGCCAGACCTTACCACCCCCAAGTGTCGGGAAATTGAAAAGCTCAAAGCCGCTCAGAGCGCCATTTGCTTCACAATCAGTCCGCTTTTAACCAGCCGAAGGAAAACGACACGCAAGACCCCTCGCTACTCGACGGAAAAAGACATACTCCCGCACTAAGGAGTCGTTTAGCGTGCAGCGAATGGGAGGCGAGGGGGAGGGCAAGGTGGCAACCGGGGGTTTTGTGTCAGTCTGCACACTCCCTCTCTATCTCATTCTCTCTCTCTCTCTCTCTCTCTCTCTCTCTCTCTCTCTCTCTCTCTCTCTCTCTCTCTCTCTCTCTCTCTCTCTCTCTCTCTATCTCATTCTCTCTCTCTCTCTATCTCATTCTCTCGCTCTCTCTCTCTATCTCATTCTCTCTCTCTATCTCATTCTCTCTCATTCTCTCTCTCTCATTCTCTCTCTCTCTCTTCTCTCTCTCTCTCTTCTCATTCTCTATCCATCCCTCTCTCTCTTCATCTCTCACTCTCTCTCTCTCTCTCTCTCTCTCTCTCTCTCTCTCTCTCTCTCTCTCTCTCTCTCTCTCTCTCTCTCTCTCTCTCTCTCTCTCTCTCTCTCTCTCTCTCTCTCTCTCTCTCTCTCTCTCTCTCTCTCTCTCTCTCTCTCTCTCTCTCTCTCTCTCTCTCTCTCTCTCTCTCTCTCTCTCTCGCTCTCATTCCTCTCTCATTCTCTCTCTCTCTCTCATTCTCTCTCTCTCTCTCATTCTCTCTCTCTCTCTCACACACACTGCAGTTTCAATTTTACAGCCAAGAGCAGCCGTCAAATTAACATTCAGCAATTAAAGGGGTTGAGCTGGAGCATGAACGGGCCAAGGAGCAGACCGGGCCCGTTGGCCCAGCCTGTGGACCGGGGGGGAACCGAGTAAGGGTTAGGGTATAAGTAGTTAGGGTTAGGGTAAAAGTGGTTAGATTTATGGTTAGGGTTGTAGTGGTTCGGGTTAGGGTTGTGCACTTATGAGTTGAAAACCCCCTGCATCGAATGAAGACGTACAAGGACACCATTTGCTTCAGCAGTTAACGCTATATATATATGCCTCGAAAAAGCCCGATTTTTGACGACCTCGGAGTGAGTCTGCGTTGGCGGGACACTCAATCGTCAATGATTTCTACACGGCGAGTAGCTGTTTTGCATGATAAACGTTTTTTTTTGGCCATAAAATACTTACTGTTTCTACCACGCATTCCATCAAAAATTGCCCTTCAGAGAACGGCTCGCTGACCGCAGTGAACCCGGGTTTGATTCCTGCCCTAGGTCCTCTGCTGGATGTCCTCCCCTCTAGCTTCCATACCTTCCTATCTCAATCTATCATAAAGCAGAAAACATGAAAACCACTCCGTCCATCACAGCGTGGTAAATAATACAGTCTGTGTGGCGCTACATAGAGGTACAGGTAAAGCAGGGCTCTCAAGTTTTGAACTGAGTTCAGAGTGAGATTTTGTCGGCGGGGGCTATATATTAACATGTGACTGCATACAAATGTGTCCACAGACATGGTGACTAATTAACAATTATCCCTCGAGCCCATGAGAGTTTTAGTAAAATTCAACTCTAGTAGGGCAGTAAAAACATGAAAACATATCCAGAAAATAATTTTGGAACTGATTTATCTAATAATGAGCTTATAAAATCGTCAAAAAATTCATCAAAACGCGAAGCAGCCGCCATTGTTTTTGTTTACAAAGCCGGCGTTTTCGCTACTAGTAGGCTATAACTTATAGCCTACTAGTAGCTCAGCCAATCAAAACGCAGCATTAGTGATAGCCCACTAATTGAATTTTACTAATGTATGATAGCAAGCGACGCGTTATTGGCCCTTAACACTAATATTCAAAAACAACACTGCCTCAAAAGGCTTAAGCAACACCAGTAGAGGCATATGCTTTTCCCTGAACTTTTACACGTTGCAAACGGGCAAAAATGTGGCATTCAGTCCAATGCTTAAAATATATCTGTGGCATTCAGTAGGCCAATGCTATGGTAAAGTATGACCAAGTATTTCTTTCTGTTCAATAGATAGAACTTTATCAATCCTCTGTAGGACAAATGTGTTAATGTTTGTCCCTATAAAACAATAATGGTAAAAAAATAATTACAAAACATGACGGTAACCAAGTAAGTCAAACCGTCCAATCTGAAGGTTCTACTTAACCACTCCCCCTACTCACTTCCACCAATGCAAAGCCAACAGAACTGAGTAGGGGAGCCTAGTTTGTGAACGACCCAGAAAAACGCAACTCAAATTCAATGTGAACATTTATGAGGCTTTAATAAAATCCCGGACGTTTTTGAAATTCCGCCAAACAATTTTTTAAACGTGTCTCAAAAAGAGGGCATGTCAGGGCAAAAGAGGACATGAGGTTACCCAAATTGGTGGGCGCTATCCTGGAAATTTCTCTGCGTGAGAAATACGAAGTGATCCGTCTGAGCGTGTGCATGGGTTGAATAGCGTGTGTCTCACGCCGAATGCGTGAGACTTGAGAGCCCTGGTAAAGGATAGCTAAGCTATTATAGGACTGACAGAAGCTAGCAGGTTGCACGTGTCAAGGTAGGATAATAATAAAACGGAGGGGGAGGGATGAAAAAAAACGAAACACATAGATAGCGATGTTGGAGTTTATTCCCCATTAGGAGCCTGTGGTGCGCATACTCCAATCAATTTTTAATTAGACGTGTTGTTATTTAGCTGTCACGGGAGCTACCTGATGACGCGCCGCACTATGAAGCCTCCGAGCTCATGTTCATCGACGAGGGCTCTGGCGCCAGACAGAAACCTCCGCGGCTACATGCTAATCTCACACATAGCGCCGTCGATCGTTTCCTATTTTCTCGCCGAGTTTAAAAATAGATTGGATGGAGTGTTTGTCCCTTATTGATGGACACCAGAGGATTACAAGGCCTTTGTCGCCTTGTTAACATAGATTGACTTTCCTTACTGTTGATTTTGGACCGAGCAACTTCTTTTCCTGGAAACGTCTTTCACAATGCATTTTTTAAAAGCAAGGTTGACGTTATTAGAAACCAGTATGTCTATCATGAAGTTGCAAAAGTAAGAAAGTCTGCAATTAGCTTGGTTGTACATATAAAGAGTAAGTAGTACTTTATGGACATTCACAGTCATTATGGGCTTCATGAAGACACGCTATACTCTCTGTCCTCCGGCGCAGCTTCACGGCGGCCCGGTAGCTCCCGGAGCGCGGGCGCTGTAATGGCCTTGGTTCTGTCTTCATAAACACCGGCCAGGTGCTCGCAATTTGTCTCTAATGAAGTGCTGCCCTCTGCGGGGGGGTTGTAGAACACCAATCAGACGCAATAATGATGTCCCCCCCCGTCCCCCGTCCCCCGGCAACACCACCCCCCCACCCCCATCACTTTCAACATCACATCAACCACCACCACCCCCACCACCTCCACCCCCCAAGTCAATCACCACCGCCTTCATAACCTTCCACTCGTCCACTACCCCCAGCGTCCCCTCCATCAGCAACCTTCAACACCACCTCCACCACCACCGAGACAAGCAGCACATCCACCTCTTACTCCACCACCGCCTCCATCACCCCCTCTTCCACAAACACCACCGACACCCTATACCTCTGATCCCCATTAGAGCCCCATCAGACCCCAGACAGACATCCTCCCATTCCCCTGCCTTGGCGTCCCAACCACTGGGGTCCGTCGAGGGGATTGAGTGGGCATCGGTGATGGATGAATGGATGATGGATGTTGGAGAGATGCATCCGATGTCTTCTCTAGAGGCTGGGTTGGCCCTTAAAGCAGAGGCTGGCATCACTAGCTCCTCCTCAGCTCATGAACACCAGAACCTTTTTTTACTGCAGTACCAACCGTGGCGGGGTAGCCAGGCCCGGTCGGTCTGGGGGAAATGGGGAGGGACTGTCTGTGCTAGCTGCATGAAACGCTGATTTATGAACTCCATTAAACCGCATTTCTGGGTCTTTATTGGGGCCTGCAGTTTCACCCAAGCTGGGGAAAGAACAACAAAAAGTGGTTGTGAACAGCCTCCAAAGGGGTAAATTACAACCAGATTGCGGCGATTTCACGTCACTTGAACTCACTGTATGTAGCTGTACAAGGCAGTGAGAGAACCCGTGTTATTGACTTGGCCATGTTGTTGTTTTGTTAATTCTTTCTGTTGGCCAGTTGCGGGTCGTTTAAAATGTAGAGGAACTGCCTGGATTGGTCTGGGAACAGGTGTCCGTGTCCAACTGGCCGTGTGTTGGAGCGAGCTGCTGGCTCAGGGTAGCAGACAGACTCACAAGCTGCCCACCAGACAGCTCCACGGTTCTGCCGGAACCCAGCAGGCCCTGTGGAGAGAGGGGCGCGGGGGGAGGGACGGAGAGAGGGGAGCGAGGCGGAGAAAGAGTAGGAGGTAGGAAGAGGGATGGAAAAGGGAGAACAAGAGTGAGAAAGAGAGGGACATGGAGCGACAGGGATAGCATAGAGAGAAGGAAGAGGACGGGGGAAATACATGTAATGAGAAGGAAGAGAGATGATGGGCAGAGAGAGAGAGGAAAGGGAGAGAGACAAATAGAATGCGACGAAGAGAGAGTAAAGAAAAAAAATGAATGAAATGAAATGGAGAGACCGGGAATATGGAAGGGAGGGAGGGTTAGAGAGTGGCCGAGGGAGAAGAGGAAAGGAGAGAGAGTGGAGAGACAAGAGAGATGGAAGCCACAGCCAATCTTGGAATATGATCAAGAAATTACAAGTGGAACAATTTAATAAAGGGCTCCTGCCACAAATGGTATTTTAATGGTATCAGTGTGATGGCCTACAGTATGTATACAGTACATATAGATCTATATATATGTGTGTCAGCCGCCTGTGTGTGACGTATTTATATATATCATAGACATATAGTATATACATTACTATAGATATAGATCTATATATATATATGTGTGTGTGCACACCCGCCTGTGTGTGGTATAGACAGTAGTATATATAATATATATATATATATATATATATATATAATATATATATATATATATATATATATATATATATATATATATATATATATGTGTTGATATCTATGTGTGTGTGTGTGTGGGTGAGTGCTTCAAGACCGGCTCTCTATTCGTTGCTATG
>OLKM01000068.1:545567-558067 GCA_900291075.1 Melanogrammus aeglefinus
GTAAATGTCTTTTTGCAAATGCAAGTTTTGTAAATACCCTTTTAATATTTGATGACTGTGAAGCTGTGAACTACACAATGATGTATGTGTTTGGCCACCATGGTGTGTGTGTGTGTGTGTGTGTGGGTGTGTGTGTGTGTGTGTGTGTGTGTGTGTGTGTGTGTGTGTGTGTGTGTGTGTGTGTGTGCGTGCGTGCGTGCGTGCGTGCGTGCGTGCGTGCGTGCGTGCGTGCGTGCGTGCGTGCGTGCGTGCGTGCGTGCGTGCGTGCGTGCTCAAAGACTCCCGAGCGACCCTCGGTGACGCTAGGCCCGGCTAGGCTACTCTAAGCTCACCCCTGTAGCTTAGCCTTTCGAAGCTGTTCCACAGACGCGATCAGGAGAAGACAAGGAGAGATGACCTGACAGAACCTGTTCACTGTTATCCCATGATGGGATATGACACGACCCCCCCCTCGAACCAGAAGACGGAAAAAAATAAAGGCGAAGGAATAGGAAAGGAAAAAGAGAAGGGGTCTCAGAGGCCCGGCGGTCGCAGGTGGACCGGGCCCGTGTGTAATCACTTACCCCGGATTGCGTGCGTCGGGTACAAAGTGGGCCGCGGGTTGCCCATTGTCTGCTGCGCGGCGGAGAAGAGCTCCGGTGGGGATCTATCATTGTGGCCGGTGAATTGGAAGTCGGGCGGAGGCGAGGAGGGAAGGCGGAGTAGAGGGGGGGGGGGGGGGAGAGGAGTAGGTGGCGGAGGCCCCTCTGGAGTGAGGCGTCGTCCCACCAGGGCCCGAGGGGACGTGCAGATAATGATGAAGACATCGTACTACCGCAGAGCGAGGAGTGCCTTTTATTTCTTTACAGACTGGAGGCTGGAGGCGTGAGGTTTCACGTTGACGCACTACACACGATTTTTTTATGTGTTGAAATCACACATTATAGCCAAGCTTGTGTTGTTGTTAGCATGAGTGTTGCGTTCCGGTATCTACATGATCTGTCCAGTTAGCCAAGTTATTTTAATAATTGATTAATTCAACCAAAACCGTTAAATTCAAACTTTGCTTTCGACCGGCATATCAACAAACAGGTTGTGCGATCTTAAAGAGACAGCATCCCTATTACAGAGACGGAGATAGCACCTTGGAAAACAGGTCAAAACACAGTATGGTGAATTATATCTAGAGCAGGGGTTGGCAACCCTAGGCACGCGTGCCACCACCGGCAAGGGGGAAGCATAATCACTGGCACACTTGAAAAGAAGAAAAAAAAAAGATACTATTATTATTTAAAAATTTAACTGCACAATGCGGCAGCATAAGCTTTACTACCGATTTTCTTTTGCACTTTATTCTGTTTTGGGCATTTCTTTCCAGTGCAAATATGTTTAAATGAGTTACAGAAAGCAGTTTTCTGAAATGGGATCAATTAATAGTTGTTGTTTTTTAAACCTATAATATTGTCGCCTCACATGGTTTTGCAAAGCTGTACATATTGTTGTGGATGGTTCCAACATTCTCATATATTCTCGTTTTTTACATTTCTCACAGTGCAAATATGTTTCTGAATGAGTTTCTGAAAATGGTGTTTTAAGATGGGACATATGTAATTATAATTTGTCAACCCATGTTGCAAATATAGCAACCAAAAAAAACATTTAAAATGTTGATGCATGATTGTGGACTATATGGAAATAGTACAATTCCAGGTCCTCTGGAAACGTTTTTGGTCGCTGTGTTATGATTCAGCTTAATTTTTAATATTTAGAATAAACTTAAGACACACTCCTTAACGAGAAAATGTCAAACTGGCGCTGCATGTTGAAAAGGTCGCTGACCCCTGCTCCAGACCAAACCGCCTGCGCTTTGTGTTGATTTGGTTCCGTTTCTTACAAAGTTTCATTCCCAGCACGTGGATGTCTATTGAAGCATAAGTCTCCCGCTCGATCGATGGAAGAACCACAATGAGATCATGGATGGTCCACAGTAAAAAACAATGTGCTTTATTCTACAGTTGTCTGCAGTAAACGAAAAGTCAGACGGTCAAGTATGTACAGCAGAAACATGCTAATGAGCTTTGGATATTATTGACTAGCAGGGGTGTAGATAAATATATAAAAGCAATTATCATCTTCTGTCGAATGCTGAGCGTTAACAATTATGTGCTCAAGATCTCAAAACATTTCGGGTTCCAATTTGTCTTCCTGCTTCAAATCTCTCTTCCTGGCCTTGTATGTATTTAGCCTCCGTTCCCAGAGTACCCTCAAACCTCTCTTAGGAAACACTCGACGACGACACCTCTCGTAAAATATTCCAAGAATATTTAGGCATACTTTGTGGTAAATGGGTTTTGAAAGCCCGGTGGTGTTCTACCAAGCCGAGATACATGAATCTGTCCGATATTTTGCCTCTATCCTTGTTCTTATTACAGCTAATAATGTTGGATTCATCGGCAGATGATATAAAACTAGATTATTGAAGAAGGTTCCGAGAGGGAGATGTAAAATAGCCCCAATTTGCATTTATGATTGTGTTAAGACGTTTTGTGGCTGGAGAAAAGGTCAGCTGAATCAAGACTGAATAATCAAATTACGCTCATCTGCCAGTTTTTCTGTTTCAGCGTGCCACAAAGTGATGAAAATTGCGCTTGTTTGCACTCCCAGATGGTAGCACGACGAACTTTTGTTGTTGTTTTTTTTCTTCAGCGAGAGGATAAGAGAAGATAATTCGATTTCGGGTCCAAATACCCCCTGCTGGCAAGGACTCTGAATGCAGCGGCTTTGGCTTTTAACAGGGTATCTGGGTTCACTGTCAAATTTCAGCCAATTTAGGCTCATTTCGTGAGGTTAATGGGCAAGGCATTTAGACATTGGTAACAGCTGCAGAGTGGTGGACGCTGGGCTGTGCTGTCCGCCTGAGTGCCAGGCCTGAGATGACATGTTCCTGGTCCTCAGAGTTGTCTCTGGAATGAGTGTCTGGTGTATTGTCCTATCCAGCTCTGCAGGCTGCCAGGCGCCCTAACGCTCAAATTAATTTTAAAGAGTTTCTTTTTTCACACTCCACACAGACAAGAACCCACACGCACGCACACACGTGAACACACACGCACACACACACACACACTAAATTTAAAGAGTTTCTTTTTTCACACTCCACACAGACAAGAACCCACACGCACGCACACACGTGAACACACACGCACACACACACACACACGATGGTCTGTTCTTTTGGATGGGTGACTTATGCCTTTTCCTCTTTTTCGAAACCGATTTTTTTATATTCGTAGCCTTAAGACAACATGTTTTGCTTGGCAGCTCTGCTTGCAGACTGTATATGTGTGTGAAATGCAGATCCAGGCGACAGGGGGAGAAGGGAGAGAGAAGAAGCAGGAGAGGCAAAGAGAGAGAGGTAGAGAAGGAGAAGGTGAGGGGAGAGGAGGGCAGAGAGAGGGCACGACAAAGAGAAAGAAAGAGAGGGTAAAAGAGGGAAAGGGGAGAAGGAGGAGTGAAGGGGAGAGAGAGAGAGAGAGAGAGAGAGAGAGAGAGAGAGAGAGAGAGAAGAGAGAGAGGAGAGAGAGAGAGGAGAGAAGAGAGAGAGAGAGAGAGAGAGAGAGAGAGAGAGAGAGAGAGAGAGAGAGAGAGACCCCGGTAGAGCTTTACGCCACAGGGTCTGTCGCGTGTCAGCCAGGCTCTATCTTTCCACCCCTAGGTGGGACTCCCTCTGGCGTGCAAGACTTTTCTGTAACAATCTTTTTCTTCTCCTCCTCTTCCACCCGTTCACCCTCCTCCCGCTCCAACCTTCTCCATCACAGAGAAGCCGATGGCGCGCGGGCCCCCCGGAGGGGTGATCGGGGTCCTGGGAGGCATGGTCGCCATCGGTCTGATCATCGCCGTGGCGATTACTGTCGTCATGATGCACCGGCGGCAGCAGAAGACCGCCACAGAGACGGATAACGACCTGTGAGTACAGAGACGCGCACACGGGGGTCCACACACACACACACACACACACACACACACACACACACACACACACACACACACACACACACACACACACACACACACACACACACACACACACACACACACACACACACACACACACACACACAAGGTTACGAGGACGACACAACAAACAGACCTGAGGAAACCCATTCCGAGGATGATACCCACAAACGCACACACACACATACACCACACACACACACACCAACCCTGGCCGAGCGAATGTATTTTGTCCGAGAAACCGATCGCAGCGTCTAACCCCCTCCCCTCCCCACCACCACCTAGTTTAGCAAGATGCACTGTGCACCGGCAGGGAGGCTGTGAACCATCCCTGCATGGCCAGACACAAGCCAGGAGCAGCACTGCCTGGTTTTCCGACGGCAAACTCCTGAGCGCTTCGCCCGAAAGGCCCCCCCAAACTCTGGAGCCAATGACGGAGGGGGCCGCGCTCGCCTTTGTGTCATCATTAGCGTCGATTACCATGCGATGCAAACGACCATTAGGGACGCCGGGGCTGATTGCGACGGCTCCGCCGTGTGATTCCAACGGGTCCCACCGTTGTTTCAATCAGGGCTGATTGAAGCGGCATGGGTCTGGCTCTGTGCGTTGCCTTTGTAGGGCCGGGGACAACATTATCAGACATTTGCAGAGATTGCTTGTAAAACTGGCAGGATCGGCCTGTTTTTTTTTTAACCCTGAAAACATAGTCGACACGGAAATCACGGGCGTCTATGGAGCCGTAGTGGTGTTTGAAATGCAAATGCATGGCTTGTTTACGGTGGAAGGCGCCCTCATTTCCTGGTTAGAGATTGGGAGCCACTCAGGGATTGATTCCCCCCACGCAACCTCCCTCCTCCCCGCCCTCTCTTATAGCATTATTAGGGAGAGAAGCATGACACACACGCACACGCACACGCACGCATGCACACACACACACACACACACACACACACACACACACACACACACACACACACACACACACACACACACACACACACACACACACACACACACACACACACACACCACACACACGGAAGCACGGAAGAAGGGAGGGGGTGTTGTGCTGATGTGAGCTCATCTTGAGCATGTGACATGATCACGCGTGTCACAGCTGTGTGTGTTCCTGTCAATCAATCTGTGCGTCCGTCTTTCATACGAGGGTTAATAGACAATGTTTGGATAAGAAAAACGCATCACATAGCATACATATATGGATATTATACATAATACACCATATCAAATACACAACACATGGATTGTGAAATAGTCATCATTCATTATGAAATACCCAAAACACGTTTGAAATACAAATACCCTTTAAAAATACACACCATGTAAAATACCCAACACATTCCCAGCAAATTCAACAACCATAGCCTACTGTATAAGGTACACATTACAATAAGTAGACACAACATGTAAAATATGTAATATTACATACACCTTGCATGAAAAAACACAAAAATGCTTAGATAAAAAATAAAGATATAAAATATGCATCAATACATCTTATGAAATAAATATAACCTACTGTCTAGAGTTCACTGAACATAAGATACACGCAAACATCCAAAATACAGATAATGTTGGAAATGCTATTAGTAGAAGCTGAGCGGGACAGGGAGCAGCGATATCTGCTGGGACCCAGTGTATAATTGTACTGTGTATAATGTATCTATTTTTTTTGTCAGATCTCTACTTAACACACACTCTCCGATAATTTGGTCTCCAATTTGTGTTCCAATTAGACCCCAAACAATCTGCTGTGTTTGCAGCACAGACACATAATAACTGTTAGACAAAATGGAGCAGGGAGAGCAATTATGCTCTCTCTATATATATATACACATAGAGAGGGGCATCCAGAAAGAGAGACAGAGAGAGATTGACCGAATCGAAGAAAGGGAGGGAGAGAGAGCAGAAAGAGAGGGAAAAGCAAAGCCTAATCTAAAGTAAATCCCTCAATTCATTTGAAGTTCCAGCTTGTTGTTTTCTTTAATCTAAAGTTGTTGGTTCACTGTTTACATCTACCAGGTGTGTGTAGGGGATTGGGTGGGGTGGGGGGGGGGGGGGGGGGGGGTGGGAATGAGTGCACTCAACGCTACACTCGTGGCTAATTGGAATTGTCTTGAACACCTGGCCGCCGCAGAGAGCTTGGGATGGGGTAGCGGTTGCCACGGTTTCCGCGATGCTCTTGGGGGGATACGGCGTGCACATGATGCAAGCTTCAGGAAAAAAAAACACCAACAAAAAAAAAACGTAGACCCCTCTAGCCTGCGGTATTCAGTTGGCCCCCTTCCTGTCTGGGAATATGACCAAAACGGTGAAGGAGAAGGTGGAGGAGGGGGGGGGGGGGTGGATGTGGTGAAGGGGGATGTGTGGAGGAGTGGGGGGGGGGGGGTGAGGGACAGGGGGGGGGGGGGGGGTTCTGGCTTGGGAAACACACAAGCCTTTAATCAACTGACGTGATGGGATTATAATGCTTATTTTAGCATGGAAGTGTGGAATTGATTTGAAGGTTTTCACAAGCTGGAGACAGTTGACATCAGAGGTACGGTGGGGGTATGGGTGGGGGGGGGGGGAGGTGGTTGTCCTGGCCCGGCGCCACAACTGCCGGCACCCGGTTACTTCCCCGCATCCGCCGCCAAACCACCAGCGAGCGTGGTTGTACCGGCCGTCCAGCAGGAGCGTCCCAGAAACCCTGTGGGAAGATGGATGAGACACTTTCTCTCATCCCTGCTAATCTATCGCTCTGCATTCTCTCTCTGCTTCTCTTTTACACTGCAAAGTAACTGCTCTCTCTCTCTCTCTCTCTCTCTCTCTCTCTCTCTCTCTCTCTCTCTCTCTCTCCTCTCTCTCTCTCTCTCTCTCTCTCTCTCTCTCTCTCTCTCTCTCTCTCTCTCTCTCTCTCTCTCTCCCTTCCATCTCTCTCTCTCTCTCTCTCTCTCTCTCTCTCTCTCCCCCTCCACCCCTCATATCTCTCTCTCTCCTCTCTCTCTCTCTCTCTCTCCTCTCTCTCTCTCTCTCTCTCTCTCTCTCTCTCTCTCTCTCTCCTCTCTCTCTCTCTCTCTCTCTCTCTCTCTCTCTCTCTCTCTCTCTCTCTCTCTCTCTCTCTCTCTCTCTCTCTCTCTCTCTCTCTCTCTCTCTCTCTCTCTCTCTCTCTCTCTCTCTCTCTCTCTCTCTCTCTCTCTCTCTCCTCTCTCTCTCTCTCTCTCTCTCTTCTCTCTCTCTCCTCCCTTCATCTCTCTCTCTCTCTCCTCTCTCTCTCTCTCTCTCTCTCTCTCTCTCTCTCTCTCTCCCTCTCTCTCTCTTCTCTCTCTCTCTCTCTCTCCCTCTCCCTCTCTCCTCTCTCTCTCTCTCTCTCTCTCATCTCTCTCCCTCCTCTCTCTCTCTCCTCTTCTCTCCCCTCCACCCCCCAATCTCTCTCTCTCTCCCCCTCTCTCCTCCTCTCTCTCTCTCTCTCTCTCTCTCTCTCTCTCATATTCCCCTGCTCCTCCCTCTCTTTCTCTCTCTCTCACTCTCTCATATTCCCCCGATCCTCCCTCTCCCTCCCTCTCTCTCTCTGCCCCTGCCCCCCTCACTCTCTCCTCACCTCTCTCCCTCCCTCTCCCCCTCTCCTCTCCCTCTCTCTCTCTCCTCCCCCCCTCCCCCCCCTCTCCTCTCATATTCCCCCGCTCCACCCTCTCTCTCCCTCTCCCTCTCCCTCTTTTAAGCATTGCATTTACTGCTCTCTCACCCGCTCCACCCTCCTTTCTCCCCCTCTCTCCCTCTCTTCCTCACAGTAAAGTAACACTCTCTCTCCCGCTCCCCTCCCTCAGCATTGCTGTGGCGGCCGTGGCTGATAGCTCTGTACCGCAGGCTCCAGAGAAGCCCGGCTCCACCTCCTCCTCCCCCACCAGGAAAGTAGACGCCCCCTCCTCCCCCATCTCACCCCAGACCCCCACCACTGTCCCCTGCCCGTCCGGATCCTCCATGCTCTTGCCCGCATGTAACGGTGGTCTCCAAGTGACGTACCTGAGCACGCCATTATGAGCGCCGACCAAATGCGCAGCACACGGCCATCGCATCCGATTGACACCTTTTTTCTTTCTTTTTGGTTTTGTTTTTGCATACGTACGCACCGCGATAAGAACGATACCGGACTCGGAACCAGCGTGTTAACAAAAATATTTTTGGCGGGGTCTTTTCCTGATAAATCTGGTTCCGACATACAAATGGATGTCTTGAGTTGGACTTTCTAGACCTCTGAGGGTTATTTTGAGGTTCTTGAATGGAGCTGAAATAAGCATATCTCTCTTGGTGGATGATTCCCGTTCCATCAGATAGAGCTTATGTATCCGAGTGGAGTTTTATTATATCACACAATGGAAATGATAGTGCCAATTGAATGAAAGTGCCAAGATGAATTGCATGACTCCATTCCAAGATAACATAGCCAACACTGTTAACTGTTTATCTTGTTTTCTTTGGTGCTTTGGAGCCCAAAACATAATTTGCCTCGGTTCGTCAAAAGATGAACAGTATAAGATACGCCGGCAAAACTGGAGATCAGCTATCAGACAGTTTGAGTCTGGATGCTTTTCGGTGTGTCTCTTAACAGACAGACAACGAGTCTCAAGGTTTATTTCACAACGTAAAGGGTCTCCACGTTTGCCAAACATTTTTTTGGTTTGTTTTGCTATTTCGTGTCCCCAACTCAGGAGTTCAAATCAGGAGAAAAGAATATAAGCAACAAAAAAGAATGACGTTTCTATGCGGTGACCTAGAATGTTCAAAATACTGGAAACCAGGTCAGATTTTCCAGAGCAATTGTTGCATTATGCCATCCTAGAGACCCGAAAGCAACTATATCTGATTAATTAAACTATTCTCTAAACCCTTTGGAACAGAAAGTTCTCCAAATTTTCCAAGGTTACGTTCCGTCGGCATTGACCTCCGCCCTCCATCCCCCGACCAGGAGGGAGTACCCCCTGCCCCCCGCCCGCTCCCCATCGCTATCTTGAAAAGACCTTTCAACTAAAGCAAGGAGTTATTTCCGTTGCGCCTCGAGGAACTGACACTTCCGCCTCTCCAGCCCGGCTAGCGTGCTAACGTCATAGATGCTAACTATGATTGTGAAAGGAGGGAAAGTCAACCAAAGTCGCAAAAGCCAGGAATCCTCGTACGGCCTTTTAAAGTCACTCCTACCACCAGTGTTATTCGTGACCCGCTCTCTACCTCCCTCTCTTTCCTCTCTGTCTGTGTGCATGGTTACTGTATAGGCGGATGCACTAGAGAAACTGTAGTGTGCCAGTGCTGTGCGGTCATTGCTGTTGTTGATGTTGATGTTGCTGTTGTTGGTTGTTTGCATGTTAAATGTAATTTTGTCAGCTAAGATTGAATTGTCCTTGTGGGTTTACTTTGGGTTTGTTTTCCTTTTTATTATTTTTATTTTTTTTTGGGGGGGGGGGTTGGTCATTGTTGCTCAAACATGTTGTTGCTAAGAGGCACTTTTCTTGCTTTGAACACACCGTCCACTGTCAGTGTCAACACAGTTACCAATTGTCTGGCTGTGGTTAAAAAAAGGAAGTGAATGTGTCAGGATACTACAGACAACAGTAGATAACAGCCGACTGCGAGACAGTTTTATATCAAGAGCGTCTACCATCCGGAGTGCAACTGGGAGGGAGGGAGATGTCGGGTGGGGCGGTGTTAGTGTTTAGCTGTTTAATTCTGCATGGCGATAAACGCGCCTCGCCACACCACGGGTCACACCCGTGTTTGTGCTCACGCAGCGGCTCATGACGGATCTCCTGTGCGGACCGTCTTAATAAATCACGGAGCTCCTTCAGAACCCCGCGCCGCTGAGCACGATAGATGGCCGCTGTCAGCCCCGGCATTCGCCAACCCCCCCCACCACCCCCGCGCGCCCCCACCAAACCCCCCCCCCCCCCACTCCACCACCCCCTCTAAAAAAACGTACACGTTCGGCCTGTCAATGTGGCATGATGTACGATCCACGGCAGAACTAGGTGTTGTGGTGGTGGATCTTCTGGAAAGCCTCTTTCACTGCACCGGGTGACATTGGTGCACCTTGTTAGTAAAAGTAGAACGGGGGATAGTGGCAGCGATGACATATTTGAATCGGTGAAAGGTTAGAACCCAAAAATTCGGAAGAAATCACATGCAGAATGTAAAACAACACGCAGAGACGAGTGAGTATCCTGTACGGAAAGAAAACGCATTACAATCCTTCATAGAATATCTTTATTGGCTTCAATAACGCTAACAATGGTAACATTTATAATAGAGAAATAACTAACTAAATAAATAAATTCTAACAAATCAATTGGTGAGGGCTAGGGACCATTGTGGAAAAACCTGTCGAATTATGGTTTTCTGGTCTCCAATAAAAATGTGTTTCTCAAACAACACAGAGTTAACCAATGGCCTTGATGGATGTTAAACTGTGGAATATATCGAGAGATTATTTTAACACGTGTAATCTTCAATTTGTGAATGGGAAAAGAATGATTTGCTTGCGTGGGACCTTACAAAGGCCTAAATGGATATTGATGTTGGACACTCGCTGGGACGAAAGTATGATTGTCTTTATTGTATTTCAAATCCTGTGAAAAGCGTCACCATTTTCATTTTGTATTGGATGTGAAAAAACAATTCCATGTGTCACTGTGCTGTTTAAAAAGTAGAAAAAGGGGCTTGTTTTCCATGTTCCCCCTATTGCACACACGGAGTGAACTTGTGTACTTTATGTTCTGTACCTTGTATAGGAGAAATGTTATTTTCCAATGTTATCCTATATGCGCTGAATACGTTTGCCCAACGGCCCTGAATATGTGAGCAATTGTAACGTTGAAATGTTAATATAAAAAGCCAAATGTTTTCCTCACAAACTGAAAGTTTTTTTCAAACTGATATCAGCAAGGTTTAACCAACGATTTCCTCGTGGTGGGGGCAGAGGGTGGCATGGTAAAGGCGCGGGAGAAGGCAGTATAACAAAAGCCGAGCCTATTCGGATCTCTCTGGTGTCTGACGTTTTGAAAAGATTCAAGCGAGACAAAGAGTAAATGTAATTGGCTAGCAAAGATCACATCACGTTTATCCAATCTCGCAATTAAAAGTATCATTAGCATTTAAATTGCCAAATAAGATTGTGATCAACACAAATCAATGGGGGTGCACAAGACGGGCTGCAACGAGTTTAGGACTCCTCCACCAGTACGTTTGTTTGGTCGAAGGTTGCAACTCTAAAACCTCCCATAAATGTGTATTGTAATAAATACAACACAGCCAATAATTCTTTTTCAGTTATTATCACAGTAGAAGAGGACCAGAAATGTTTTTCTCCAACTGTCAAATTCAGAACGGACTTCTTACCAGTTGAACGAAACAAAGAAAAAACAGCCCTGTCAACGCCAAAATAAGCACTGCCCTTTCCCTCGCGTTTCCAATATAAAGGTCTCCGCAATTCCATCAGTGCACTCGGAAAGTCATTTTCGTCGCTGGAAATCATTCCTTGAAGATTACATGTCTCTGTCCAGGATTAGTTATGTTTCCCCTGCCTCTCTCCCCTCCTCAAATCTGCCCCTAAGCCCGCCATACCTTTTGCTGCCGGGCCGAGAGGTGGGGCGACGACGGGGTCTTCAAGGTCGGGAAGGGGGGGGGGGGGGGGAGTGGAGAAGGATAAACGTCATGACGCGCAGTGGGGGGGGGGGGCCGCTCTCCCCTCCCCATGGTCGCACACACTGCCTGTCGGCTTTCATTAGCGTCTCTGAGGCTCACCAAATGCCAACACCCACGTGCGCCACGGATGCTATGCGCCCCGTTTGTAATTCACACAGCTGCCGTCCCCATCAGGTGGCCAGGACTAACATGCTATTATCAGCTAGGTAATGGCCACCGTGCAGAAGACATCAAAACGCGAGGAGCTACAGGCTAATTATTTACCCCTTAATGTGTCACAAATAGCAGGTTGGTGTGTGTGTGTGTGTGTGTGTGTGTGTGTGTGTGTGTGTGTGTGTGTGTGTGTGTGTGTGTTGTGTGTGTGTGTGGGGGGGGGGGGGGGGGGGTCAATGGGGACCTTTGAGACGAATAGGCCTATGTTTCAGATCTCGGTTTTCTTCCACTCCACCGTTCTCCACACCAAGCACTATTATTTGCAGGTCCTTGCATGGCTTCAAACTTTGCTTGAATCCCTCGAATGCTAAGATTAGCGCGGTGGGCCTCTGCTGGAGCAGTGTGAGAGCCTCCGAGTGGATGGCGCCGTTGGTCCAGACCACCGCCCCCACGTCCTCCGTCGTTTGCTTGAAGAGGCACACGTCGACGCATGGCTAGACCTCGTTGTACGTGCAATACATGACTCGTCCTCTTTGCATCGCACTTAGGAAATCGAGAGGTGATTTGATTAAAGACCATGTATATTTTCCCCTGGTTTAAACGTGAAAGCAGTGAAAGCAATATTTACACATATATACATATATATGTATATATATATGTGTGTGTAA
>OLKM01000068.1:560567-595567 GCA_900291075.1 Melanogrammus aeglefinus
AAGGTACATCATTAACCATTCATTAACACTAGTCGATGCAGAGCATTATTATATAGCATGTAGCATTAGAGTTTGGGTTAGGGTCAGGGGGTCGGGGTTAATCCTATTAAAAAAATGTATACACTAATACCTTAGTTAACATGAACAGCAACAGACTGTTAGTTAACTGCCAACTGTTTGTTAAAGTGGAAAGATTTTTCTTATTAATTCACTAACTATCTCCGAATTAGGTAAAGGTGATTGGGCCTTTGGCCTGCTGATGAAAGCCCTTGCATTTGCAGTATTATGAAATGTCTGGCGGTATGAAAATATTTAAGATCGCCACTTCAATGCTAATTACTGCATGAGCTTCACCATTAAGCCATGTAACCTTATTAAACAGTGTTACTGGGTACTTAATAATATGAAGAGCATGTATCATACAAATGAACGTAAACGCAAACCTTAACTAGTCCGTCATACACAAACCGATCAACATAGCAGTCAAAAAGAAGTGTAGAGTAAATGACGAGACAGGAGACGGAGATGGGTCGAGTCAGCTTTACTCTCCACTTCAATAAAACACGTGTTACTCCAGCATGAGTTCAGAACGTAACTGCTGTAAACCAGAACTACCGTAAAACCAGAACGGTCGTAAAACGGAACCGTTATCCCAAAACCCTTTTCCTTAAAAGGTGCAGTCCCTTGGCGAATGTCTTACTGTAGTTGTGGGTCACCACAGTGTTATATTTTAAGAGGGGTGCCAATGGATACGGTGTGCGCTCTGTGGGCTACGGCGGAGACGCAGAGACCCGTGAAATGGCTACGTCGGCTGACGACAAACTACAATTCGGCCTTTGAGCATCAGACATGAGGCTCCTTTTGACGCTGTTCTGGGGCCAGGGAGGTGCAAGAGCTGCCGGCATCACCTCACCACCCACGCATACCCACACAGCCACAGGCACCCACACAGCCTCACGCACCCCCCAACCCTGCTTAGACGACAAGGTGATCCAGTGGAGGAAATAACAAGCGTGGAAGCGCCGGTTAAGCGGCACACTCATGCACACATTCTCTCCGCATTAGGGAGGCTACCCGGCCTTGTGGAAAGGTCATGTTATTCAATAACCGACGTAAGCTGCTGTGAATGAGACGGAAAGGGGGGGGGAGGGAGGGAGGACGGGAGTGAGGAGGAGAGAGGAGAGAGAGAGGAAGGAAGTGAGGGAGGGAAGGAGGGGGGAGGAAGAAAGGGGAGAGGAGGAGAGAGGAGGAGGAGGGAGGGAGGAGGGAGTGAGGAGTGAGGAGCGGGATGGAGGCCGTGGAGAGGGGGAAGAGCGGGGATGAGGCCTGGGAGGGAGAGTCGGCGAAGGGGAGAGGGAGAGGAGAAGGGAGGAAGAGTGAAGGAGGAGGAGGAGAGAGAAGGAGGAAGAGGAGGAAGAGGAAGGGAAGACGAGGAGGAGAGACGCGAGGAGGGGGAGGGAAAGGAATGAAACGAGGAGGAAGAGGAAGGAGCAGGGAGAGGGGGTGGAAAGAAGTGGAGAGAGGAGGAGGAGAGGGAGAGAGTGGTCTGAAGAGCGGGCATGTAGACACACAGCGCGGCAGCCAATCCCGGCTTCATTATCTGTGATCAGCGCTGATACGTTGTCACAAGATGGCAGATGACATGTGATTGCCAGCGCGCTTCCGAGAGCATCGGGAACGGGTCCTTCTACAGCGATCACTTAACGAACCCTCAGCCGGCTTGTCGGAAATAATGATCTGGATCATTCCTAAACGATAACCCCCCCCCCACCCCCCCCTCCGCCCCCATAAACACCCAAACACACACACACACACACACACACACACACACACACACACACACACACACACACACACACACACACACACACACACACACACACACACACACACACACACACACACACACCCCGTCTACCGTTTCGCTCTGTTTTGTCATCGTTGCCTCACCCTCCAAATTACCTCAGAAGTGAATTTCAGCGGAAAATGTGCGTGACCGATTTGACGGACATGACGGGAATGGCTGTTTATATTTCCTGTTCACTGCGATCTGATTGGCCGACGACGTTGAGATGGGGTGACTCTGGGTTTGGCTGTGTGAGTCTGCAAGACACCTTCCGGTTCCCCAGGTGTGGGTGGGCTGGGGCGGGGCAGGTATCCATGGGAACAGGGCATGTCTTACTACCCTCCAGCCCTGCTCTTAAACTCAAATTTCCCATGTGTCAACAACACAAGCGCCCGGCTCGGTGTCTTTCAATGTCAATCGCTCAAACTTTATTGATTTACTGTCTCTTCTGGTGCTAAACTGCAACACGGAAAGTGCTTCACACGGGGAAAACCACACGCCAAGAAGAGGATTTGTCTCGGGTTTAAACTAACATTAAAGAGAACGCTGGAGAAGATTTAAGAGAAGCGCCTTCACCTGACCAACGGCAAGACCTCGCCCCATCTTCGTACTTCAACACTCACACTTCCATCCTTCTCCCCGGCCCACCTCCCCTCCCCCCCTCCCCCTCACTCCCCCCTTCCCCAACCCCCCACGCCCCTCTCCAAACCCCGCCTTCATCTCCCTCACCGCAGTGTCCCAGTTACAGCCCTCGCTCGTTAGTGCCGTGTGTCTCTGCGGCGGCGAGGGCCAATCAAGGGTCAGGGGGGAAATGGCTGCCGCGGCAACAAAGCAGCGATGGTCAGAACCCCAGGAAAGAATGGAAAAGGCAAGTGCAGGCAGGACTCCTCATTACACAGAGCTGTGGAGGGGATGGCCTCGGAACGCTCTGTGTGTGTGTGTTGCTGTCTGTCTGTCTGTGTGTGTGTCTGTGTCTGTGTGTGTGTGTGTGTGTGTGTGTGTGTGTGTGTGTGTGTGTGTGTGTGTGTGTGTGTGTGTGTGTGTGTGTGTGTGTGTGTGTGTGTGTGTGTGTGTGTGTGTGTGTGTGTGTGTGTGTGTGTGTGTGTGTGTGTGTGTGTGTGTGTGTGTGTGTGTGTGTGTGTGTGTGTGTGTGTGTGTGTGTGTGTCTCTGTGTGTGTGTGTGTGTGTGTGTCTTTGACTCTCCTGTTTTGAGTGACATGTTGTCCTCCCTCGCTCCCTTTAACAGGGCCGACCTCCCGCCCGCGCACAAGCCCGCCCCTCCTCCGCCGAAGAAGAAGAACTGCGACATGAAGGGACACCTGACTTCTGAGGACATCCAGGTAGGGGGCTCTTCTGGCCACACACGGAGCTCTCCCTTCAAGGCTCTAGCTCTCTCTCTCTCTCTCTCTCTCGCTCTCTCTCTCTCTCTCTCTCTCTCTCTCTCTCTCTCTCTCTCTCTCTCGCTCTCGCTCTCGCTCTCTGTCTCCCTCTATCTGTCTATTTATCTCTGTCAGGATTTCTGTCTCTCTGTTTAACGCCCACTCCCCTCTCTCTCTCTCTCTCTCTCTCTCTCTCTCTCTCTCTCTCTCTCTCTCTCTCTCTCTCTCTCTCTCTCTCTCCCTCTCTCTCTCTCTCTCTCTCTCTCTCTCTCTCTCTCTCTCTCTCTCTCTCTCTCTCTCTCTCTCTCTCCCTCCCTCTCTCCCCCTCTCTCCCCCTCTCTCTCTCTCTCTCCCCCCTCTCACAATACTCCTCTCTCTCCCCCTCCCTCTCTCTCTCTCCCCCCTCTCTCTCTCTCTCCCTCACCCTATATTTCTCTCTCACCCTATATTTCTCTCTCACTCCCTCTCGTTGTCTCTCTCACTCTCTCTCGTGGCGTCTGGCTCTATATCTCTTTTTCATTATCTCTGTCCTCTGAATGTCCTTAGCAAGGAAGGTAAAATATGTAACTCAAATGATTATCCTTTAAGCCCAAATCACAGGGAGTGCAAATTCACTTCATATTTGTAGCACGACCCAAACAAATAGATATATAATCATTTTGTTTTGCTTTGAATGTGGCTGGCGTTAATTTTCTACTCGCTTCATAAAGGACTCTTGTCCGCTTTGGATAAAAAAAAATCGCTTTAGGCTTTTTATCTTTAATCCATTTACAGCAACCTTGAAGGACGGCACCATATTTTTAAAGTGATAAAATGTATATTTTATTGCAATGTCTAAATTGCCTTGTCTGTTTTGTTAAAGTAAGAGCAGTATCTCTTAAATATTAAACAAACTAGATAGATACTAGAATGGTGGAATAACTATTTAAGAATAATTAGTCAAGAGGGTGTGATATGCAAACACACTGTCTTGATATCTAAATTGAGGAATAACCCGTAGGACATGTCTTTGGTATGTAGAGTAATTACCATGCTAATTCATTTGCTCCTTATATGGAAAACCTTTGAGAGAAAGAAAATGATTTTAACCCTAAACCTAACCCCCACAAAACGTGCATTGTGGAGCTTAAATACCAAAGTAGAGTGCATGTGTTTAATGTACACTAAATTAGGCCTACAGTTTGCTGCAACGACGCAAACATATTTAGTTGAAATACATTTTCTGTAATACATTTTGTACGAGATATTTGCCTTGATCAAGTAAACCATTGACTTCCTGTTTTAGTCATCTCAACAGAACGTAAAAGTAAGACAGATAACAGTGTTTGCAACCTTTAGAATTACAACAATCACTACAGCGACAATTTAAATCACGGCAATCACACCCTTCATGATTAGATTCCTTTGCATGTAATAATAGCAGCCACACATACCTGGTCATGGCGGAGGTCAGATCATTCTCATTCAATAAACGTTAGTATTGTATGTGGAATTACACCAGACTCTCAGAGCGCATTAGGGCTCGCACACGCTCTGATCAGACCACTTCATGTACCGTCACGTTGTAGCGGATCCATCAAACCTCCCTATTCACCGGGCATACTGTAATGATTTATGAGTCTACATTTATTTTTTACATCCCTTTATAAGGAGTCTGTTCTCGGAGGGCTTTTATAAGCCCACATTTATTTATACGTTTATACACCAGCCCGTTAATGTTACACTGAGGGACAAAACCCAGGACCCAGTGGGCAAAGTGGAAGGAAAAGAATAAGAGAAAGTTATTGTTTAGCGTATTTAGAATAGGCGAAACAATCCAAAAAGGCTTATTGACATTACAATTGGTATTCTTAAAAGGTTTGAAATGAGAACAGGCTGATCGTAAATTGAAAGAACAATCAGGAGTTAATGCCTCCGGTACAAGCAGTGCACATATGCATGGGCTGGGGCGGGTTTTCAGGGGTAAATTGGGACAAGTCGCTCAGACTCCAATGTGCACAGTATACTTGTAGGCATCCCTAAGCAACACACCTGCCTGCACGTTAATCACATGACTGCCACCATCTTGATGGATGTCGAGACCAGAGAGAAATCTGCCACAAACCAGGAGAAGCAAGTGCAGGAGTTTGGCGCAAATATGTATTGGTCCTACTACTACTACTACTTGGTCCTACTACTACTACTACTACTACTCTGGGGTCCAATTATTTCCCATATTTTACAATCAGTGAGTAAGGGAAGTAAACCGACTCCATGTCTTATTTAGAAACCACTTATGACACAATATGATGCTATGATAATTGGAGTGAAATTCTTAAGATTGCAAAAGTGGAGTATTGACAGACACAGCAACCAATTTCTATTGGATAAGATTCCGCGTCCGGGCATCCAAGTTGGACGGTAACTTAGTCAACTGTGTTTGATTTTCCAAGAAAACACATGGTGAGACGTATGCAGGGAACCGGGAGAAATGAAAGAGGCGATGATGTTGTTAGCAAACAATTAATCTGACAACAAGTCAGCGGTTTGTCGTTTTGACTCACAAGCGTCTCTCTGGTTCCGTCTCTCCACCCACTGCAGCGCCGCTATGCCTTCCTTACCCTCTCCATCTGTTGGGTGGGGACCGGTGTTTAGGCAGACAGCAGCGGTGGTTGGCCAGAGCCGATGAAATGCCGACGAGTCGTAAGGCGTCGCTTTCTCTCTGCCCACGCCCACCTGAACCGACACGCAGGCAGGAGAAGATGCCTCGTGGTTATTGTTTCCTCATTAATGAGAGCCCCCCCGCCCCCCATTCCCTCTCTTTGTCTCACTCTAATTCTCATCATGTCTCATCCTCTTTCTCTGTCACTCTCTCTCTCTCCCTCTTACATACTGCCTCTGGTTCTGTCTTTCCCTCTCTTTTTCTCTCTCTCCCTCTCTTTCTCTCTCTCTCTCTCTCCCTCTCTTTATCTGACTTTATCTCTCTCTCTCTCTCCCTCTCTTTATCTGTATTTATCTCTCTTTCTCTCTCTCTCTCTTACATTTTGCCTCTGGTTCTCTCTCTCCCTCCCTCCGTCCCTCCCTCTCCCTCCCTCCCTCCCTCCCTCCCTCTCCCTCCTCTCTCTCTTACATTTTGTCCTCTCTCTCTTCTCTCTCTCTCCTCTCATCTCTCTCTCTCTCTCTCTCTCTCTCTCTCTCTCTCTCTTCTCTCCTCTCTCTCTCTCTCTCCTCTCTCTCTCTCTCTCTCTCTCTCTCTCTCTCTCTCTCTCTCTCTCTCTCTCTCTCTCTCTCTCCTTCTAGCTCCAGACAGTGATGTATTAAAATGCATAGAAAATAAGTACTTCAACTGTAAAAAAAACAACCTGCCACAACATGACAGCCTATTGAGAAATCAATCTGAATCACCCCTGCCTGGGGATGACAGGGTTACTAATACTAAGATTATGTTAATGGCCAGAAAAATCTATTTATCTAAGAGCAGTGGGGGTGGGCTTCTATTTTGAAAATCAGTTACGTTGCCATGGCACTTAAAATCCTAATGTGCAACGAAGGTTGTTACCAGAGTTAATTTGTCCGATAAGAAATGAATTCCCTCTTTCATGTCACGAAATATCATTCGGCCCTGACAAGAACATGCCAGTTCCGCTCCACTTTCGAGTGTTTGCGAATGAATGCTGTCAAACTCGGCTCGCAGATTATGACCGACGTGACAGACCAATTAGAAACATCAGCGACTGCGCTTTCAACACCTGTGGCTCTTGGAAAGAAAGTCTCAAAGACCAAGGGTTTTTCATTCTGCAGCCCCCCCCCCCCCCACCCTACCTCTAAAACCTCTACCTTGACAAGAGAAGAACACCTATTTTCAGGTGGAATTATTAACACTTTTTTTATCAGTAGTCATAGATAAGACAGATGTAGAAAAAATAATAAACATCCAACGACTGTGCGGTTGTGATTCAAATCACAAATTCTAGATGGCTCAACTAGCTAATGTGCTAACCACATCATTAATACATCTCACCGCAGTTTGGATTCAAATGTTGTTCTATGCTCCATGTCATTCCCTCCCTCTCTTTTAAAGAAATGTCTATCGGTCCTGACCTTTAAAAAGCACAAAACCTAATTGAAACCCAGCATTTGCTCCAGGTCTTCCTGTGCTGTGTTGTGATTGGTCCATGTATCCTTCAGCTGTCTAGTGATTGGTCCATGTATTCCTGGGCTGTCTTGTGATTGGTCCTATCGTTTTTGAGCTGTGTGTGTGTGTGTGTGTGTGTGTGTGTGTGTGTGTGTGTGTGTGTGTGTGTGTGTGTGTGTGTGTGTGTGTGTGTGTGTGCGTGTGCGTGCGTGCGTGTGTGTGTGTGTGTGCTGTGTGTGTGTGTGTCTGTGCGTGTGCGTGTGCGTGTGTGTGTGCATGCGTGCGTGCGTGCGTGCGTGCGTGCGTGCGTGCGTGCATGTGTGTGTGCAATGTCCCTACAGGTGGTGCACCTGGACAAGGACGAGGAGATGCAGAAGCTTCCCCTCCAGCCTCCATACTACGACATGGCACCCTCCGAGTCAACCCCCTTCACCGATAAAATGGTGAGGAAATCACCCACCAGCCCATCCCTCTCTCTCATATCCCGCCCTCTCTCTCCGGCTCTCTCAAATCCCTCTTGCTGGAAACGCTAAGCAGTCATTGCATGGCAGAAGATGGTACAAGTGGCTCTTCAACATAAACTTTCCATTCCCCTATTTATCCTGCCAGATGAAACGCTGAATGTAAATGCGATGTGAGATCTCCCCAGAGAGTGCATGATCTAGCAATTTCCAAGAGGCGGCTTGCAGTCAGTTCAGGTGGTACATGTCATCACGGAGCATGTAGGGGTTAGGTGCTACTTGCTCTCGTAGGATAATCGTTAGACGATGGACATTGGGGGACTCGAACCCAGTACCTTTTCTTTTAGGAATGGAACTCCTTAAAGACACATCCCTGGTTCCCAATCTTTTTCGAGCTTTGGCCAAACACAATCCCATTCGGAAATGCAAGGCAAAGCCACACAAGACTGTAGGGCAGGATAATTAAGCTGTCAGCATGGCGTGGGTAAGGGTTCATGAAAATACATTATCGGTCGAATAGGTGCTGAAATGAGGGTAGGGCTTGTTTTCTGTGGAACAATGGTTCACTAACAAAGCAAGTCGCAAATAGTACCAATTATCAGTTAACTCTGTCAGGATGCTGTCTTCAATCCCACAACATTTCTTGGCACATTTAGTCGTGCCCCAGGGCAGTGTTCCCCGGCACCTTAGTTTGGAACCACTCTGCTGGATGTTAGAGTCTCCTGGCCTCCCCCTGGCTGATTGTTTGACGTTGTCTCGTGTGTTAGATCTGCTAGACTTGCTGTCGATGGTCTCTTAAACAAGCTGACCAGGAAACACGGCGAGGGGCTTTGGCTAAGCTGCCTAATCTGATCATATGCATCGGCATTGTGTGTGTGTGTGTGTGTGTTGGTAAGAATAGACGTGAGTGAATGTGTGTGTGTGTGTGTGTGTGCGCGTGTGTGTGTGTGCATGATAATTCTAGCCCTTGTCACGCTCTCTGCCCTCGCTACACTCCACTACTCTGCGGTTTTGTCCCTACCCATAATCCTCAGTAATTACAAGTGTGTTTACGTGGAGGAGGTGAGCGGTTGAACTGCGATGCTTTGCTCTGTGTCATCAACACCACAGCCGGCTGTTCTTCTGTTAAGTGTTGCTGTTGTCTCGTTCGATTTGCCGCCTGTACATCCTGCTTCTGATGAAAAGCTGAGGTTCTTGTGTGTGTGTGTGTGTGTGTGTGTGTGTGTGTGTGTGTGTGTGTGTGTGTGTGTGTGTGTGTGTGTGTGTGTGTGTGTGTGTGTGTGTGTGTGTGTGTGTGTGTGTGTGCGTGCGTGCGTGTGTGTGTGTACGTGCGTGTGTTTCTGCGCATGTGTGTCAGTTTCTGCGTGTGTGCTCGGCATATGTAAGGGTGAGTGTATGTGTGTGCTTGTTTGACAGTTCCTCCTTCCAGATTGTGACATACACATCCTCTCCCTAAACAGCTGTCTCAGATCTACCAACCCACCGTGTAATGGGTGCAAACTTATGAGCATAATCCTCACACCTCGCTCCTGAGCCAAGTTAAACAGACAAAAACGATGCTACAGGAGGTACGATGTGATTCGGATGTTTCTCGATTTCTTTTTTTTGCTGAAGTTCCTTAACCTCCTGCTGGGACCCCGGCAGGAGGAGCACGATTAGCCGTTCCTGTCCTGCATCAGTGATTACCTCAACCCTGCACTGGTGTTTCGGGATGTGCCAGGCCTCTGTCATATTGATGTACTTATGATTTGCATGGAAGCCAGAACTTTTTTCCACCGCTGTCATCCATTTTGGAAAACAACATGCGTGAACCCTGGTTAATTACGACCACTTCATTCACATCGCATTTTTGAGAGTTATATGCCTGGCATCGCAAAGCAGAGTTGAACCACAGACGAGGGATAGGGCGTGCTCTACGGATGAGTATGATGTGAAAGAGGCTTTTAAAAACAGAGTTTGCATTGTGTATTGATTGCTATGTCCTACTGAGTGCCACTAATGATTCTTGACGGCCAAAAACACCCAAGTGTCTACCACATTTCATGAAAACGATGTGGCCGTGATGTGGACAAAAGCACTTATGCTTATGACAAGGATTTAAGAGTTTAAACTAATCCAGCCCCTGTGTTTGTCAGTTGGTGTGTGGTTGAACATCTTGCTAAGTAACGTTAGCTTCTTCCGGAAAAAGGTTTAATCATTCCTCTCTAATGGATTTGTTGTTTTCATGGCCATCAGGGGCATGTCACCAGACACTCAATTTTGGGCCTTCTTTCCTTTTATTTTTTCCGTCATTACTTCTCTGTTTCAAGGCCATCTCAGACGAAATTCAGCTAGTTATGACTTAACAGCTAGATTAGCATAATCATATGCCTTGCCCCCCATTCTTCTCCTCCAATCATTTCACTAATGCATAAAGTGGAAAGGCGGGCTGAATGCTGGGTCACGCTCATTTCACCCAATCAATGTCTTCCGATGGGTCGACATTTTCTAAAAGATGTGCTATGCAGAGTATCCTCTTACTAAGTGATCACAACTTCACACCGGGGGCCGAGGGAGGCAACAGGGAGCTGGGGGCTTTTCAGACTGGAATGGATGACCGATCACTGTCATTTCAGAACATCTCATTTTATGTGACATTTCAGAACATGTGATTTCAGAACGCAGCATGTGATCCCATCACATGTGACTCCAGCTGCGATTTAACAACATGGGGATCCCAGTTGTGATGGTACAACGTGAACCTGATGTTGAGTTGAGATTCGAGGACACCACATGTGATTTCAGCGCATGAACACGTGATTTCCGCGCGTGCACTTGAACACATCTGAATTAATTACCCTACTGCCCTTCAGAACACCATAAACCTCTGCATGCGCGGCATATTTCAACTCGTTGATCCACGTTTAGGAAGTAGAACATGAGATAAGAATATGTAAATCCGCAATAGTGGGAGTAGAAAGCAATGACCATGCAACCTTGATAAACATAATCCAAAATAAATTGGATTTCCAAGTCATTGACATCCCCACTGCTCCTGGTGCTAGTGCTAATGATGGGTCAAATGCAGAGAACTCATTATATTGTGTAGTACTTGATGTGAGTACCTATATTGCCACTGACAAAATATTCTGAAAAAACCTCACTGTAGGCAGGTATTTATGACAAAAAGCAGCCATAATATTATTTTTGAAAAAAAGACATAATATTCACCCAATGTGTCCAAACATTGTTATTATTTGAAATCACTACCAAATATTTTAGCGCTCTTCCTTGAACACAACCTTTCGGATTTACACATGTATATTCATGATGAAACTCTATTTCAATTGAATAAATACCCAGTCTGACATAACGCTACCAATCAGTCAATTAATCACAAGCGACATTAAAGCACCGCGGTGCAACAGCAACTGAATTAATGACCGTACATCACCATGCATACATCACTGTAAGTTTCTCATATGAAGAGCCTCCTATTCATTGGACTGCATCAGCATTCCTCTTACCGTCCAGAAGTCACCGTCCCAACATTATTCATGCAGATTCCTGGAGGGTGGGGGGGGGGGGGGGGATCGCCAATGCTGACCTTGTACATAAATCAATAGCTGCGGAAACTGGGAGCCACCGATAGCACTGATCCACCGGACATTAAGAGAGGCTGGTACGGCCTTGCGCACCTCGGTGTGGTGTGTGATGGACACAGGGGGGGGGGGGGGCCTTTCCATGTTTAAACCGAGAAATCTCAAAGATACGCCATTGACGAGAGCTCTTCAACAGACCTCCTTTGATTAGCATTTTTGATATTATTATTCAATATTATAATTTGCTAATGCGCTACTTCCACACTTTGTGTCATCATTAATTAACCATAGAAACGTAATTAGTTTATACTCAAAAGGGAACTAACTACTGTTCTATTTGCTTTGACTGAAACAATATGGACCTGCTGTGAGGCGACCAGATCTGTGTGTGGAGATGGTTGTAGGGGATTATCATTGGGTAGAAGGCAATGCTAAGCACATCTTAAAGCAGCCACTTTTAAGTCACGGCAGGCCACTATGGATCCAAGCACAAATCCATGCGTTAATTAAATAGTGGAAGACAACGTTCTTTACTTTAAAAGTAACCGTGTTAGCTTTAATATGGCAACTGTTAAGATAACAATTAGGTTCCCTCCTGCTTCACTAAAACCACCTTTGAGCCTTTTTTGGACCTGTGAAAAGCATCATTGGAAGATAATTAAAACTGATCAAAGGTCCTTTTTTCTTCTGTCTTTGTCGTTTTGTGTTGTTGAGGTTTGTTTTTTGTGTGATTTTGTGTGAGTGTTTGGACGTGTTTTGAATGAAACATCCTGTAATGTGTTCCTCCTCGTCTAATAGTTCACATCCAAGCAAAACTGGCTGTACTTTACTGTACTTACAGTAAAGTATACACACACACACACACACACACACACACACACACACACACACACACACACACACACACACACACACACACACACACACACACACACACACACACACACACACACACACACACACACAATTCTGGTTAGAATTCTTATGCACTCTTCATTCGTAATATAAACATCGATACTGATTATATATCAATGTATCAACGTATATATTAATAACAATGATACGTATTATATATTCAAATTCAAAACAACTTTATTCATTTTTTGCTTTCAAAGGCATCTTTTCAGTCTGCTATTGAAAAGTATATACTGAATCCCAACCAGACAGGACACATTAAACCATAGATATGAAAAAAAATAGCTTTTGTTTTTTTTATTATGCACTGATTAACCACAGTGAATTATTAAAATGTACTCTGATAAACTCGGAAACATGCATAACACGTCATACTGTTTGTCTTTGCCCTTTCCTCATTGTTGTCCTGTCCTTGCATATGGTTCTCTGCAACGTTTCTCTGTGGACCATAAGGGATAGTCCAATTAAGGAGGGGTGTTCAGTTTCCCCACTGGAGAAAACAATGGTTGGCCCCAGAACAGCAGGACCAATCTAACTCTAATCTAAAAAAACAACAACACATGAGGTTATCATATTCAAGCACTGCATCCTATTTTTTTCACTAAAAGGAACACAACGTTGGGAGGCTCAATGTTTCATTTATTATTTAAGGGAACAGGAAAACACTTGAAAAGAAATGGGTTGCATAAAGTTGTTGGTTTTTACTAACATACACCAACAAGATTACCTTGATAATACAGTACTACAATACATGTTTACGTTAACCTATACAATCCAATCGCATAATACTTAGTATATTTTATAATTCCAAAACTTAATCTATTTCAATTTACCTTGTCGTCAATCCAAAATCCCCAGAGCTGCAGCATAACAAAGACATGTAATAGACAACAGAATCACGATGCCTAAAAACACTTAACCCATATGTTACAATCGTTTTTTTTAAAACTCACATCAATAGCGATGTATCACAAAAATAGCTCTCTTCCTTATTAGTGTGTAATGTTTCATTATATCAGTGTGCTCATTTCCCCACCTCAATTCAACACTCTACAATCACACGATGATGTACATGTAACTAATACGGAAGGCTTTTTCTCTAATAGAACAAGGTTGGATGAAAATAATTTCATTAACTATTGATAGGCTGTTGGAGGTTACCGTGTGACTGACATCATCCAGTGTCCTGAAGATAATCTTATCTGTTCCGTCCACTAAATAGACTCATTTACTTTGGACAATGTTTACGTGCTTTAAAGCTAATTTATTTTTTATTCAGAGGTGCTGAACATCTGTGCCGAACAATTTGCCAAAAATATGTTTTGCAACTAACAACAATGTTAACAGTTTTAAAACACAGTAATGTGGCATTTGTGAATATATATACACAGATGTGAATATACGTGACAATGGCACTAAATGTACTCCATAACAACCCCCCCCCCCCTACACACGCACACACACACGCACACACAAACATATTATTCTTAAATTAAGAATTTAAGAATTCCTTGTCTGCATCTCTCTGTTTGCATATCATTTGTGGGTGATATTCATCTCTGCCTCAGTCTCTGAATGTTGGAATGTCTGTGGGACTATCTCTCCTTCTCCCTATCTCTCTCTTATCTCCAACTCAGTGCATCTATATTTCTATCTTCCTCTCCATTTCTCTCTTTCCCAATTTCCTTCTCCCTCTCTCTTAAGCTCACTAGCTTGTCTCTTTCTCTAATCAACGTCTCTCTCTCTCTCTCTCTCTCTCTCTCTCTCTCTCTCTCTCTCATCATGTACATTTATTTTGCGTGGGGGGGGATCTTGTCTCCCTCCTCTCACCCGCCTCTCGCCTCTCTCGTCTCCAGAACTCTGGCCCCCACAGGGACTGTGACGTCCAGTACGCCGAGCTGGACACCTCCGCCCTGGCCTCGTCTGTCGGCCCCCGCAGCCCGGCCCCCGGGGGCCCCGGGGACCTTGTCGAGTATGCCACCATCCAGCCTAGCTCTCACTAGCGCATGCCTCTGTAGGCCTTTCCCCTCAGCGTCTGACCACCAGGTACACCGACTGTTGCACCAACCACCCCACTCCTCCTCATGCACCCGTAACACCAACCCCTCCCCCTCCTCTGCACTCTCCCAGCATCCTCCTCCTCCTCCTCCTCCTCCTCCTCCTCCTCCTCCTCCTCCTCCTCCTCCTCCTCATGCCCCCGTAAACACCACCCCCTCTACTGCTCCCTCCTCTCTTCTGATGCACTCACAGCATTCCTTCCTCCTCCTCCCTCTCCTCCTCCTCCTCCTCCTCCTCCCTCCTCTCCTCCTCTCCTCCTCTCCTCTCAAAACATGCTGACACACCACTCTCCCAACCACCAACTCCTCCCGCCTCATAACCGCCAACAACCCCCCCCCTCACCCCACCCCCCCCCCTCCCCCCGACTCACACACCTTTGCATGCTTTGACTTCCTGTGATGCGCTTCCTACGTTGAGCATGTTGTATTCCCTCTTCCTTTGTCTCGGTCATCCTTTGATTTGAGTTTTTTCCCCCGCTTCACAGCTTTTCCCTGGGATGGCTCCAAATTGAGGTTGTTTTACTGGCCTTCTGAAATCCCAAGCAGGATGAGGAGAGGCTACAGATGTATATATCAGAGGTGCTTTTGTTAGAATTGAAGGGTGATGGTTCCGTCCTTTCTGTTGCAGGGCAGATAAACAGTGATTCATGTGTAAAGCTACTTTATATATAAAAAAAAGAAGGTTTATTCACTGCCTGGAGTGTCAGCCAAGCAGCTGTTCCATCCGTGTCTGGTCTGTCATGTAAAAAAGATTCCCCAGTTCTATTAATCCTTACAATATTACGCCTTGAGATATTCCATTACAGGGATGTCTGAAACGCCTCCTGGCGCACTGGATGTTGGCGATTCGAGTCAAGCTGTTCCTAAGTATTTAATTACTTTAACTAACACAACATCGTCAATGTATTCCTAACAATTTAACGACGTAATAACAAGCTACTGTAACACACAAACAGCTTTGTCTTCTTTAACAGCGAAAAAAAGTACAGTAGTAAACGGTGGAAGACAGCCCGGGTATAATTGAAAACATCATTATGCAGTCAGCCCTCAGTACCTCTGTCTCTCCCCGTTCTGGTTCACACACCGACCAGTTTCTATGGCAATACTCGATGTGGCTCGCTCAGCATGCTGCGAGCCAAAGCCCGGCGCGATCCTCCATTTCAATAATTTTGGAAATTGTATTCTGATGTAAATGCTGGCTGGTCCCTGGGAAGTTAATGAACACACTGGAATGTCAGAAGGGCATTCGACATTCTATCCGAGGAAGGGCTTCTTCTGATTCCCGTGTTTGGGGTTGAGGTGTGACAGACTTCATTTTCCATTCACACATTGCTGAGGGAGGAAGAACAGTTTATTGAGCTCCGTCCTGCACTGCTCGGTAATGGCAAAACAGAATAACCATTTCAACTAGTGCAGGCCTACCACACCTAGCTTATTTGTATGTGCAGAATTTTTACATTTATAAGATGGAGCAGGGTCATACGAAGACTGATTGGGATTCGCCAACTAAGAAACACGACTATGGTGCTATGTATTATGGTATTTTTAAGAAAGAAGTACATGCTTTCAATTCCTCAACGTTGGCACAGCCAACGTTTATAAAAGGGACAGTTGAAGCAGAACACACGAGACGTATAAAAAAAAAACTAAATTAACATTAAAGGATGATCGGGCATGGGAAGTCATACAAAGCAAAAGGAAAGCTTTTAATATCTCCAAGCAAAGCAAGAGCATTTCTCGAAGCGAAGGAAAACAACAGGGATGATGAGGAAAACAGAGAAGTGTACGCTACAGTGAGAGAGGGCTTAAGGGTTGTCGCTTGGGACTGAGTTTGAAGCCGTGTGACCGTCTCTGACCCTTAAGTGTTATCTGCCCCAAGCAATGTTAACTCCAATAGTGCTCAGCTAGGGATGCCGGCCAGCAGGTTAGGCAGCGGATGGGAAATGACATTTTATACGTCCTTGGGTCATGAGAACAGCAACCATCTGGAGAAAATGCCCAACATGAATAACTTGTGGCTGTCATCTTTGTAGGAGTAAGACATGAAAAGACGAGAAGCTTGTTTTTCAACCAATTCCACTGACTCCGGCCACCAGAGACACAAACACATAGATTATATTGAGAGGAGAAGTTGAGAGGATGCCCAAACAACATAACATCCCAGCACTCTATAAAGTAGAACACTCTGACCCAGGAGGGAACTGCTGGATTCATGAATATTTAATGCATCCTTATTTCCTCTGACTTGTGGCCAGTTATTTATGACAAGAGCCTGAACTTTGTAAAGTCAGGCAGATCTATGTTGGCGGGATCTATGTTCAAACACTTAATTCAACACAGGGGGACTTTATTTCAAATCAGCGGTGCTATTGTCCCAGGCTATGTTCCCATCACCTCTGTTAGATTGATAATTATGACAAATGAAATTATAAAAGTGTCAAATAATGACAATCAATACTAATGATAACGATTTTTTTTAATTAAAATAGTTCAATATATTTATTTAAATTAATCAAAGAAAACTTTAGATGATGCTGAGTCCAATGACTGTAAGCCCTCTTCCCCATATGTCAGATAAATTATTATTTATGCATTCCCCATTAGCACTTTGCAATTCATTTTGGCCTCTTGTCGTTGGTCATGCAATTCATTTGTGCAAATGAACAGTGCTTTTATTTAGCCCATGAGGGTGCCTCGTTTTTCACAGACAGATATTGTAGTCTTTTGTTAATAGCAATTAACAAAATTGTTTGCAAAATGTTTTTCTTTTATAGTTCTGGCCCCCCTTTCCTTCATTAATAGTCAAATCTAGGAAGAGATCAGTAAAATAAGGAACTGGCTCATGTCGCGACAATGTACTAATAATAATACTTGTTCAGCTAGCGTTGTTCATTCTTCAGGCAAACTGAGACCTAGAAGCGGGTGAGGTAGAAGCTGACTATAGTGTAGCGGCAGAGTCTTTATTCCCAAGAGGTGAGGCTATCTCTCCCCCAACACACCTGCACGTAAACCCCCCTCTGAGGCCCACCAAACGCACGTCTTGGTGGGCCAGATTTAATTTAGATTAACCTTCCATTTCAGGTGTGTTCCTTCCCCTCTTGTCTCGTCTACCAAATAACCTGTGGGACGCGTGGAAGCTTCCCTACACCCCTCGGCCGTTCTATTACTCTCATTGCCGGGAGCGATATGTTATCCTTCACCAACCCTCTTCCCCCTCCGCCGGAATACATTTGTTAAACCGTGCCTCATTATAATTCACCGAAACACACCTTTGTACGGACTATTATAGCGGCGCTACCCTGATGGCAACGCGTTCTCACCTCTTATCTGGCTCACCGTAGAAGTATGCTTCGCTGTTCCTCCACAGATGTGTTAATCAGCTAGTGTTGAGCAATTCCCTCCCCTGTCTCCGTTCATCTCCAGCCCAGCTTCCTCTGGTCGACGGGGGGGTTCGGATCCGCGCCCCGGGCCAGAAGTGTGTGTCGGCACAAGCGCCGCTAGATTAGACAGCGCAGTGTTTGTTTGTAAAGTCGCAACCTTGCCGCGGTTACTTGGAATAATGGTTGTTCTAAGAACAAATGACGTGCTGTTTTATTAAATAACTGTTTTTATTGTGCAAGCGTGTGGGATTGTGTAAGTGAGCGTGTGTTTGCGTGTGTGGCGTGTGTGTGTTGTTTGTGTGTGTGTGTGTGTGTGTGTGTGTGTGTGTGTGTGTGTGTGTGTGTGTGTGTGTGTGTGTGTGTGTGTGTGTGTGTGTGTGTGTGTGTGTGTGTGTGTGTGTGTGTGTCTGTGTGTGTGTGTGTGTGTGTGTGTGTGTGTGTGCGTGTGCGTGCGGGTGTGTGTGTGTGCGTGTGCGTGTGCGTGTGCGTGTGTGTGTGTGTGTGTCTGTGTGCCTGTGCCTGTCTGCGTAACAACGATAGATATATTTCCAACGGGAGGTGAGAACTCATCAGACATGAGGGCTCACCGACTGGGTAGCGTGGCGAGGACGGTTTGCGGTTGCCGTGACTACGCCGAGCTGAACTAAAGAGTTCAGCTCGACGGGCTGGTGTCACGCCACGTTACAATGACAGGGTGACGGTTAGAGGACAAGGGTCAGAGGCCGGTGAATGACCCAACCCAGTCTCACCAAAATGCGTACAGATCGCACGGTTTGACATGCATGCAGTACATACGCCAAATGACCATTTCGCGTGCATATGATACGCAAAACCCAGCATTAACTACTGTGGAGGGCGGATGCGTATACGCAAAACCCGGCATTAACTATGTGGAGGGCGGATGCGTATATTTTTTCTTGCCAGTTTAACGGTGTCAAATTGTGGCTGTGACGTACTACCGAATTTCAGACTTTAACAACCATTTTATTGCACTTTTCCTTATCGGAAGCCGGAAATTCCCGAATTCTGAGTAAAGTTCAATGCAGCATGCATCGCTGGTGACGTCGGTATGGGTATAAAGTGATGCGTACGCATCCGCCCTCCACAGTAGTTAATGCTGGGTTTTGCGTATCATATGTACGCGAAATGGTCATTTGGCGTATGTACTGCACGCATGTCAAACCGTGCGATCTGTAGGCCTACGCATTTTGGTGAGACTGGGTTGGAATGACCACAAAGCCCAGTGTCCTTGAGCCGCTCGTCGGTATTTCCAAGAGGAAGCTTTCGGATTCGCCCGATATTGATCCATTAAGTAGCCTAGAAATAACAACGATGTTGTTGTTGCTTTTTTAGATAATGTTCTAGATACTGGTCTAGATTAGAGTAGAGTGGCATTCTGGAAGTATGATTTTGAAATAAGGATAGTAGTTTTAGATCTGGTATAACATTCTCAGGGCGTAAAGGTACATAACCAGTAATATAACACCCTATGTGAGTATTGTGTATTTTTATGTTTTTATTGCTCTTTCAATTCTCTTTTTGTAATTATTTAAGAACAATCCAATGAAAATATTGAATTATTGAATTGATGCCTGTCAATTAGGATGATTGATTGTTGTGAGTGTTAATCGATCAAAAGCCTAAAGCTCTTGATTGATGCTAATTAAATAATGTTTACTAATTAAGTGAAGCCTCATTAGGATGAAGCAGATAGAATGTGATGTGCTCAGAGAGAAAACCCCAACCGGTTTGAGGCGGCATATGACATACTGTATAATGTGGCCCCACTACCCTGTTTTTCATGGTTTCTGCTTTTGACCGAACAACAACCTTAGGTGGAACCCAGAAGCCTGTTGCTTTGAATGATCTGTGACAGGGAGGGGCAGGCAATTCCCCCAAGTGTCCAACCGTTGAACTTCAGACATCTTTATGTGCCTGTGGATCGCCAGCCAAGTCTTGGCTGGAACATCGCTGAGGCGGGCTGAGCTGTCATATCCAAGGAAACATTGCACTACGTTTTACATTTGCTTCATTAGCATGGTTGGGAATCTGCAAGCGGATCAACTGGGACTTGTACGATTACTCTCTTAAGGATAGCGTCGGCATGGTGTGTGTCGAAGAACTTTCGAGTTCATTTGGCTGCATTTCAACCTGATTAGTCTGATTCCTTTTGGACTGGAATGAAACAGGGTTGGAAGTTTGGAATAAGAAAGAACATGTGAAACTTTGTTTTTCCTCTGTCTCGGATGTGATGAAAATGCCAACCCCTTGGTTTTGGTTTCACCTTGTCCATGCTAGGATTCATTAAACTGGGACTGTGTGTGTGTGTGTGTGTGTGTGTGTGTGTGTGGTGTGTGTGTGCGTTGTGCGTGTGCGTGTGTGTGTGTGCCTGTTTGTGTGGCGAGGTCATCTCCAGACCTGCAAGATTTCTGCACAATGCAACACCTTCTCTTTGTGTGAGACATTGGGGGACCACTCCATCTTTGCCCTCACCATGGGTGCCACGCCCTCTGACTTGGAAGACCCCCATTCATCACTCTAAATTAGTTGGGACCCACACCTAGGAACTGATTTTACGCCATAGATAAAGCCCCTGTAGATATCACACCATAGATATAGCCCTGCAGGACATAGACATAGCCCTACAGATATCAAACTATAGACATAGCCCGGCAGGACATAGACACAGCCCTACAGATATACCACTATAGACACAGCGCTACAGATATACCACTATATACATTGCCCGGCAGGACATAAACATAGCCCGACAGATATACTCACTATAGACCTGTGTCACATCATTGACACATCCCTATGGATTTACTACTGAAGACATAAGACACTCCAAATATAAAATCAGTATTACTCCACAGTGGCTGCACAGGGATATGTTATTATGACGTTTTTATTGTGTGCTATTGTCTGTGATACACAAGAAAAAATGTTGTTTTATTCATAAACAAATAGAAATCAATATAGTACTCTGCATGACATATCATTACTCTCAAATGCTTTGCCCTTGCCCTGTTTGTGCAGCTCTCTCCTCATCACTGTGTAGCCAACTGAAAGACATGGAACACGAATACTAATGGGGGATACAACTTCATTTGAGAGAGCTTTTCCTATTAATTCCGCTGCATAGCAAATTCTATTTCAATTTGTCTGACACACATTAGGGCTTGTTGGCCAGTAGTCTGAGGGGAACTCTAAACAGATACATCCCAGAAGCTGGTTCGGTACATCCACAAACCCCTGAAAGGATCACCAGAGCGTGTGTAAGTGCTCCTTAAACTTTAGGGTCACAACCTAATTTGGAGTTATACATAAGTGGTCTTAAGTGATTACAAAGGCTGCCTTGTAATCTTTATGTTTTTAATGATACGTTATTGATGATAGCATAATCATAATTTGAAAGGTTTAATAAAGGTCCCCTATATAACAACAGTCTACTGCTACTACTACTACTAACCACTTAGTGCAGGTGCAAACTCCTTCAGACTTTTAATTGGGATCAGGGCCCAAACATGGTGGAGAAACATAGAGCAAGCTGGCCCTGTTTGCTGGCCCACCTGGGGAAGTGTCTGGGGTGAGAGGGCTAGTATCTAATCCCAGTTCGACATAGCCCCCTGGATCTCGCTTAATCTGTGACCTGTGGTCCGGTCATGCTGGGATTAACCCTGCCAAACACCAGCTTAGAAAAAAGAACAAAAGAAACCTCATAGATGCTGTAGTTGGAGATATCTGATGAAGGAATGTATTTTGTTGTTCATTCATACTAAGGAAACTGTAATTTTGCAACCCAGGTCATAAGTAGATCCATCTTTTCTGTATGTGCTCACCTTGTCTGTACGGAGACAATGGTGTATAGGTGCATAGCTACGGCCCCATGTCCGGGGTTTGTTGACCTTTGTTCGGGTTTATTGCATCAGTGGGCCAGAACCTTCAGATGCATTTGATGAAGGCCTCTACCAAATTACATGTATATAAATATATAACGTATCTATAAAGGGCCTTTACTTACATGTTGGCCTGGTTCATTCTGAGTCATCCTGCTAACGAGAGCCATGACCGTTGTAACAGATGTACGGCAAAGATTAGTCCAGTTAACAAAATTATGTACAGCAAATCGCACCATTTTTGGTGTTATGACTGCCTGGACATGTTGCTGCATGCTTGTTAAAGTCTCAGGAAATTAAAACATTTGGCGATCACCCCAGGACGGCTTCTGCTTGAAGCCCATCCAGGTCCCCCCCCATGGCACTGATTGTGTTTTTTATTTCTCTTCAAAGTATCCGCAGGACTGCGGCTCGTACCCCCGCCCGCATCCTGGGTTGCCTTCGTGCATCAAAGCAGGGCTTAGGTATCGGCTTCGCATCCAGAAGCACCCTGGGCAGTTGTGATACGTGTAGGGAGCAGACACACCGTTCCAGACCTGTCTCCTCAAATGTTGCATCAGAGCACTGCTTTTTTTCCCCACTGATCAGACTTTAGTGAATTAAAAGCCACCAGAAAAAGTTAGCTCCAGCACCTCTCTCTGCAGTGGTCCCTGTTGCTGACCTGAGACCATTTGACTTTATTTTCCCCCTCCCAATGCAACTTGCTCCTTAAGTGCTCCTGCCTTGGGAGGGTTACAAGAGAGCGAACAACGGTAAAAAGGACCAATATACCTTCACAGGAGAGTCTCTTCATTCTCTGCCTTAAAGACTGGAGGACCGATGGTGGCCTTTCTCTGCTGGGGTTTGGTCTGGGAGTTGGTGGCTGCCGGTCATAAAACGGGTGGCTGTAGGAGTTGTGCTTTTTCTATTGAAATTTGAGTTGAGTTTAAACTAGAAACAACCGAGAATCGCTTTTTTGGGTTGTAGCCAAACATTATAATTTCTTAGAATTATTTACCTAAGAATTCAGAGAGAGAGCGAGAGCAATGCCTCATTGATTTATGTCGCTCACAAGTTGGTGAGGCCCAGCTAGGAGGAATGTCCCTTGCCGAAACGCTGATGAATGAGCCTCCCATCTCCCTCTGTCTTCCATGCTCCATGCAACGTCATTACCTCCCTCAATTATCCTCGGATCTTTGGAAGTGCAAAAAAAACTGAACGAATGCAGTTGGACACATTTCAGTCACTGTCTGTATGTTCTTCTTTCACTGTCCTCTTCCTCATCATCGTACTCCTCCTCCCCACCGCTACCTTCATCATCATCGCCATTACCATCATCATCATTACCATCATCATCATCATCATCCTCATCCTCACCCTATCCTCACCCTATCCTCCCCCTCCACTCCCCAACCGTCTAACCTTGTTTAGTGCTGGGATCGTCGTGTTCGTAGATGTAGAGATGATTGGAGAACGTCCGTAAGTTCCATTTTCATCCTTTTGGTTTCTGAATGTTGGTTTGTCCTGAACATAATTCAACTCACTTAACCACAACAAACTGCTCCCTGTCCTGGAATAAACACGGTATGTATACCAGGGTTTTGATACTGTGTGTATATATATATATATATATATATAATATATATATATAATATATATATATATATATATATATATATATAATATATACACAGTATATATATTCTGCAACGGCAGTGATGGCCGTTGGTATATGGAAATTAATAAATGGACCTTTATATCAAAGTATTTCAAGAAATTAACCTTTACATCAAAGGGTAGTCAAGTAGTCCTCATATGAAAGCTCCGCAAAATGTGGCCATGAAAACGGTGCACTAAAAAAAGATACCGGTAAACCCCATCAACCTCTCAGTGTGCATTTCTATAATCAAAATATTCCTTCAAATACTCTGACTTCGTTAACCAATGATGCAGCACTCACATCAAATATGTTCGGAATATTGTATGTCTAATACTCACTGATGAAATTAAAATTAATTTGTTAATGTTAATGATCTTAATTGGCACCATTCTGGCAAATAAAACAACAACAATGCTGTTCAGCCACAGAAACCCGGTTTGAAGCCATCCAAGTAGCACAACGAAAAAATAAACTAAATAAGCTTTTGTTTCTTTGCCATGGACGCCGGCCAGAACTCGCTTGGCTGCGAGACAAGGCGACGCGTAGAGAACATATTAATTAATGATGACTCTTAAAGAGCACTGTGTGAGATAATGTGGAGGTTGGTACTGCTTACAAGGTGAACTCGCCGCTCTGATTGCAAATACAAATAAGAACCTCACACTGTATCCTCTCGCAAGCATAGGCTAATCACAGTCAAACCTCAATGTTCTCATGGTTTGTTAACCAACACACCATGACTTAGATCTACTTGACAACACCGTGCTAAATGGCTGCTGCCGTTTATCATCCTCTCCTAGCGTATCATGATAGAATTTAGTGTTTATTTATCGTTTAGCCCCTGCGTGATCTTTGAGTCGTGTGACAGAAAAACACATTGCGAGTTTCAACCGTCCCTACTGGTGTGGTGTGATTTGAACACCTGTAAGCCTGTAAAACACATTGACCCCAATAATGTAATTAGCATTGCTGGTGTAGTGATGAGTTTGTCTTCCAGTGGTGAAATATGCTCTTTGTTTTCTACTCGCAGTCCTGAAATAAACAAACAGAAGAGAGTCAAAGAAATACTAGGATCAATGCACACGAAAACGAATATGAGCAAACAATTTATGAATCTCGGTAAGAAGGATCAGTATGGGAAAGTATGTGCATTCAAAGGCTTTCGAAAACACCACTGGCGTTCCACTCTCAAATTGGATTGTGTGTCCTGAATATCAACTAGAACGTTCCTCGGCTTCGAAAACTAAACATTCATTCTCACCCTGTGTGTGTTTGTGTGTGTGTGTGTGCGTGCGTGTGTGGGTGTGTGTGGCTTGTTAACCGATCCTTAAACCAAAAGCCATTGTGTTCACGGTCATCCCACGTCCTGCATTCACTGCTGCTTCCTGTCACCCAGACAGGAAGTACCCCTTCCTCACTTCCTGTGTGCGGTGTCATTGCAGAACTCTGGGAGGCGCCCAGAAGATGTTCTGAACCCGGCCCCGTACGTGACCTACCAGCCGATCTGCTCCATGGAAACCTTCTCCCAGCCAGCCCCCCCACCACCGCCGGCCCACGCCCAGCCTCCCACCTCCTTCCTGCCCCAACACCCCTACGCCCACGCCCACCCCCACCCCCACCCCCACCGCCAACTGCACCAGCAGCCTCCGGGCCAAGAGATCTCCTACCCCCCCAACATGGGCCACCCTGTGCCTGGTCCGCGAGCCCCCTTCACCTACTCCAGGGAGCAGTCGGTGTGAGGCGCGGTGACCCCCGCAGTGCCCCCCGCAGTGCCCCCACCCCCCACCCCCCACCCGAGAATCTACGAAACGACCAGCGGAACCGTGCGCGGCACCAACAACCACGACGACTGCGACGCCTCCCCCAACTCCCTCCAGCTCCTCCAAACGTCGGTGCAGTGTGAGCTCAGTATACGGGTGGTGTCTTATATGTGAGCTGTCTCCGTCCTCCCTCTGTGACCCCCCCCCCCACCCACCCCCTTGTCCCAGCATTGTGTGTCGTGCACTGCTTGTATCACAGAAGGCATAGCGTATAGAAACAAGACACCTGCTGTTAGCCGTTAGATGCTGTCATCTCCCCACGCTCCCTCCTCCACCCTCCTCCACCCTCTCTCCGCTGCTCACGCGTGCCCATGGGATCCGAGTCCTCATTCCCAACGTTAAAGTGTCTAACCATGTACAGTGTTTGCCATTCTTTTGTTTATTTGGTCCCTTTTCCATTTTAGTTTTTTATTTGACTCACCGCGGTCGTGACCGCTTTCCGTGTTCATTGTTGCTTTTTTTTTCCATTGTTTTTTTTGTCGATTATATGCTTGCTTCTTCAAGAAAAACTACATAACGTACTGTATTTGTGATTTGGATGTGTGATCTGAAAAAAAATGATGTAACTATTAATACTTTTTTAGAATTGTTTACTTATTAATAGGACATGGCCTGCCCTCCTCTTTCATGACAGTTATTAGCAGAGTGGTCAGAATTGGCAGCTCCCTTCTCCCCCTCGTCGTTAAAAAACTGCAGCCATATTTGATTCAATTTGGATAGGTCGAATTATAAGAAAGACACGTTGTCCTCACCATAAAATAAGAACAGATAAGGGCTAAAACTAAGCAACTATTTGTCCCCTTTTACATGAAAGTATATTAATATAATTATTATTAATGTTATTATTAATATAGTTGATAGCAGTATTGTTAGTTGCCAAGGCTAGGAGCATTCAATTTCGCTAATGTGTATTTTTAGTCGTATTATTTTGTATTGTTTTCCATTTGCTTCCATGCTAACGTTTACATTCGACCGTATTTGTTAAAGGGAATGTACAGCGAAGATTGGCAACATGCTCGGCTAGTTTACATTACTGCTTGCCACGCGCTGTGTTTCTAAATGGAGTTTACTGGAAGGTTAATTAACACAAGGTGGTCCTAGGTGGGTCTTTTTATCGAGGGGGGGAACGGAGCCCCTCTACGCAGGTGCAATAGATGAATATGACAATCACTTTTTAGGGCTGCCCTAGGAAAACTTTGTTTTTAATAGTGTATTCAAGGTTTGTTTATTTTTGATTTTTTTTTTTTACTAATTGCTTAAAAAAGCAAACTTTTTTTTCCCAGGACAGCCCTCCCATTTAACATATTGAAATGTTTTATTTTAGGATTGCACCTCTCAAAAGCCTAAAGAGTTGAACAATAATCCGCTGAAGAAAGAGCTTGCTACTGTATTTTTCTAGAGAACACTTCCGTATAGACTGTATCGATTGAGCTTTACAAATATATAACACACACTGTGACTGTCGCGATTAAACCATACATAAGCTAACTGTCCTACGACGAGCCAACTCTAACACACTGCCACCAACACGCACAACACGTCCACAACACATAACACAACTGCATAAATAACTGAAAGGTTCACACATTTTCTTTTTGCCATGTCAGGTTTGTGTTTAGGATAAAAAATGAGAATACTTGTGTTTGTGCTCGATGTGAAAGATGTTTAAAAAAAAAGACAAGTAGATTAACCCTTGAGATGTTGAAGGTGTTAGTGTTTACTCTTGACGGTTGTTTGAATTTGGGTGAAAAAAAAAATCTCCTTTTGCTTATTGTTGTCCTGCGACGACTGAATCGGTGTGCGAGTTCTGAGTGGAACCGGTTTCATCCAGTTTGAACTGCAGCATCGACATGTTGTCTTGGTGTAACTGCTGTATGAAAACACAAACACACAGAATGCTTTCTTGTGACACATTGTTAATAACAACCTCCCTTATTATTATTATTATTATTATTATTATTATTATTATTATTATTATTATTATTATTGCTATCATTATTATTATTATGACTGTAACTGTGACTAATATTATTACTGCTACTGCTTTCTTGGAATGAAATGTACTTCAATTTATTTCAAAATTGTTTTGTCTGTCCTCAATTGTGTTGACGATTGCATCCTCTCCATTAACCTTTTTCTATGATTTCTGTTTATAACTTTTTTTTCTTCCATGTTTTCTTTTTCTAAATAGTGCGTAGCCTATTTCTCTTGAAACCCTCATCTGTATATTTGAGTGGACGTGATCATCTGATGTAGCAGACCCAACCAGAGCTGCGGAAAGTCGTGTGGAAGAATTTAACCATTATTTTTTACATCCTGAGTTCTTTGTGTAAATATTAACAATGTATCTGGTGTGTTGAAAAAAAGAAACAAAAAAAAAGAACGAGCCATGCAGTTTAACATTAAACTTCACTAATGATCCATGTAATATGTGTTGTGTTTGTGTCTTAATCATTCTATCCACCATCCACCCCCACCTGCTTTAGCATGTAAACATGTACACACACACACACACACACACACACACACACACACACACACACACACACACACACACACACACACACACACACACACACACACACACACACACACACAATGACAGTGGAGTCTCAATATTCATTCTATTAACACAGCGGGGAAGTAAATATCCAAACATCCACCATCCAAAAGGGAAATATGTTTTTTACTCATTGCGAACCTCAGCAAATAAACAATTAAATAAAAGAAGGGCCTCCTTCATGAATATTGTGTTCAGCTTCCATGGACAAATTCATGAAAGAAAATGGTCAACAAACCCTATACAGTACCTTTCTCCCACAAGGAAAACACATGCCCGCAGGCACACACACATATATGCACACACAGACACACACGGAGTCACACCTGCGTGCGTGTGCATGCACTAGGACACACCTGCTTAGCTTCAGCTTCGTGCGGGTGGATTCACCAAAGCTTTCATGTGCTTACGGACGTCTGTGGAAGTCGATCCCATCAAAGGTAAGCTTCTGTCAGCCGTTTGCTTGACAGGCACTACTACCTCGGTCCACTTTGATCACCTCATTGGTGACGTTGGCAATAAAGGGGAACACGTTGACTTGGGCCAGCCTTTCATCCTTCGTGAGATGCTGTGGGCATACTCGGTGCACAATGAGACGGAGACGAGGAGAAACGCAGGGATATCCACTCAATGTGAAAACAGCTCAACAAAATGAAAACCTTTGATTAATAAACTGGAAATTATTGTCAAATTTAGAGGCCTGTAGGACATTAATTAATTCTGGAACACCTTAAGCAATGTTGGAATTGAATGCTACAGTAAGAAGGAAAATCCAAAAAAAAAGTCTCGACGGATAAAATGGGGGGCAAATTGCCTTTTCACTGATTTCAGAATTATGAACTTGTTATGCTTTCACTGTACTCCCAAGAAGAGGAAGGCATGACCAAAACCCTAGAACGGAGAATAAAACCTTGAATCAAAACCCTTAAACCAAGCCCTAGAACCAAAAACCAAACCTTAAAACCAAACCCTAACCTATAACCAAACCCTTTAACTTAACGAAATATAAAACCCCTAAAGCTGGGATCTACGATCCTGGAGAGCTAGCATGATTTGAAATTAGCTTCTCCTCGGAGTTCCGTCCAACCCCTCCCCCACCCCTCTTTTTCTTAACCTTTTAAGAAGGTTGAGCGGGTCCAAATACCTGTGGCAGTGGAAACTTCTGCTGACTCTTCTCTGCCATAGAGGGTTACCTGAGTTACCTCCAGTAACGTCTGGTCCGCTCCATCGGCGACAACGTGCTTTGAGCTCCGGAAAGGAGGCTTGTGATTGGTTCTTTCGATTCGGACCAAATGGCAGTAATTGGTCAGCATTTTCACAGGATTATAGCAGCTACAGAATTTGTGCGTGTTTCAATACTTTTTCAGTGCCCATAAGTTATTTATTGCTGTCGGTGTGTAAAACACATTTTAAACAATATATAGATAAAAGTGCATATTGCAGGATAAAGAACACGCTGCCTTTAACCTGAAACTACACAACAAACCAAAAAAATATGACGTGTAAACATTAGTTTCCCCACAGACCTTCCTGTCCTCTGGCATCTGTGAACCTCGCACTCGCACTCGCATAGGGGGAGAGGTCACCCAACGCGGTCCCAGTCTACACACCACACTGTCCCTCCCCGTGGTCTGCGGTATAAAGCAGTGGACACTTAAGTAATACGGGACTGTGAGCCGGGACGTCTCAATCCCGCGCACCAAAACACACGAGGGCTCCCCAGATGGGGTTAGGAGACCAGTAGGGTCCCTCTGGAATACAACTGCAGCACTGCGGCAATCCAATCTTTCACTTTACCCTTTAAGGATGGACTGACCCATAGCATATAAACATATAGCTGTCAATGAGCACACACATAAACACAAACACACAACACACACACACACACACACACACACACACACACAAACGCAGAGCTATATTTACCCTATATTTATGGATGGGATGAATGAATGCATAATCTTAATAACTAAATATACATGACTACTTTTCTGCTGCAAAGATTAGCATATTCTTTGCACTCAATTGATTCGAAAGGAAAGTAATGGTGTATGTTTCAAACAAATGTCTCTGCACAACAAGCCATTTTTATTCTTCCAGACTGGTGGCTGGAATTTAATGACAGGTCCACCATTATGTAACAGAAACCCGTCTAGTGGCAGAGTCACACTGGGGACAAAATGGACCTCTCTCTCCCTCCCTCCCCCTGTCCCACTCTCTCTCCCTCCCCCCTCTCTCTCCCTCTCTGCCTTCCCCCCCTGTCTCTATCTCCTTTTTCCTATCTCCGTCTTTCACTCGACCCACCTGCTCTTTCCACACACCCCTCTCTCCGGCTCTCTCTCCCCCCATACCCGCTATCTCTCTATCCATCTCGCTTTCTCTGTGTCTCTCTCTCTCTCGCTCTCACTCTCTTTCTCTCACACAGAGCCTAAAGGCCAACGAGATACCCAGCAACAGATTCAGTGGTCTGTGGACCCCCATGGGTACACAACTAAGTGCCCATCCCAATGCTAAAACATCTCCCCCTTTCCCCGCTGTGGGTGCTGTGTACATTTAGCTGAACTCCCTCTCATCGTCAACGGTCGTCCACCGTGTCTGGAAGGGAAGGGAAGGAAATCTCTTCTCCTAACAGCAAAAGCAAACACCCTTTAGTTCCCTTCCCACCGTATCCAAGGACAGGTTAACTGACTTTCCCTGAGCGCGGTCGCGGGGAGCGCTTGACAACTCATCCGGAAAAGCCAACTTGATTGGATTGGGGGAAGTGTGCTGGAACGAATCCTCCATGTCACTTTTATGTAACACTTTTCCTCCCATCCATGGCGCTCTCTCGCTTCCTTTGCTTTCTTTCTTTCTTTCTTTCTGTCTCTATCTCTCTATCGGAGCAGAACACACAACCGAGAGAGACATGGGATCGCTGGTAATCACTCTGTGGCTTGCCTGTAAGAACGTTGTGGGCTTTTGTAGATAACGACAGAATGTGATATTAGATGAGACTGCAGGCCGGGGCGAGGGGTTCTGCACTCGCTGGCTGTATGCACACACACACAACATCCCTGTGTCTAAGTATAGGCCTGCGAGGGAAGACATAGACTACACCCTTGTTAAAAAAGTTTCCCCTTTAAAAACTTGAAGCATACACATCCACGGTTGAGGAACAAATAATAAAATACACTGTTAAATTGATTAATATCACTGCGTAATTATCCCACCACAAATATTGTAGAAGCAGCTTACGAAACACATTTAAGGACAATTAGCGGTACTCAGGGGAAACACTCGACCAATCAGATTGCTCGTTGGTAAGTAGCTCTTGGGTAATTTGGAGAGCCTTGCGTTCCTCCCAGGATCAGATTGCCATACGTGACGTGAATCCCCTGCCTCACTAGACGTTTGGATTACCAACAAAAAGACACCAATCATTACAAGTACTTAGTCGACGCGTAAACATTTCAGTCTGTTCACATTTCCCAATAATTTGTATTTTGTTTGCCTCTTGGCCTTTCAGAAAATAATATTGGTTTTAGACTGCAGGTGGTGTGTGTGTATTTGTATGTGTGTGCTTGAGTGAAGGTCTGTGTGTCTGTCGGTGTGTGTATGTCTGTGCGTGAGAGAAAGTCGGCAGTTGTGTGTGTGTGTCCGTGTGTGTGTGTGTGTGTGTGTCAGTGTATATGTGTGTGGCTGAGAGAAAGTCAGTGTGTGTGTGTAGTCAGTGTGTCTCATCCCACGCTCTCCTTTCTCTTCTAGTCCCTCCTCTCTTCCCTTCTCTCACCCCTCTATCGTTTCTCCTTTGTCCCCTTTCATATTTCTCTCCTCTCCTTTCTTTTCTCTCTCTCACGCTCCCCCCCCCCCCTCCTCTCTTTCTCCCCCATCTCTCTTCTCTCTCTTCTTTGTTATGCGTCAAGATTTGGATTTTCGCTTGAACATCTTCCTACTGTGAGCAGAGAAAGAGGTTCGCTATTATTTCCACAAGGTCTCACGTCTCCACTCCCCACAGTTCAGGCCCCCCGAAGATAATGGATTTAGTTTTCTTCATGATCTTATGTCATTTGCCATGACCATGAGGAGGATGAGGAGCACGAGTCAGCGATGAAGGACACGATCAGTAACAAAAGGATTCCGCGCTGCGCATCCCCTCTACCTGACCCGCAACCTCTCTTATTTCACTGGAACGTTTTAAAAGGTTTCGCTTGCTTATTTGCAACCACACTTTAACTTTTTTTCATTTCGGAAACACACAAAATGTATAAAGTGTGTCTCGGACATACTCGTTCCTCTGTCTTTGCCGGATTGCTCGTTGGAAAGTGGAGCAATCCGGCAGAGACAGTAAAAAAAAAGGAAAAAAAAAAGGAAAAGTCACACCGGTCTCCGTTGATAACCAGATGTGCATCTTAAGGAGGACTACCTGTTTAAACAAAGGACATAAAAACATCCGTAATGAGTGGTGTTACCGGCGCGCAACACATTGGACAGGTAGACGTGGCTTTCCCCCCTCGCGGTTCCCCGTCGACGCGAACACATTTGGATGTTGTGACACGCCGTCCGTCGAGGTAGTCGTGGCGCAATGGCACCAACGCCCCTGGCCTGTCAATCACAGCCTGGCTATGGAGGGCATGGAGACGGCGTCTGGATGGAGATGGGCCGAGGCAGCTGTTCAGTCCCGCAGAGGGTTTGGTGGGGGGGGCTGAAACCTACACGCACACACTCGCATGTCGTGACATCCAACGTGTATGTGTGCGATGCTGTGGGAATGTTATCGCCTGTGTTTGTGTCTGTTGGTGTGTGTGTGTGTGTGTGTGTGTGAGAACAAGAGAGAGATTATAAATTGAGTCTACATTATTGATCTAAAATTGAGATAATGGCCAGCTTAGTATATATCTACTGGGAGTGTGGGTTCCATCCCCAATATCACCAGTCTACCTGTAGGCATCCTGGAGCAAGGTGCCCTAACCCCATCCTACTTTTTAATGGCATGGCTCCGATTTCAATGCGTCATCTCGCTTGACAAAAGCATCTGATCAATAAAAACAATCAAATTTGAATAATTGCTGTAAAGGTTGAGGGAGCTACATGGGTGAACAGGGTGTAGTTGTTTCCAAGCAGGGACTATGCAGGGCTGCTCCGGTCTAAGGTCTGTCTCGGTCTGTACTCTACAACCCTTACTGGAGCTCCATAGTGGATAAAGGTTTGATAGAGGCAGAACATTCTCAAAGCCTCATATCATGTAGAGCAGCCTACGGCTATTCTGATGACCCTCATCTGCAAACATCCTCCGCGCCGGATCACGTGACTCCACCCTCCAACCAATCCCTGATCTCTCCTGCAGTTGGACCACATGGTGGTGCAGAAAAGGAGGAGGAGGAGGAGGAGGAGGAGGAGGAGGAGGAGGAGGAGGAGGAGGAGGAGGAGGAGGAGGAGAGGAGGAGGTTAGGAAGCCGCCCCAACCGAAAAGCCACAGAAAGTAATTTATACGAGATCAAAAGCATGAAAGAGCACTTCTGTGGGGGGATGATAAGCCTGCCAGCGCCAGTGCCGATGCCCCAGGACTGTGCCCTGGTCTGGAGCCATGCGGACCACCTGGGCCCCTCACCCCTGCTCCCCCACCTTCCCCCACCTCCCCTCACCCGTCTCGCCCACCCCCCCTCACCCGTCTCGCCTACTAGATACCGAGCTACAGGGAGCCTTTCTGAAAGAGAAGGGAGGTGGAGAGGAGGGAGAGAAAGAGAGAGAAAGGGGGGAGAGTGAGGGAATGGGGGAGAGAACAGGAGATAGGGATACTGGAGTGAGTGACGGAGGGGGAGGGAGCGAAGAGGAAGGGAGAGAGATAGAAAGGGGGAGAGAGATCCAGGTGTGGGGTACTGGGAGAGTGGGGGAGAGCCATAAAATGGGAGAGTGAGAGCAGTGGAAGAGGACAGTGAGAAAGATGGGAGAGCGAGGGAGGGAGATAGTGGGAGGGGGGGGGGGGGGGCGAAGACAGTGAGGAAGAAGGAATGGGAGTGTGAGAGAGATGGAAGATGGGTGAGAGACGCAGGGATACAGTGAACGAGTAAGGGATCCAGTAGACGATGGGAGGGAGGGGGGGAGGCGGGAGTAAACAACACAGTTTGAGATAGAGCGAGTGGACAGCTGCTGTGAGACATCAGTCTTCCACCGGCTTCATGCATTCCTCTTTAAAGTGTGTGTGTGTGTGTGTGTGTGTGTGTGTGTGTGTGTGTGTGTACATGTGTGTGCACGTGTGTGTGTGCGTGCGTGCGTGCATGTGCGTGTGTGTGTGTGTGTGTGTGTACATGTGTGTGTGTGCGTGCGTGCGTGCATGTGTGTGTGTGTGTGTGTGTGTGTGTGCATGTGTGTGCGTGCATGTGCGTGTGTTTGTTTGTGTGTGTGTGTGCGAATAGTTTGAAACAAAATAATAAATTAGAACAGTAGGGTATATTCAATTCCATTACAGATCGTAGGGTATGTCCTCTTCAACTCCAGCATGGTGTAGTAATAATTCCTGGTTATAATGATTGTTATTTCACAATAAAAGCAGCTATTATTATTTCTTTAAAGGCAGTCTCAGAACAGACCACCAACGGTCATCTAGTTACGTGAAGTTTATGTAATTCAAAAACCATAAATGTTCAATGAAATTTATTTTTATTTTTCTTGCCACACATTCGCCTACAAATTATAAATGCAGTAAAAATCGCAAGGATGAAACTTTCTCTCCATGACGTTCATACTTATTATTTTATTTTTAAGAGACTTTCAGCAAAACAGTGCTAGTGATGATTGGGAAATCAGCTCTTTGTCTTGGAGATGTGTTTTGGTGATTTGATCAAATCACCAAAAACGCTAATCTTCCATTGCCAGACATCTTGCATGCTCACTGAGGGATTTGGGGGAAAGAAAATATATTTTTTATGATACAACATATCCCGCGGCAACGGTTTGACAAGCTATGAGTTTGAAAAACAACAACTTTGCAAGTACTTCTATCTCTAGCAAGTACTTCCTATCTCAGACAGAGAAGGAGCGTTGAATTCCCCAACCTCTCTCCAACAAACTTTAATTATGTCAATCTATCGCTTTCTCCTTTAAATTATATCTACTTCTATCTCCTTTAAATCCACTCTGCCCCCGATTGTGTCTAATTGCGATCGATCTCGTTTCAAATCCATGCATTTTGTTTCTCGTTTCTATTAAATTCTGGTTTGAATTCTATCCGTCTCAATCTCATTTAAATGCTAGCCTCCTTAAAACCCAAACCATGTCGTGCTTGAACTTTCCCCAGACTATAGTAGCTGGCGGGCAGGGGTCTAGCTCTGTGATTCAGTAATTGATTGTGATGCAATACGCAACGCTGGTAG
>OLKM01000068.1:598067-605567 GCA_900291075.1 Melanogrammus aeglefinus
GACAGACAGACACGAAAGATAGAGAAGAGAACACATTTGTTTAAGCGAGGCAAAAAGAAAATAAGAATACATTTTTTTCTGTACAAACAAACTGCTTATGCAAAAATCTATCTGAAAGAAAAAAAGTAGAAAAGTGTTTGACGGAGGCGTCCGCATGGAACCAAGCGTTTTTTAAGACTACACGCCACATCTAACATCTAACGGGCCAGAGAGATCTGAGAGCCGCTCGGTGACACAGCCGCCACGGTGGGACGTGGACCTATAAGAGCTGTCGCCGTGGAACACGACAGCTGCTCTGATCCTGATCTAGACCTACCACTGTCAGTCTGTCTCCCCGTCTGTCTGCCTGTCTGTCTGTTTGTCTGTCCCTGTACTCTGTGATGGAAGCCTCTGGCGTTCCATGGTGATGTTCCCGTGTTTGTGTTTCTTTCCTGCTCCTCTCTCGTTTCCCGGCCCCCGGCCCCCCGAGAGCCTTTGGGGGGCAGCAGAAGAACCCGGCCTCGGATTTTATGAGGTAGCCTGGCCTCGCACAGAGGAGGAGCAGGCCTGCGCTGTTTGGGGTGGTTTGGGGTGATTGTACAGTACAGGGGTGTGTGTGTGTGTGTTTGTGCGTGTGTGTGAGTGTGTGTGTTTGTGTTGTTGGATTGTGCTGTGTATATTAAGTTGTTAAATATGCACCTCATTTTCCCTGACTACAGTGATGCATTATACATTTACATTATATAGCAGTGCATAATTTATCAAAGTATAGTACATATTATGCATAATATATGAAAGGAGGGAAGCCGTGGCGTTATGCAAGGTATTTCATTAGCCATCCAGTTCATCAGACTTGTCCTCCAATGTCCTCCATGGCGACGTCTTTCTGGGTGTCACTCCTGTTACTGTGGGAAACGTCCTTGACTTGTTGGTTAACCTCTTGAGTTTGATTGGGGTAGCTAGTACTGCACTGAAACTTATATTAGTACTACCACTACCAGTACTATAATACTACTACCACAGCTTGTACTACTAATCCTACTACTAATGCGGCTACCACTTGCAGGCAGGCACTGGTCGTGTTAGGCGAGTAAGGTTTTTATATGTGTTCCTTTTTATTAATGCTCCGGTCACAGGTGTTCTGTTGTTCAAGGTGCTCAAGTGCCTCCAGGCCATCCACAACAAGGCAGGTGAATCTCAATGCCAAACTCAATGCCAAGTTGATTGGCCAGTGTGGTTTGGCCGGGAGGGACGGGCACTCAGAATGTGCATGGCGTTTTTTGGAAACTCTGAAATCTTTGCAAAAAGTCATATGCCATTTGAAGAAACCTGGAGACCAATACAATGTTGAAAATGGCTGGAACGTCCCTTCAGGTGTTTAATCTGCCTCGTGGTGACAGAGCGGGACACACATTAACATGGTGACGACCGTCACCGTTGCACGTTCTCAAGTAGAAGCGGTTGCCAAGGTTACCAATCAGTCGCGAAAGCATCCAAAGCAAAGTGGTCGTCGAGTACGCGCACTTAAGGGGGGAAATATCGACCGGTGCGGTCGGTATGACACAGCGCGTCAGATTCAGCAATTATTAATCCAAAATAAACTGATTGTCGCAGTTGCCCTGCCTGAGATGGAAAAATAATCGTAAGAATTAAACAGAGGAAGGAATATGAACACATAAACATACGTTTTATAGCCTATATTTTAAGAACGGACATCAAATATACATTTACATAGAGTGCCGAAAATCATGGGAGGTTACACATTACAATGGAAAGATGAAATATGGAATATATTAAAAAGGAAAATTGAACATTGATGGAATATGTAAATTTGTGATTCGAGGTCTGCATCGGATTATAGACGTGAAGCCACAGCAGCCGCCGGACGCCCTGAGCGGCGCTGGAGCTTGTAGCACTGGATCGCTCTTCTTCTGGTTATACCGGCGTATGTTGGCCGGTTCATCCTGAACAGTATTCGTGGGAAGCCACAACAATAGAGCTGTTTGTGTGTGCGTGTTTTTATTTGCACGTTATGCTTGTACACCATGAGCGTGTGTTTGTGTGTTTTTGTGTGGACCACCTGCATTTGCATTTTTCTTGTATTTGCATGCGTGTGCATGGTGGTGTGTTTGTTAGAACAATAGAGAGACGGAGCGTTGGAGGACTTTGTGGCGGTCCTCCGAAGGATTTACAAGAACTAGGGCTTCAAGTTTCAACTCTTCACTAAACAAAAACTGGTTCAAACATCATGCTTTCAAGCATTTCCAGCATTCACATTTAGGGCATTTAACAGACGGTTTTAACCATATGCGACTTACAATAACATTAGTCAGAAGAAAGAGAAACTATATATCGCTGTCATCTTAACATGACATTCCCAGTAATATCAAACTCAGCATCTTATAAATATTGCAAGACTTCCAAAACCCTCCACTCCCAAGATTTTCCTAAACATCACATCTAAACGTACAGATTACCCTAACCTTGCATGGATACCAGACTCTCTAGCTATCAGCCGTCAAAACCCCTATATTTGGTACAGTAACAAGGCCTTAACATCATTGAATTTAACATATATTTGCCTTGACGTCCAACTTAACATATATTTACATTTGAAAATAAATATAATGGAGATGAATCTAGAAGCGCAACTGTATGCCCGTCTCTCCCTCGCTAGCACTGAACACTTTCCATTAGCATGACTTTACCTTTGCTTCAGTTGCGTGCGCCAGTTTATATGTTAAAGTTACACATTCCCTAAGGCTACAGTGAAAATCATTGCATACCGAGGAGAAGATTCCTACCAGAGCAGCTGGTCTGTGTCGACGAGATGCAGCCCAATGTCCCCAACCACCACCCAATTCATGAAGGAGGGCTGAATGTACATCTGCATAATGTGCTGGATTACCCTTGAAACGTATCTTCCTTTGTTTTATCTAGCGCGTGTGAAAGTGCCCGGAAACACAAAGAACCCAAAAATATGTTCCTTAACAAACAGGACTTGTAAAGCTTGGAAGAAGAGAGTAAATAATGTCCTGTTTGTTGTTGTTAGATGGTTCAGATCTCCAAAAAAAAATAAATATTACAGAGAAGTAAGACTTCTTGCTTCGGCTGAGAAGCCTACAGCCCATCCGGTCCTTAATTTCTTGCTGTACTTTGAAAGCTTCTGGTGAAAGTTGTTTTTTCGTTTTTTTGACAAGGGCCGTTTTTAGTGCTTCCTAGTTTCAAGACAGCTAGCATTTAGGCTTTGGAGATGGTGTACTTTCATAAACTATTTATCCTAACATCAAACGGCTTGTTTTTTCCATTTGAAAAACTGTAAAAGCATTCTTTGAAAAGGAATGGATTAATGTTCTGTTGAAACAAAACAAATAACAGCTTGCCAATGTTCTGGATTTCACATTACCCAGTGGAATCCAACAGTATCAACACGAAAGGTTTCTCTGCACCATATGTAGTCTGTGCAGCACTGTGGTCCAGCTATAGACCTAAAACTTCAGTCTTTTTTCAATCAAATTGTTGGCAAAATCAGGTTGAGAAAAAAAAAAAGACAGTTCATTTTTTTATTTCGTCCAACGCGGCGCTTAATGCTGCGCTACTCTGCTAGGATTCGTCTAACCTGGATTAGGTTGTGGACATTATTTCATCTATTTAGTTGTTTTTAATTGCTTCCAACTTAACGATGTCGAGAATTCCAGGGTGTTTTCACAAGCGATTAACAAGCGCTTAATAGTTTTGCGATAAGGGGAGAATTATCTTCCGCCATTGCTTGTCTCCCGGGGCTCAAACCCATCTCCGCTTGTTGCTGAATCATCTGTGATAAAAAAAAAAGAAGAAAAAAAACTCGGGAAGGTTTTGATAAAAACTTTGGTGATAGAGATAACCGAGGTGTCTATGGGTTTACCCCCATGAATAATTCTGTGTGTGTCTTCAGCATGAGGGAGGTTTGTGAGAGCTGCTTGGTAAGATTTGCAGGCTCCTGCCTCACAGTGAGAACCGGCGCGATCCAGTTCAGGGCGGTCGCGCACAGCGGGTCATCATGCTGATCACTAGACTGATGGTGTTCGGACTTTTCTTCTTCTACCCCTTTGTTCGCTTTTCTTTCACAATGGTTGAACTCGTTTTTACAGAATACACAAAGAAAGGGAGATTTTCTCCCCTTGTCTCACCTCTAGTTCAGAAGGAGGGAAAAAAAGCAACACAGATTCCTAGGAGGCAAATATTAAATCTGTGGAGAGCAGATGAGTAAAGGTGGCTTTAATCATGTCATTGACTCTATTAAAACCTAATCTACGATTTAGAATTTTGTTCGCAAATGTCTCCATTCATATTTGATGAGAAGGTACAAAATGTTTAATATCCTCCTTTTGTGATAATAAATTTGACCGTGGTTGACATGCTTCAAATGCAATTAGACGTCTTTCTTTTTTTACACGTACCCTCAAGCATGCACCTCAGAAAGGGTGAAACATAGACATGGTGGGGGTGTGCAAATGATTGGACTTTATTTTTCATTCTATACGTTACACCATGACATACTGTTACATGCGCTGTTATGACATATACCAATCAAAGTACTTCAATGTTATTTTTAATCTTTGATTATCTTTGTTTCTGAAAATAGAATCAGCAGTACATGATTGAACACAATGTTGATGGTGTGTGAGATATGATATGCCCTCCTCACATCTAACCAAATGCCGTCTCTCTGAGTTCCTCTGAGTGGAAAACATGTACTGAAGTACACAGAAGCCCTCGTGGGTTAGCGAATGCTTTGGTTTCAGATCTAACCGAACACCCTGTCGCTGCAGATGTTGTCGGGCTGCAGGACACCTCTGACATGAAACAGAATGAGGCGCTCTGATGTCAGCAGAAGTGGATTACAAAACAAGGTGCCGCAGCCGCTGCAAAGTGGCCGTCCCATGAATGCAGATATCTGCCTGCCAGCCAGATGATAACCCGCTTATCCACCGTCCAATCAAAAGGCCTCGCACAGGAGATGAACTGGAATTTTCCAGTGCCCAGGATGCGTGAGACTACTCTCACAAAATGGATCAATTGGAGAGAAAAAGTGAGAGAGAGAGAGAGAGGGAGAGCAAGAGCGAGAGCGAGAGCGAGAGAGAGAGCGAGAGAGAGAGAAAGAGAGAGAGCGAGAGAGAGAGAGAGAGAGAGAGAGAGAGAGAGAGAGAGAGAGAGAGAGAGAGAGAGAGAGAGAGAGAGAGAGAGAGAGAGAGAGAGAGAGAGAGAGAGAGAGCGAGCGAGCAAAAGAGTGATTCACCCAACACGGTCAAAGCTTTGAAGGTAATATCTGGCTCTCTTATCCAGTCCACATCAAAAAAGACCCCGGTAATGAAACAAAATGGAATCCGAGATGTAAGGAGTCCCTTTGTCTCCCTCCTCCTTACTAAAGACCTATGATTATAAACTGTTGCTATGACTGCCTTATGATTCATCCTTTTTGTTCAGGTCAAGTATTTTTTTTCCATCTGGGGTCTGCTAAGCCCTTTTCCAACGGAAATTGTGGGAGAGGACAATATGAATGTGCTTGACCTATTGAACTGCCCAAAAGTGTATGCTTTTAAATTCCCAGTGTTCATTATATTTCCAGCTTTCATCGTATTGCAGGGGAAATCAGAAAAAGACATTGGATGAAATTAGATGAAACCTTAAAATGAATTTCTTTCTACAAATGCGCTTGTTTGACCCGATTCAAATCACCAACGTTGAGTTCATTTGCACAGTATCTCAAAAATCAGATAATACATTTGCTTTATCTAGAAGATACCAAATGAATCAGATTCAAAACAAAACGCTCATCAAAGGAATAAAGTAAAAAGGTCCATAATTCCACGTGTTCCCTGTTGAACTGCATGCTGTGTTCTGACATGAACTCTGAACTCCCACCACTGACACACTGGTCAAAGTACCTTTTCAACCAAGCGGCCATATTCGTTTGTTGCAATGATGAACCCTTCCAGAATATTTGGACTCCATGCATTATTTTTTGTTCCGTTTCCATTTTCCCACATGTGGCAATTCAATGAATTTCCGTTGAGTTCTCATGTTTTCCAGAAAGATTCTGGAAGATTTACCCAGCAAACTAACCAAAATGACAGGTAGGTGAATGATGAATAATGCACACTGCCGAAAATACATCGTGAAGAACAACGACAGACAGACAACGTGTTTAAATAACTATGTCAACATAGTTATACTTATTAGCAAAACAAAACAAGATGATTATATGTATCTATACCGCTTAGATCCTTTATGGGTTTCCTGAGGTAACATAATAACTGTTTTTATCAGAAATAAATGAGGAGCTGCATTTAAACTGCAGTGTTCAGTAGACCTTTCTGCAGTGTTTTTATGCAGATTAGATTTGTTGAGCGTGCAGGATGCAAAATAGATTAGAAAAACAAATAGAATAAGAGAAGATAATACTATATAATTATTTGGTATGAGACATAGGCATCCATTGTTAAAACCATCCATACTATGACGGCTGGAGAGAGTGGGATGGGTTTTATCTCTCCCAGCACTTTTGGAGCTGACCTTGGGCGCTGATCTCCTAAATATAATATTAAAGGGGTAGTTCGGAATTTTGGACATAGGGCCTGATTCCCAAGTGGGCCTTGGTGTTCTTTATCAGTGGAGACAGTTTTCAACACATTTCATTCAGTCCTTCCAGTTGCAGAGTTCGCTCGTGCTAGGCTAGCGCACGGCAACGGGCAATGCTAGCCTGCTATTACAAACAGTCTTACCCACTCCACAATACACCCGAGGTAAATCGATTATAACGCCAGACTATAGATTTAAATGTCTGTGTTGATGAAATAATGTTAGAAATAAAACTAACCTTGCATCGCATGAATCATCGAGGGACTACTTTCTCAGCAGCAGCGGAATTCGACTTTGCTCCGGTTAGTTGTGTAACCGAATCACTATAGAAAGTAAACAGAGGAGCGTGGGACTGAAGGGGAATTGAACTGCGTGAAAAGCAGACGCATGGCTAAGTCCTCCAAACGTGGCCATATCTTGTTAATTGAATACGCTAATAGAATTCCTTCGTTCACTGTACTCTGCGTCTGTAGCAATGACAGGTAAAAGAACTAGAGCCGGTAACCTAGGTATCAGTCCGCCGCTGCCGTAGCGGAATATAACACTGCTGCTGAGACCCAGCAATTCCCTCCGAATGCACTGCAATGCAAGGTTGGTTCTAACATTATTCTATAAACAGACATTTAAATCTATAGTCTGTTGTTATAATTGATTTACCTCGGGTGTAAGACTCTTTTTAATAGCAGGCTAGCATTGCCCGTTGCCGTGCGCTAGCCTAGCACGAGCGAACTCTGCAACTAGAAGGACTGAATGAAATGTGTTGAAAACTGTCTCCACTGATAAAGAACACCAAGGCCCACTTGGGAATCAGGCCCTATGTCCAAAATTCCGAACTACCCCTTTAAACTAAGGCTGAAACCGTCGCTCTCGTTGAAATAATAATAATTATAATCTTTATTT